>JAJAGP010000166.1:0-180000 GCA_025084515.1 Ancistrus triradiatus
TGTGCAGAGTCCTGATCTTGTGTGTACTTATCTCGGGCTGTGCAAGAGTGAGCTCAGTCTGGAGATGGAGGAAATGTTGAGAAATCACATCCAGAAGATCATCACACCCCTCAGCGTAAACACCAAACACACCTGTGCTAAACAAACCAAAGCAGAACAGAATGATACTCCTTGCTCCATGCAAAGTATTCCGCTGATGAATGAGGGCTTTCAGGGCTCGGTGGAAATATTATATTGTTTAAGTTAATTGAGCCAAAGATAACAAACCCTATTTTGACTATACTTAGAGCGAAGTGGAAATTACATAGATTTTTTAAAAGGTGGTTTCACTTTTTGATATGATGCTCAGTGTTTTTGGCGACCTCTAGTGCTTCACAATGAGGTAACCGTTGAATGTAATTTAAAGTCATATATTCATTATCAACACTGATGTTCGGCTGGGAGGGGTTTCATTTCGTAGTTATGCACACTCACCTTCAACCAAACAGAGTTGCGATTTCAAACGCTATTAAATGTAAAAAATTATTAAACTGCCTGTAAAGCTCAATGATATGCAGGTCAGTATTTGGCGACATCTAGCGGCCTAATTAAGTGCAAACATAAACCTGGTTGCATGTCTTACCGAGTTCCTCTTGTTTACATGAACAGCTTGAAGCCTCATTCCAGTGTGGCACTTGCAAGTACGTGTTGAATGCGCTACCCAGAGCACACACAGAGGTGCAACACGCGCACACACACTTACTACAATACTGTATTGACCTCACTCTGTGTACCTGATGATCAAGTGTTCTGTTATTTGTGCTGTGTGTGCGCAGAGTGCTCTATCCTCCGTCTTGAGTGAAGCCTGCTCCTTCTTCCCCTTCCTCGTTAGGGTCCAGTGTTCACGAATAACTCAGAAATATATCAAGATGATCTTTGAAGGGCTGCTGAACCCTGAATCCCCGAAATCCCTCTGCTCCCTTCTGGGCCTCTGCCAGAGCCTGACAACGGCCAACCCTAAAGGTCCGTCCGCTCAAGAGAGCGTTAGATAGAGTTTATACAGACTGGTCTAATTATCCACTTACTGAGTTTTTCTCTCAGCAGGCTCTCCTCTCTCGGATTGTGATAGATGTCTGACTCTGGCGGTTCTTGCTCGTCTGAGTTTGGGATCTAATGCGACTCAGCCTCGTGTCTCCTCTTTCCTGGGTTCTGTGTGCCAGATGCACCCTGAAGCCCTGCCCGAGGTCAGAGTCTCAAAGTTTTACCACTGATAACACACCTAGGAGTGCTTAATGAGTTATAACAACTATAAATTATATACACATCACGGTAAGGATGTCTTTTGGTGCTTTACACTCACTCTGCCAATGATGTTACTTTTGTGTTGCAGTGCAAGAGTTTCACTGAGCGCCATAGCCAGCACCTGCAAGGTATTCTGGGTAAGGATGTGGTGCCTCTGGACGTGTGTCAGGTACTGCACTAGAAATACCTGCAAAGAAATGTGTTTACAACGTGCTTACTACTTATATTTAGCCCCATCCAAAAGCAGTGTGTAGTACATAGTAGTAAGGTGCTACATGATATACAAGAAAAAAAAAACAATGCAGCAAATTTTGCTAATAAAGAGAGGAGGCCTGAATTCATTACATTAGTAAATTAATCCGTTTAGTAGATCAGGATAATTAACTTTTGATGAAAAGCCACTAGTTGACTGAGAATATCATTCTCTAATAATATACTGTACGATGTAAAGCAAACGGTATTCGCTGAATCTTTAAGCCTTGGGTGATTTGTTTTGGTCGAATTATGGGAAAGTTGGACTTAAAATGTAAAAAACTAAATCGTATATAAACTAGCATCCCTCTCACGACAAAATGGCAGCTTGGATCAACAAAACACATGTAATTCTGTCAAGGGTGCCCAATATCTTTGTGTAAGAATATAGAGACAGGAATTAATCTTCAACTTGGCTGGATAATAAATTGTAACTTCAGGAGAAAACTTACGAAGACACGATAAGCCGTTTAAAAGAGCCGAAGAAAACTGCTTACAGTAACAATCCTCTGCACTGCTCATATCTGCCACTAGATGGCGCCAAATTATTATAATTATTTTAACTGTTTTTTTGTTATGAAGTACTATATATTTCCAAAGTCCCAAATCGATATTTATTGATTAAATAAACATGTATTCATCCAGAGAGTAGATCTGTGTTTGAAGAGTGAGAAGGCGGATCAGGGAGACGTTGGCAACCCGTGCACCCTGGGGCTGAACTACACCTGCAAAAACATGCAAACTGCATACACCTGTGGGGTGAGTGACAGAAGGAGCGTCCAAATATAAGCTCACAGCCTCCAGTGCTGTGTACATTACGTACCAAACACTCCCAAGAGGACTTCTGTGTGAATCTGTCAGCATAAACGTCGGTTGTTGTCCTTTCAGATGGTTTCCTTTTGCCAGAAGAACGTCTGGAAGTGAAGGTGAGTTTTTATTATGATCTTACACTCAATACTTAATTTCAGGTTTAACATCCATCCGACCAACATTCATTCGCTTTAACATCACACGTCTTAAGAATTATAATGGGAAATAATCTTATGTACATCTAATAACGGTCTGAATGACAGAAAACTAGTACAAGCGAACCCTTGTGACACCTGCTGACAGAAAAGTGACTATTTCTTTAGTGCTTTTTATAATGGTGCATTGTCTCAAAGCAGCTTTACCATTTTAGATTACCTTCTAACTTCTAGGGCCAATCCCAAATTAAGCAAGCCTGGGGTGACTGTGGGAAATAAAAAGTCCCAAACATTATAAGAAAGAAACCTTGGGAGGAGCAAAAGGGGTTTATAATAAATATTGACAGTGAGAACATATTTCAAAATCTAATAATTAATAATAACAATAGTGAAAATAGATAAAAACTATTGAATAAAGTAACGTAAAAATGTACGTATAGGTGTTAATTAGTACGCTACACAGAGTCACTGTAGGATCTGTGTCCTCAAAAAAGTTTTGGTGGCCTGCGGTACTGCTGTATAATGTTTTTTTCCTTTTCATGTCTTTCAGATTCGGACTTCAGCTTCGGACTTCCAGCTTCAGGTCCTCATCTCTGAATGATTTCCACATGAAGCTTAACAAACAAAACACGCTACATTAATCTTCTTCTTTGCTTTTCTAATCTTCCCCACTTCCACGCTGAGCCTGAGCTCCACACGGACTCAGCACGTTTCGCGGCGCTTCCAAACGGAAACGCCTTGATAACAACGGCACAGGCCTTAGGGTAATACGTTTCATCAGCCGGTGCAGAAGCTCATCCAGATCCATTTAGATTGTTGATTTAATTTACTTATTGGTCATCCGTGTTTAGCTTCAAATGAATCTGGACCTATAAGCGTTCTCTCGAATCAACTCAAATCAGTTTTCTGTTTTTCGCCCCTGTGAAATCCCTAACCCCAGCAAACACGCTTTAAATATTATTTACACAGAGCTCTTGATTATTTAAATGCCTCTTTAACCTGATCATTGCTTGCCCCAATAAACTACAAAAAGATTAACCTGTGTGAATATTTGTATTCTTATACAAGTTTTTTTTTTTCTGTAACACTATATTAGCGAAGGTATTGGTACACCTACACGTTAGCGCCTATAACAGGAGCTTTAGGACATCTCCCACTCAAATCCATAGGTATCTAACATTGAGCTTCCGCTCTTCTTTCTGTTAAGGCCTTTGCTACAAGATTTTGGGACTGTGACTGTGGTGATTCATCCAGAAGACGTTTGTGAGTTCCAGAGACACTGAATGTTAAAATGAGATAGCCCTGGCTCACAATCTCCGTCCTATTTTCATCCAAAGGTCTTCGCTGGGGTCAAGTGCCTTGATGGAACGTTACTCTTTACTTTGGGTGCACTGGACAGAACCGGAACCTTCCCCAACTGTCCCAACCAAAGTAGAAGCAGCGATTTGGTGCCAAAATATATCGTTAGGAACCATTAACGGATTGTCCCTAAACAGCCCCACAGGATTATCCCCCCTTTTTTACAGCATGCAGGTAAAGGTTCTGGCTCACCAAACTCAGGCTCGTCCATCAGACTGCCGGATACAGAACATATGTCACTCCAGAGTCCAGTGGCCCATGCTTTACACTCATGCTTGGTGATGTAGGGCCTGTTCCGTTTTTTGTGCTGATGTTCATTTCCAGAGGAGGTTTGGATCTCTGCAGTTATTGGGTCAGCTGAGTGTTGGTTGGTATCTTGTTATTCACTATATAAATGCCTCAGCATGGGTGCCCCCTCTCTGTAACTTTACATGGTCTTACAGGACACTTGTGGTCTCCAAACGCTTCCACTTTTCAAAAACACTTAACGGTGGAATATCTATGAGGGAAGAATTTCACCAACTGTCTTGTTGCTCGAATTAATTTCACTAAAGTTTATAAGAGAGACCTCATGGCCTTTAGGGGATGGATTTTATAACCTGTGTTAGCAGAACACCTGAATTCGGATTAAGAGGTGTGTCCCAATACTTTTGTCCATATAGTGTATATGAGAAGTTAACATTATTCATATAACAGCAATACCAGATATAAATGAGCGTCAGGATTGTATCTGTAGGGCAAAAAATGGGTGTGTAAAAGCTCCTAAGACTGCCAAAACCGACCCGATACTTTATGACACATGGTATCAATCTCTGAATGGCAGAATTTTTTAAAAAGTAGTTTGTTTAGTTTAAAGAAATTGAAATAGTTGATGTAAAATCTTAATATTATAATGAAATGTAATAGGATCCTAAATCATGTGGTTAAAATATAATCCAGATACTTGATGTATGAAAAGACCATGTGTAAACAGGATCATAGTTTAAGGCTATTGAAAAACACAGTAACGACCACTTACATCCAGCTAATGGAGATGATTCTGAAGAAGTGTGTGTGTGTTGAACCCCACAGAAAAATCCAGGCATTACAGTAGTGAGAACACCAAATACCCGAAATACACAATCACGTGGACTACACACATATTAAAAGGTACAAGGTCACCCCCACATAAGTCAGATAACATACACACTACCGCATGATCTCCCACAGGTTCATTCAGCATGGGAGGACAAAGTCTTTTTATGTTATTATAATGTAAATACAAAGAAAACTGCACGCAAACGATACGTAAATGCATCAGAGATACCGATGCAGACATGAGTGATTGAAACGACCTGATACTTTTGTTTTTGGAAGCCAAAAATGCATCGATAGATCAGCCAGATGAAGCAGCGACTCAACGGGTGAATGTGAACCAGTTTATAAAGTAATAGCTTAGAGAGAACATACAGGTAGAAAGGAGTACTACTTACAATAGGACAGGTACATACAAACACCATTTACAGCTTCAAATAAGTAGAGGAACGTTAGGAACACAAAAGTCTGTAAAGACATCAACAGAGTTAGAACAGTCTAGTCCAAACAGGAGCTAACGAGCAAGCAAACACACAAAAACCCCATCTGAGCAGTTACAAATAGTAATAATGTATATTTTCCTCTTTATATTGGACAGAGAGAGGAGAGGATCAGGGAGCACAAATAAGCAACTACACTTTAGAAACAAGCCCCCCAATCCTGCAACAACCAATATTTGTAAGCGACTGTTTATACAAAAGTAGCCCAAAGTCACTTAGAATAAGTGCACCTGGCCACCGTGACACAAATTATGGACTTTCTGCTTGCAGGACTGCTGGAGAGAGGATCAGGGACCCCAAATAAATAACTTTAGAAACAAACCCCAAAAACCTGCAGCGACCGATATTTGTAAGCGATTTGTAAACAAAAAGGATCCCCAATTCGGTTAGAATAAGCAAACCTGGCAACCGTGACACAAACGATGGACTTCCTCTCTTAAACTCCCGCCTCTGCTCGTGGATCCGCAGCATTGATTGGCTGTCTGAGGCTGCGATGTCGGGAGTTAAAACAGATTTTTGTTTGATGTTATAATTTATTATAATTGTTAAAGTGAACGAACGGACGATGTTAAACGGCACTAAGTTGGCTGGACTGGCTGCATCTGAGAAAGGGCAGGATATTCTGGCACTAAAGTAGATAAATAATGTAGAATTAATACTGTAGCCTAACTGTGGTTAGGGAGATACACCTACATGTCCAAAATTTTTTTGTGGACACAACCTCTACTTAGCGTTCTTTTGTTATTTTCATTCAGCCACACTCAACTGCTCACAAGTTCATATTTGAAGTGTTCCGGCCAAATCTCAGTGAAAAACCGTGGGGAACAGAATGGGGTACTGAAGACCTCAACGGCGCGCAGTATTGGGAATGTTTAAATGGGTTAGAAACCCAGCTTTTGATATAGACCAGTGGCAGACTCGCACTGAGCCTCGACTGGGACTGGAATGGCAACTGTGAGTTCATGGCTTATTGTCCACCAAAAGTGCCTGACCCTCATAGTGATGTTCCACATTGTATTGGAAAACTTTCTCAGAAGAGCAACTGGTTTACACAGCTGTTGCACAGCAGTGAAGGTGAGAAAGTAGTTTGTTTTGTGGTGTCCCCAGAAACTTTTGTCCTATCTAGTGTATTATCCGTTTACAACATTGGGATTAAAGAACCTCATTTAAGGGATGTATATTTATATTTCTTTGTTATGAGGTTATAAGACATTACTTTATCACAAATGATTAATGTGCCTTTTACTAAAATCAATGATAAAAATTATACAAAGTAACCCCATGTGCATGAGAACTTAATGGTAAAACAGATCACGTGTAGCCTACAACTTTTTGTTTAAGCTTTTCTTTATCTACCGGGTTGTGAAATGGCGCATGTGACCTGTTTAAGAGGTCAGGGACCAGATAACCAGTCAGCCTGATCAGGTCATGGTGCAGAAGCACCGCCAGTGTCACTGCGATCTTGTCTTTATTATTTAACTAACGAATCCTGCTTTAATTATTAACCCGAGAGAGCGATCGATCGATTCCACAGGGGAAATGTTGGCATGACAATACCAACCAAGCCCAGAGAAGCAGATGCCGCTTCTGGACATGGTTATAACATAAGGCTTCCTTTTTTAGCACAGTAACGTTTTAAGTGGTATCTGTGAATGTAACTCTGTAGTGTAGAGCTTGATAACATAACCCCTTGTCCATGTGGTTCCATCAGCTATTGATGAATGACAGTTCTTGATGGAGTGCCGTCTGAGGAAAGCATCATAAGCTTTATTTATTTATTTATTTTTTGGAAGGTGTTGGATGCCTTCTCAGAAAATGGACGTCAGCATACATAAAACAAAACTGTAATTACGCAGAACCCTGCTCCAAATGGGATAGTTTAAATATCAGTGCCTTACTCGGTGGATCAGAGCTGCAGAGCGTTAAATGTGGCCGTTTGTGGTGCATCCAGATCCTGTAATTTCCTGCTATGCTGCAAGATCCAGACGCTTCCTCTCATCACTTCTGCATTCTCAGGTCTGGTCTCTCCAAGAATGAGACTTCTGAAAAGCTTAAAGGTCTTTGACAGCCTCTGAGCTGGAGCTGGACCAGGATAAGTAGCTGGTGTACTCACACAGAAGCACTAAATGTTTTATCTATAATACCATAAAAACTTGATTTCAACAATCTATTTATTATATGCTGATCATGTAAGAAATGGAGCACAGTTATAGGAAAATAATTAATTGAATAGTCATTTCATTTGTTAAATAACATCCACTACCATGACACCCATCAGCTCGAATCTGTCTGGCCATTCAGACCAAGCACAAACTAATCCACACTAGACCTACTCTGCTGTTCTGTAGCCAAAGTTTAGTATTTTATACCTATATTTAAATGTTAAACATTAGGAAAATGACATCTGGTAAGTGACATAAGTAATATCAATGTAGTCATGTAGGCAGCGTTGTTGTTTACAGTTGTACTAGTTTTACAGCCACTGAATTTTTTTGGTTGGTTTACGAGAAAACAAATGCACAATATTCAGAATAACATCGTAGTATTCAAAAATAAACTGGTTTAGTGGTTAAGGTACTGGCTCAAATCCCACCTCTGCCAACAGCTGCCACTGTTTGGCCCTTGATCCACAATTATTCTGGATGAGGGCATCTACTAAATGACTAGATGTAATTTACAGAAAAGTTAAAGTACTTCAAGAATAAAGTAGAAGTGCCAGAACTGTTACACTGGCCCAGCTATATAAAACTTTACTCAGAAGGAAGAATCAGACTTGGATGTCTTTTGTGGGAGATCAAATTGTAGGCAGCGCTCATCTGACAGTTACATCATCGTAACGTTCAGGGGTCATGGAGTTTCACAGGAGACTGAGACCGATACTACAAATGATTGATCTAAAAAGGTATTTAACTCAGAGCGGTTGTGTAAAGCAACCTTGGGTTTGTGAAAGGCACTTAGAGAAACAAGACTTGTTGTAATCAATGGCTGCATTACAAATAACGACTCAGCTTCAGCATTTCATCCTCATTTGCCTTCATTCTCAAAATATTACTTTATTCCTACAATCCCAACCAAAAAAACCCCCAGTTGCCTCAAAATGCTGCTGTAATTATACAGAAAAGTGTAAAGGCACAATGTTTGCAAACTTAGTTATTAGGAAATAGAATCAAAAACCAAGTTGTTGCACTCTTGCCTCCTCATATCGATGGGTAAAACCTTTCCATATGATGGGCAGCTAAAATTATTAGTGTTGGCAAAACCATGAACATGGCAGTTTTTTACCTTCCCTTTTGAGGAAGAAAAAAATGACACCCCATTTCTGTTTTCGAATACTCAGTAAATGTTAACCAATAAAAGCGAATCTAGTACCAGTCTTCCCTGGGGTGGGGTGAGCCTAGTCCTGCATGAGGATGTAGATCATTTACAGTTCACGTGGAGTGAGGATCAGATGATCAGGCTCGATGCCTTAAAAGGAGAGCTGTGCAGGAGAGGAACCTTATTTTTAGCTGAAGCAACCAAATTCCAAGCCTCGTCCCAAACTAGCAATTAGAACGGCCGCTTGATTAGAGAATCCTGCATCCATTTGATTACAGAACCCTGACTTAAGGTGTGGGAACGAGATCGTACTTGGTATAAACAAGTTAGTCATTTCTAGGCATTGCAATCTCAATAATCTGATGATTTCTGCAGTTTTATGATTATTCATTTATGGAGCCTGCCTGCTCCGATTCAGAAATCGGGTCAGGAAATCCAGGTGTGCTTTTACATGCACTTAACGATACCTGCAGAAAACCCAATCAACGAGCTTGCATGCACTCGAGTAATCGGATACTGGGTTTACAGGACTTGGGCAGTAATTGGATTTCTACTTTGCAACCAGCCTCTAATTTCACAGAAATGCAAGAAATTTCAAACGAATATTAAATAAAATTATTCATTTTCTTGAGAATATCCCCACATTAGTCTCCTTAAAGTGTTCCAACACTGACTGGTCGTCACACAAACATCCTTGATGAGGGAAACCCTGTATATCCCATTACAAGCCTTTAAAAGAACAAGCATTAGCCATTTGTGGATTTACCCTAATCTCACATGCCTTTATTTGCTTTATTTTATTGAGTTATTTACAATGCTGGTCTTTTTTTTAGCTACTTAAACTACTGGACAGCCTGTGAACTGGAGAAAATGCTGATCTGCTCTTCAGGTATGATCGCTGCCAGGTCTAAGCGATAACACTGCTGGATTCGGTTCATATGCAGCAATCATTTTGGGAGTTACACAATTCCTGAGATCTAAACGTTTCTTTTGCCTCGTCTTTCCTCTTTATTTTATGTGCAAAAGTCCTCCCTACTCCTAACAGTATCACTTCAGGAGCTCTTTTAGGGGTCAAGATGCTTTAGGAATAACTTTTTGGCAGGATCTACCAGCTTGAAGAGGGAAACACCCAGAATTCTGAGATCCCTCTTAGTTTTGTTACTCGGAGCTACTCCTAGCACGAAGGATCTTTATTCTGTATGAACACCAGACATGAATAGACCAGAGTCACGTAAACCCAGAGCTTTCCCAACTCTGCCATCTGCAGCCATCGGATTAAGTGTACGAACTCCAGCAACATCAAGCATTCACCACCACACGATACTCAAGTTGAGGGCAGACGTTTTTATTGAAAACACGAGACGGAATCCACATGGAGGAGGAGGGAATGAGGACCAAGGAGCTGCAGCAGGTACACGTTAAGTTAGAAATCAGGTGGGGGAAAGCAGAAAGGAGCGGCAGGGGCGGTGGGGTTTGGGACACGACCGAGAGGCAGTGGGGCCGGGAAAGAGAAACAATAAAAAAGGCACTTTATCATCTCTTTCAGTAACCAATCTGGAGCACCACCTGGGCATTTAAACAAAAACTACACAAACACGAGGCGTCCCGACGGACGGCCAGCAGAGCAACGTAAACGAGGCCGGTTTCTCTGTACAACACCGACCCAAGTCTTGCTTCTGCGCCGGCCGCCCGCGGGACGTCCGGGACACTGCGTCCGTGGGACACCGAATCTGCCGAGGCTCGGGTAAAACGAATAAAACAGGTAACGACTGTTACAGCTTCCGGGCGGCGGAGCCTGGCGGCTTTTCTGTACGACACCGCGAGGACGCCGCCGGGGACACTTAAGATCGTACAAAAACAAACAACGGTTCTGGTGCCCTCCCGAGACCCCCCTGGCTTTTCTGTACGGACGCCAGGGCTCAAGGAGAGAACAACTTCAAGTACAGAGCGATTCAAGTGGTGAAGGCAACCCCCCCGGCACCGAGGGAGCCCGGCTTCTCTGTAGCTACGCCGGCTGTCGGGCGCGGAGGGGAAAGTGCACCGCCTTCACTGTGGTGTACAAACACGTCTTACTGCTATAAACGAGGTTTGATCCGGAAAATATAGCCGCTGAGAATAAAGGGGGCGGGGCAGGGGAGGAGTCAGGGCGGCCCCGCAACGCCGCGGTTGGTAGCAGCTTCTGGCTTCTCTGTAACACACCAGAAAACGTGCGGCGTGCGGGGACCGCGCCGCAGGATAAACCTCTGAAAATAAAAGCCTTTGACTTACATAAAAATATACATACATCTCTATAGAACATCCAATTGATTTTCGAATCCAAAAATACAGTACCCAATCCCAAACTGGCATCATTCAGGGTTTGCATTTGCTTTTTGATCCCGTTGGACGCTGGAAGCGCGTCGCTAATGGTCAGACCGGCATGTGTAAATAAAATAAAATAAAAAAAAATTAAAGGTTTCACAGGGCTTCAGTGCTTCAGCAATGCATAGCAACCTCATCTCTAGTTTGTGCCGTCTAAGTCACGAGCAGGATGCAGCGGAGGGGCGACAACGACAAATCGGCGACGGGTGGAGGGAAGGGAATCGCTAGCCAGACTGCCACCCAACAGGACGATCTAAAAAACACGAGGTCGAGGGGTCAGGGAGCGCCGGAGGGGGACAGAGCAGACGGACTGGACACATCTACCTTTGGGACTAAAATCGTAAGCAGGAAGTGAGATTCAGATTTTAGGTTTTAGGTGCGTCACCCTCCAGCTCGAGGCGGCGAGGTTTCTCTGTAGCGCACACCGGCCGGCCCAGAGCGGAGGGCGTTACAGGTGCGACTAACATTTGAGCTTTTTGGGGACCTCCCACGGGAAGGAGTCGCGCCCGAAGTGGCCATAAGCGGCGGTGCGCTGGTAGATCGGCTTCTTCAGGTCCAGATCTCTGGAAGTGCACAGGAGAAGGAGTGAGATCACGAACGCTAAGACACGGAAAACCACGAGAATAAGGATCTACTGACGTGAGGACGCCACTCAGGATTTGCAGTTGCCAATTTAGGGTTGAAGTTTGATTTGCAACAAATTCCTTAACATACATTAACATGCCATGTACTGTAGAAAGAATGAACGTAAAGATAATCCAGATACAAAAGTGGCACCGGTTTCATCATGAGAGAGAGTTTCAGTGCATGCATTCCAGTTCAAGTACAGTCAAACCCTGCTCTCTGAACGGGCCTCGCTCCTGGAAGTGGCCTCAACCAACATTCAGCTAAAGGCCTTCTCAGAGTCTGATTTACAGATGAAAAATACATAAAGCTTTGAAAAAGAACACTTGTATTAACTCAAAGAGGCTGATAGACTTAATCGGAGCCTACTCTCATTTCTGTCTTTCGGATGTGTTAAAATCAGGATGACCAATCAGAGCTCGGTTGTCGGGCAGGAGAAAGAAGGCTAGAGAACACCGAAGGGTTTTAAAAAAAATAAATAAATAAAATATAATAAAATAAAAATAAAAAAAACACAACCCTTGACACTGTCCTTCATGTTGAGTCTGAAACTGACAGAAAATGTTTCATCGGAGCCTGTTCTAATTTCTGCAAGGTTAAAAATCAGGCTGACCAATCAGAGCTCGGTTGCCGGGCAGAACAGCTCATGGAGAGCTTATAGGACGAGCAACAGGCTGCCTCTGAAAACATGGATCTTAAAAGATCTGGTGGAATAGAACTGAAAGGCTGGAGAATGATGGTGATAAAGCTCACAGGGACTGGATGGAAGCATTTGATTATTTATCTAAGAGCATTCTGATCTGTTCATGCTCACAAAAACAAACAAGGCTTCCTGCACTCGTGTTAACATAACTTGTCCGTTACAGCAGGAGTTCAGATCCCGGGGTTTGACTGTACACCATGTGATCCATCTTATATAAAGGTTAAACAGTCTTCAAATGATTTGATCTATAAACCTGCAAGCTGAAAGACTGCTGCTTACAAGCATTTCTTAATGCTGTTTGTTAACCAGAGGCCGTTCCTCCTGGATTATCTAATATTATTTATCAAACTCAAGACCACAATAAGCACAGAGATCGTTTCTCCACACAACTGCAGTCCCTAGGTCCATTTAGCCCACCTTGTATCTGTTCTCTCGGGACCGGTCACATGACAGGCTGTGGCCCGCCCCGACAGGAGTGCACTTTACCTGACGATGACTCCGGGACGAAGGTCGAAGTTCTTCTTGACGATCTCGAGCAGCTCCTTCTCGCTCCTCTGAGAGGTGCCGTAGTGGAAGATGGAGATGGACAGAGGGTGGGCGACGCCAATGGCGTATGAGACCTGCGGGACAAAGTTTAGCGTGAGAAAAAGTAGGGCTGCACCGAATATTCGGCAACCAAACGAATGAAGAGCGCAGATAATTTCTACTGAACAATGATGTTTTGATGACCAGCGTGCAGCTCACTCTTGGTAAACACAGCAAACCTGGCGGCTGTGTGGAAGCAGGGCTCTGCAGCGAGAGAGTTCTGTTCCATTTGCACCTTCTTTTTAAAGAAACATGAATGGAACTTACTTAGGAGAACAAGAACTAAATGCTCTAGGGCTTTACCGCATGTTCATGCTCATGCCCATGCCCTTCCTGCCCATGTGGGGCGCTCTCTTTATGAAGCTTCCTAACCAACAGTGGAACCCTAAGACTGGTTACAGGGACAATACTGAAAAACAAACACTAGCTTTTAGTTTTACAGGTCTGTATTCTGGTCTTCGCCATTTAACGAAATTTTAGTCTTTAATTAAGGCTTGTTTTTGGAGGAACAGCTCAAATGTAGACAGAAGCTGATATGAGGACGAATGAGGGGAATGTGAGCCCTTCTGTATGAGATCTGGGGTTCACACTTAATATTAATACATTAAAATTAGCCAACATGAAATGCATACAGACTAGATTTACATAGTTGCACACATTTACCATCTGAAGCAGATGGGTGCAACAGAAGGTAATCAATTTATCCCAGTAAGTCCTTCCATGTAGTCCTGCAGGTAAATTATACACATGCAGGTACAAACTATTTCAAAACAAATCTAATTATTTTGTTTTTTGAAAAAGGCCATTAAATACTTCATTATATATTACATAGCATTACTAGGTTCAATTTTTTTTATATTTATTTTCCCATTATATAGTGGAACGTTGGAATTCAAGCAGTACGTGTGTTGCGTAATATTCAAGTTTCATCAAGTATATGGGACTGTGGTAGCCTAGCGGTTAAGGTACTGGACTCTGGACCAGAAGGTCCAGGTTTCAAATCCCACCACTGCCAAGCTGCCACTGTTGGGTCCTTGAGCAAGGCCCTTAACCCACAATTGCTTGGATTGTAAGACTGTACCAATTGTAAGTCGCTCTGGATAAGGGTCTGCTAAATGCTGTAAATGTGAAAAAAATCATCATTTTACAGTTATGTACACAAGTTTATGGGTGTGAATCACCTCAATAGCTATAAAGTTTGTGTGTTTCAGTAAAGTTTTCACTAACTAGGCTGTAGGTGCAGAAACCTCACCTGCACCAGAACGCGCTTGCACAGCCCCGCCTTCACCAGAGACTTGGCGACCCAGCGGGCGGCGTAGGCGGCAGAGCGGTCCACTTTAGTGTAGTCTTTCCCCGAAAATGCGCCTCCTCCGTGAGCGCCCCATCCTCCGTACGTGTCCACGATGATCTTGCGCCCAGTCAGACCGGCGTCGCCCTGCGCCACAAAGCACACTCGTTTTAGTTTGAGCCTTTCATTAGCGACGCAAACCCCAGACTTCCCGCGACTCACCTGTGGTCCCCCGATGACGAAGCGGCCGCTGGGCTGCAGGTGGTAGATGGTGTCATCATCCAGGTATTCGTTGGGCACCACGGCCTTCACCACCTTGTCCTTCAGGGCGTCGCGCATCTCGTCCAAACACACGCCCTCATCGTGCTGCACCGACACCACCACCGTGTGGACGCGCACCGGCAGCATGGCGCCGCGGTCCTGCCGGTACTGGACGGTCACCTGGAGCAACGGCACAGCGTTCTAGATACCCAGTACGGACTTTAAGAAAAAAAATAAAAAACAACTCTTGGAAACATCCCTTACCTGGGTCTTCGAGTCCGGCCTCAGCCAGGGCAGAGTCCCGTTACGGCGCAGCTCGGCCATTTTGGCGTTCAGCTTATGGGCCAGGATGATGGTGAGAGGCATGCACTCATCCGTCTCGTCGGTGGCGTAGCCGAACATCAGACCCTGAGGGAACACGCCGATTTATTTCCCCGTTCCACACTCCGATCACGTCATTCTAGCCAAGCCGATCTCACCTGGTCTCCGGCGCCAATGTCCTCCTCACAGCGGTCCAGGTGGACGCCCTGAGCGATGTCTGGGGACTGCTGCTCCAGGGCCACGAGAACGTTGCAGGTCTTGTAGTCGAAGCCTAAGCGACAAGAGATGCATCAACACCCAACACCATTCTTAAGGCCTATTCACACAGAGTATGTGTTTTTTGGGGTCTAAACACCAACAGCTGCCTGCTTCTGCTTTCTTTAATTTCCCTCCTCTCTATAGGTCAGATATTTCACCATGTCTTTTCACATGTCCACTTAAATGAGTGAAGATTAGGAAACTGTAGTTTCTGTACTTAGATAAATAATCAAGCAGTTCCATAGAGAACATGTGAGCTTTATCACCATCATTCTCCAGCATTCCGGTTCTATTCCACCAGATCTTTAATATCCATGTTTTTAGAGGCAGCCTGTTGCTCATCCTATAAGCGCTTGAGCGGTTCTGCCCGGCAACCAAGCTCTGATTGGGCAGCCTGATTTTAATGCAGAAATTAGAACAGGCTCCGATGAAACATTTTACACCAGTTTCGGATTTATTAATAAGCAAGTGTTTTTTCATCCTTAAAAATCACACTATGATTAAAGGTCTTAATTAAAAATCACAGCAGACACCAGTGCTGTCACACCAATTAAAGCAGTATCTCAACACCAATACTGAAAGGATGCCACGGTAAAAACCTGAAACGTCAGGAAAAGTAACCAATAGATGCATCAAACTCCATTTTTAACAAAAATTGACAATAGGTCATTTATACCATTAGTAAATGATTGAGAATAATTGGATTAAAAAGGTCACATGACAACCAAAAACTATGTACTTCTCATCCAACATTCCTGGAGATGATTAATCAGGACGTTTCTGAACAGACGCCATATGACCTCTAATGTTGCGACAAGTTCTGAACTCCACCCGTGCCCGTCACCAGCCCACATCTCAGTTCAATTTGCACATCTCTAACATATGCCCCAAAAACCAATCAGAAGCCCACAGGACTGATTTTAGAGCTTTTAATTAACAAAACTTCTTAAAACACACACCTTTGGAGGAGTCATCATAGCCGATGTGCTTGATGGTGTCTCGGACGACCTTCTGGTAGTCGACGTTTCCGCGGGAGGTCACCTCGCCGGCCAGCAGGATCATCCCAGTCTTGGCCACGGTCTCTGTGAGGAGAATTTAATAAGGAACTCGATATGCAGGAGCTACAACGATTGAAATGTGCGAATACTTTTGCCCACAGGTGGATGTGTGATCCAGTAAGCACCGAGTCTCACACACCCAGTGCTCTGTGATGACATCATCGATTTCAGTTAAAATTAGAATTGTGTCAGTTAAAATTCAACCAACATAATTTTAATCTGACCATTCAGTCAATGCATTTCTATGGGACATTTTTCATTTTTAAACTTAAATCCATTAATGATAAATCAGATTAACTCTAAAACACAGCGCACCAGAGCGATTATCTACACAACAGTGTTTGTTCCGCATCTGTACACAACACGAGCCATATTAACCACAGAAGTGTGGAAGATGGGCGTTTGAGGACTGTACAATAAAATAAGCACAAAGATCTCACCAACAACGCTTCTCTACATCTACATTTACTAAGGATGTATTCAGAAAAACGCATTTACTACACTTACCGCATGCAACCTTGGCATCAGGGTCCTGTTTGAGGTGAGCATCCAACACCGCGTCGCTGATCTGGTCACAAATCTTATCTGGAACCAAAACGCACCAAGGATTAGGAACCTGTAAGCAAATCTACAGCCAAAACAAGAAGAGCCGAGATCCGGGTAATGATTACCAAAGAACAACAGCGATTCCCTCCCACCCTAAGCAGCTTTAACAGAAGACAGAGCAGTAAGAGAATCACAAAACCGTGCCTGAAACATCCAGTACCAAAACACCTAGCACCTCAAGCAAAAACAAGCCGTTTTCCCCTTCATAGTTATGACTTACAACCTGGACCGACCTTCAAAATGGCACCACTTCTTAGAAATGCATGTTCCTTTGTGACTCATTTACAACCTATAAACCTAAAGTGCAAGCAAAAACTAAAGCCTGATTACAGCAGGCCGCGATCACACCCCGTTACACTTGCATACCTCGGATATCCTCCAGCCAAATTTAAAACCCCCATACTGGTAGTCCTGGAGCTTATAGTAGTACCACAGGACTTCAGGGCTCGTGTTACACTGACCTGCTGCACCTTCTCAGGTTACGTCCTAGTAGAATGTAAATGTGGAGTGTAAATAAAGAGTAATCTCCTCTGCTCCGTGTTTCTCCCCCAACGGATACTCGAATGAATAGTGGAAGCCATACGGGATTAAGAGCAATGCAGCTCTTCGATTTAAGAATAATAAATACATATACTGTCCCCTTTTTATTAATTTAGACTGATTTTTCTTTTTTTATAATCTTTCTTGGTTGTTTAAACCACTTTTCCTTTTGTACCTTCATTTTATCGACTGAATTTACTTTTATAAACTGTATGATGTTGGTTTATCATCTTGATCTTACTTCACCCTTCTTACATCTCAACTGTTCTCTTAATTTCTTCATTTTGTATTATTGTCAGTTTGTCAACAGTCTTTCATTTTATTTTAACCAGATTAAAATCCCTTTTAATGTTTAATTTTCCATTTTTAAGATCCCACACAGATTTATCGTTACGCTCTGGTGCGGTGTTTCTCAATACTGGTCCTGACGCCCCACCGCTGGGCAGGTTTTGGTGTTTTCCGGCTCCAACTACTCGGCTCATTAACAAGCCCCTTACAGTTAAAGTGGGTGTGTTTAAACAGGAGAAGCACCAATTGCGCAGAGGGGGGGGGGGGAGGGGCACCAGGACCAGAATTGAGAAACACTGCTCTGGTGGAAGGTGCAGGTAGAGGTAAACTTCCATTCAGATACTTCCATCTCAGAGCAGGTTTTCAGATCGTTCTTAACAGCAGGTTCGTGTTTGGGCTTAAAATACCTCATACAGGTTTGACTGCATCTGATTGAGATTAACAGGGCGCTTAAACAGTTAGATTAAAAAAAAGAACTCATTTTTACTGTTTACAGTTTAAATATAGTGAGTATAAAGTTCAGTAGACCCTAGAAGACCAGGAACCTCCATTTACAAATATACAGTTTCAGATACAGTCCACACACAAGGCAAAATTAGACCAGGGGGACGGTTTTAGATTTCATCCCGATGCCAAAATGGGGAAATGACACATCCCTGCACGATGGAACGCCACCACGGGTGAGCTCATGTGCACGAAGAGGCAGGACGGGCTCCCCAACAAAGTGTGGAACTGTATGACCCCCGGAGCAGCAGGTGCAAAAAGAAATGCCAGTTAATCAGTTAGAGGTGATCGGACACCACTTAAGTCGTCTTAAAAGGTCTTGGGCTTTAAATCACTGCTGGGAACAGCTGTACCCACTCAGATCATCGCTGGAGAGAAACTTTAGCTGAAGCACATGGTCTACATTTACAGTACATATGGACTGTAGAGGACACTGATCATGCACGTATTTAATTTCAGTGTTGGAGCAGGATTTTACTCTCCAAGAAACAACTGCAGTTACCAAAATCAATACTAACAACGCAGGGGCAGGTAAAAACAGAGCAAATCTTTCTCCACTGTTGCCACCTGATGTAATTAAAAAGGGCAAAATGAACAGCATAACATTTTCCAATGGAAGCTTTCCACAATACCCACAATCCTTACAATAAAAGCAACTGAATCCATCGCAGATTGCCAAATGTGGGATTTGAACCCTGATCTTCTGGTCCATGGTCCAGTATCTCAACCTTTAGACCACCAAAGACCCACTTTAGTACTCCAGTGTGAACCTGGATCAGTTTATCAGGAGTACATCTATAAGTATTTACTGAATCTTGTAAGAGTTTAATGAGTGGTGTTCTCCACAAATTTAGATCTAATAATGCAGGGTGTCATTACATTCGTTATAAAACGGTGGAATGTGGAATTACAAGTTAGGAGAAGCAGAGTTACATAATCGCTCAAGCCCTGCCTGGGTTTGTTTTTGTTTTTAATAGCCAGTTCCACTCCTTTAACTGTTTACTGGTTAGTGCTCTTTTATAAATGTTTAATCTTAGTTTAATGTTTAAAAACACCAATTTGTGCTCTGTAGAGTTGTTTTTGTATTATGCTTTACAGTTAGTGTTACACATTCGACATTCTGCAAGGTCTTCCCCATTTACTTATGGTTTAACTTCATGTTTAAACTAGGTTCCTCACATGGCAGGATGGATTTAGTCCTGTCAGACTTTACTGCTTGGTTCTTCATGTTATAAAAAAAGATCAGAAACATTTTAAATGGGGTGTAAACTACAACCTAAAGATCGTCCTGTACACTAATTTCAGGTTTTTTATATTTGCAGTGAACTGTGTGAGGAATATCACATACCCTAATGGACTTTTGCTTTAAAACACCATTTTAGCTCATTCACTAGGTGAAGCATCTCAAACTTATTGCATAAGTCAGAACTGACGTGTTGGACAGACCAGTCGGGTCAGGATTGTGCAGATAAAGGAAAGCACGGAGTCTGATGACACAGGCAAACGTCTGAGGACCTTGGGTGATGCAGGCCAACTAAACAGCGCAGTGACTCGAAGCCTATTCATTTCACTGTACAGGTGATTTCACAAATTAAACTTAAGCAAATTCCAGCGGAGTTTGGGAACCAGTGATTAATGCGAGACATGGTCCAAGTAAGATCACAGGCCCAACATCCGGACGGGGCCGGCCAACCAACAGCAGCCTGTAATTTTATCAAGGCAGGAAAGAACAGACGCAGCTGGATGGAAATAAAGCTCTCAAGTTGTTTACACCGAGCGCTGCTCTATAATACTTTAATTTAACCAACATTCGTTTCCCTACGAGCCGAAGTCCTAGGGTGCAGCTGTGACAGCGCCACCATCAGGTCGGATCGGTTTCCGGTTGCATGGTGTCACCTCTTGAGCAACACAGCCGTGTTTGGGATACTGTACGTTACTACGCAGCAGAAATCTATATTTAGAGCGCGAGTAAACCAGCTTAATCAGCTGTAACAGAGCCAGTCCCTGCAGCACTGCGCCCCCATCTGCACGCTGCTGCCCGTGAGACAATACCCAACCTGGGACATGTTCTACTAAGAGATCACCATCTCCACTAATAGCTCATTTCCCCAACAAGATACAGCTGCAGGGCACAACTGACAGGTACCAAACTCATGGCCTGGGCCATGCATCAACACCAAAAGGTCAACCCATGCCCACAAGGCCCCTTCATTTCTATTACTTGATCCTGCACCACAGGGAGAAGATTTTCCACTCTGGATTTTCGGGGGCGTTCCCACGGGTTGCCAGATTGCCAGCCAACATGCGCCACCACTGGCAACCCGGATGAGGCTGATGCAAGAGCCGGAGCACGTGGGGTGAGAAAGCACGTGGGGAAACCTAATAACGTGAAAGCGGCCCGAGATCCTTTTAATCCATAGTCATTAACCGCAAGTTGCTTTTATTTAAGCAACCGAACCAGCACCACGCTGCATTCACGTGCGCTCGGATTGTGGCGCGTTGCGTTGAAAAGGTTTACCAAGGTTGCCAATCGGATCTGATTTACAATCAATATAGAAAGTAGAAAAACACACGATAAACTATAACCAACAGACGCGTATTAATATGAATTTGCGGTCTAAAAGGTTTTATTCAAGACAAAGTATTGCACAGCATTCACGTAGAGTACGAGATGCTAAATGGGATTATAACGTTATAAAGTATTGATTATGGAACACCAGACTTGTTTTCAACTTCTTCACAGCATGTCCAAGTGCATTCTTTTGACGATTAATTCACGATAAATCAGACTACCCGGGAAGGCAGAATCACCCGGGCACATGCCGACCGGTCGCCATTCTGCGCGCCTTCCCCGCCTTCTTTCTCGTGTATTCGTCATGTTAGGCTCCTACAATCAACAACAAGGACATTTCTGATCTAAAACACAACCCATACGTGCATTACAGAGCGCTTGGCGCTTATATATTCTTATTTATACCTGAAGAGTCCGGATTTACGGCCTGTATCTAGTTCGCGTTACCCGGTTAAGGCCTGGCAGCGCGCGGCGTGGTCCAGACGAACAGACCGGCGAAGAACGACGACTTAAAGCCAAAAAACAGCCCGGAATAACGCTAAACAAGGCTCAAAGGTAGTGTCGTACAGCTGGCAGGACAATACGACGACATTAAATGCGTGTTTTAAGGCACTAATCGATCTATATGAAGGAAAACACATCAATAACGCAGCTATTGTTTGTTATCACGCTACCTCAGCAAACGCACTGCGCCTCGTTCGCTTTCGTTTTCTCGCGCTCAGCTTTACGACGTGAAAAACCGCCCAAAACAGTCGTATTTATGTCAAATAAAGGGAGCAGAGAGACTACCGATACATACCAGGGTGCCCTTCACCGACAGACTCGGACGTGAACAAGAAGCAGTCTTCATCAATGATGTTGTTATGGAAACCGTTCACCTGCCCGTTCATGTTTTAGCTGAATAAATGCACTAAATAAAACTTGACTCGGCTAATATCAGGCTCAAAGACAAGCTGTAACGGCTGCCACTCGTGTACCGGCTCCTTTCTGCAAATTCGGGAATGTTCTCAGCTCAGACGGCGGTGTGGATTTGACCTCGAATGGGCGCAGTGGTCCTATCTTATATACAGTTTTCGAGCCGCCGACTCGCACATTTCATTGGTCCAGAGCGACGTCAATCATTCGAACGGGCCAATCGCAGCCAGAGGAGGCGGTCAGACCTCCCGATTAAAAAGAGCTTAAACAATACATGATCCATGAATGAAATGAAAAGCTTCGTCGAAATGACACGGCGTTTTCTTATTAGAGCCATTCAGTCCACCTCCAGGACATTACCTGTATAAATAAAGTAATATATTTAACTCTAAAATATAATTATTATTAAGCAAGGTGTCCTTCACAGTGATGCAATTGCAAATGTACGGTATACCATTTAAGCATGACTGAACACTACATAAAACACATAAAACCAGCATTTGTTAGCTGTCCCTGCTCTGAGACATTACACTTTACAATGAAATATAATGGTTTTTAATTATTCAGATTTTGTTCTGCATTCTCATGTCTCTACATATCATATCTCTGGCTTAAATATATTTTTTCCATAAGAAATGCGTAATATTTTACTATAAAATGCACATTTTAGTCATGTCCCCAGGTTTTCACGCAGCCCTGTTATCCTAAAGTAGTTCCACTTCTGAAAATTAGTGAACATACCACAGGTCACATGTTCAATAGGAGGTTGCATCATCCTGATCTCCTGAAACCAAAAATACCTCTTGTTTTTCCTGTATATTTGATGTTATTGTAATTATGACTGTGTAGGTCAATCTCAACTTACTATCATGGTACCGAAATTATTTTTAGATGTTATTTGTTTATAAAAATTGTATTTATTTATTTATTTTTTGGTAAATAATTACAATGTGTTACAAGAAGTAAATGATTAAATGACAGACATTCGGGGCAATGACTCATTAAACATGAACTACATTGATTTCATAGAACATTTCATGCATTTTGGAAAATATGAGTGGATAACATGTAAAGTAAAAAGTCCTAAAAATATTGAAAAATAACGATTAATGTGTGTGAAATGATTTGAATCAGTGAGAATCTGTGGTCTAGTTCCACATTATACACATACGTTTATTCAGATTCGTTTCTGATCTCATTAAACATTCACCAAAGTAGTATTACATATCATAAATCTCTTTTATTACCTTTCAAATTAAGTATTTCTATTAATTACATTGTCATTTAGCCACCCTTATCCAGAATGACATACAACTGATGCAGTCTTGCAGTTCAAGCAGATGTGAACTACAGACCTTGCTCAAGGAGGTGGGATTTGAACCGAGGACCTTCTGGGCTATAGTCCAGTACCTTAACCGCTAGGCCACCACAGTCCCAAAGTCAGCTAAAGTGACTAAAAATAACATTTCAGTAAATGTCATGGTTGTAAATTCTGAGGGAGGGGCTCTCACTACAGTGCCTGGTATGTCTGTGACAAATGTGGTATTGCATGTGGTCGCCATGCACAAATGTAGCCCAGAGGGGCAGGGTGAGGTACGACCCAAAAGGAGCAGACAGGTCATACACATTACATAGCTATTAATCCTCATTTTCGAACACTGTGGAAAACCGTGTAAGGTTTGTTTGATTTGACTCTTTCAAAACTCGCTGTCTCAGTGCTTGTGCATGTACATCTGGGTATTTGGAGAACATACCAAAACACAAACTCAAATCAGACATATTTCCTTGTGGCCTGCCTGTGTCCAAAAACACAGAGTTTGACAAACCGTACAGATTTGGCTCGGTTTCCTATATAAACAGCTTCTGTGGGCTACAGTGGAGAGTATTTTAGTGTTTCTTCTACAGTCCAAAGAAGCTTGATCAGGAACGCTTTTTTTGGAAGGGGAACAGGTTGAAAAGACTAAGATATGCTAAAGCTCACAAAGACTGGAATGCATACCAAATTAGGTGCTTACCTGACAACCAATTAAAACCAGCGCAGCTTTTCCAGTGAAAGCTGTCCATATGGAATGAAATGCGATAAGCTCCGCCCACATTCACCTCTCGTTAACTATTCATTACGAGTCCACTTTCGTGTTGATTTTACAGATCCCATGTGGATGATGCAAGGCTGAACGAGGTGGCAGGTAGTGTGGGCGACAAAGGGCTCCAGAGTACAGGCTCTCTTCCCCAGGTGCTTTCTCTGTGAGGTTTGGTATGTTCTCACAATTTCATCAGCACGGATTCCTCTAGTTTCCTCCAAAACCATGCTGGATTGGCTGCTGTAAATTAAGTGGTCATGACTGAATGAATGAGTGAGTGAGTGAGTGAGTGAGTGAGTGAGTGTGTGTGTGATGCCCCGTGATGGAATCTGTTATGGATCATGAAGCCACATGAAGTCCTGTTTTGGTCTGTAATACACTGTGGTGCAGTTTGAACCCCTGTGATACCCTGTAATGGACTGACATTCCCTGCCAAGAACTTTGAAGCCCTGTGATGGACAGTAAAGCCCTGTGTTGGACTGTAAAGCTCTGTGATGGATTGTAAAGGCATGTGATTCCCTTTGAGGTCCTGTGAGGGACTGTAATTCCCTGTATTGAACCTTCAAGGCCTGTGAATTCCTGTGATAGACTGTGAAGCTCAAAGCAGCTTTACAATTTTAGATGTTATAGTAAATTATAAGGTCAATCCCAAACTGAACAAGCCAAGGGCGACAGTGTCAAGGAAAAACTCCCTAAACGTTATCAGGAAGAAAGCTTGGGAGCTCCAAGACTCAAAAACGTGCTTATCGTCTTATACGATGTTATCTGTAATAATTAAACTCTAATTAAGTTAGAGGTTATAAACACATGAACCAGTTTCTCAGCATCTACAAAAGAAAGTATTAGCATGAAACAGTTCCATCACAGGGCATCTCTCACACACACACACAAACACACACACACACACACACACTCATTCATTCACAACAATTTAATTTACAAAAGCCAGTCTAGACTCTGATGGTTTTGGGGGGAAACTGGAGGACACTTAGCAAAATGTACAGAGAAAGCAACTGAGGACGAGAACAGAACCTAAACTCTGGAACACTGTGTCTCCCACACTACCTGACACCTCATACAGCTTTGCATCATCCACATGGCATCTGTAAAATCAAAACGATAGAGGACGTGATTGGAACAGGTAAGGAAAGGTGAATGTGGGCGGAGGTTATCGCATGTCATTCCATATGAGCAGCTATTGCTGAAAAAGCTGCGCTGGTTTTAATTGGCTGTCGCACACGCTCCTGACTTGGTGTGTAGGACCTTAATCTGGAGGACTCTGCCCCTCCAGCAGTGCCAGAAAGTTATTTTAAGGTTCCAAGTTCAAGAAAAGTCCTGTGGTCAGAGAGATGGAGGCGTGAAGGAAGTGAGAATCCTGACGTATCAACTGATGGACTTTGTACTCCAGTAAGCAGCTGCGGAGTCAGGCAAGGTCTTTCAGAGAAACTCGGCATTAAATGTTAACCTACACATGGGCATATGGGATCATTCACACACACACACACACACACACACACAGAGCTGAGCCTATAAATTATTACAGTCATAAGCAAACATTTGGGGCCCATGGACAAATGATACGGTTTTTTTTTTACTTCACCCACTCACTCACTTTTCCGTACCTGCTCAGTCCAGTTCAAGGACAATATGTTGACACTAGATTACTAATCGACAAGATTACTAATCCAGATTCCTAGATTACTAATCTAGATTACTAATTAAAAGGTCATAGGTTCAAGTTCTGGCTCCACCCAGTAGTAGGTAAATGTTCTTTAAAGTTTAACCAACTCTGAACACACCTAATGCCGCTTTGCTGTTGAGCAGTTAGTCCTGGCTCTTAAGCTGATTGCAGCACTCCTCGTATTGCAGTGGCGTGTATGAGGTTCAAGGATCATCTGCTTGGCAAGAGGATCAAGGAGTTGCATCAGGTAATGTCTTCGCAGTATCCACTCAGTTTATCTTGCTCACTTTCCCCTCAAACAAACTTCATTCATACAACTAATGGCATGCTGCATTTCATTGCATATCAGGCCTGGAACACATTCCAAAAAAAGCTGAAATGGAGGCGTTTAGTGCTAGTAATGAGGTAAAAAATAAACTAAATAATAAAGCAGTAAAGATGGGCAGAGGATCTCCAGTTTATCAACAAATGTGTGAGAAAATTATTTACATCTTTAAAAACAATGTTCCTCAAAGAAATATTGGAAGGGATTTATACATTTCTTCTTCTACAGTGCATAATATCATTAAACGATTCAGAATATGGAGGAATTTCAGTGCATAAAGTGTAAGGGTACAAGCCTAAACTGAAGAGGGGTGATCTCCGCTCCCTCAGGCGGCACTGCATCAAGAACTGTCATTCATCAATAGCTGATAGAACCACATGGACAAGGGATTCCTTTATCAAACCTTTATCAAGCTCGGCAATACAGAGTTACATTCACAAATGCCACTTAAAACATTGCTGTTCTAAAAAGAAGCCTTATGTTATAACCATGTCCAGAAGCGGAGTCGGCTTCTGTGGGCTTGGAGGCATCTGGGATGGACCAGCATACAGTGGGAACGGGGATTGTGCTCAGACCCATCAGTATAACAGATCTTTTTTTGGAAGAAATGGGCGCCATGTGCTCTGGATCTAAAACAAAAAGTCCAAAAGCCAGTCATGGTATGGGGTCGGGTCAGGGCCCTTGGTGAAGTTCATTTCCACTTCTGTGGTGCAGCATTAATGCAGAAAAGTCTACTGAGATTTTAGAGCAACATAAGCTGCCTTCAAGACGACATCTTTATCAGGGACGTCCATGCATTTAAAAACAAGACAACGCATAACCACAGTCCTGACCTGTCCCCAGTACAGAATGTGTGGTGATTTGGGGTTGTACATAGAGACGTTTAACTATCTGCAGTTTGTGAGTGAGTTTTGGGAAGCTGAAGTAATTAGAGTATAAAACAGGTAACACAGGTTGGATTGCACTGGCTGCCACCTGCCTAGCTTAGTTTACATAGCAGAGTCTTCAGTTTTGTCTTGAAAGTCTGTGACAACCGCAGCAGTTAGCAATTTGTGCGCGTGCTTGCTTGCTCATTAGCTCACGCTTGGACTAGACACTTTTCTAACTCGGTTGATGTGTTTCGTCCAACGTCCATTTTGGTCAACGACCTGTTTCACAGCACCTAATGCGGACGTTAAACCTGAACTTGGAAACTAAACTTCATTTCCACCATGTCGATGAGACAAAAAATAAAATGAAATATACAAATCGAAGACAAAATAAAGTGAAAGTTCCCATTTTGACCAACGCTTATCTTCATCTAGGCTACCACTGTCCATTAAAAAGTATTCTAGAGGCAAGCACCATTTAACAACTGCATTACAGTCTGCATAGGAGGGTCGTTGACCGGACATTAGCATAGTCGCATAGTCGTTCTAGGCTACTATAATGTAAATATAAAGGATATTTTCACAAGAAAACTACATGCAAATGATGCGTAAACGTGCAGAGACATCACTGAAAACACGAGTGAAAGCCTCAACTGTTATACATGTGCTAAACCTTTTGTAAGTTTTGGAAATTCACAATGTACTGTTACACAAACACATGAATCAGGGTTGCCAGATCCCACAAGAGAAGCAAGCTCAAAAGAAGCAAACAGGCAACCTACCACAATGTCTCAGAGTGACCACTTGATGAGTTAATAAATAATAATGTATATTTGACTTTTAACTTTTTAGTAGGTGGAGAAGAGTGTCAGGAGTGCTGTGTGACAAAAGGGTCGCACCAAAAGTGAAAGGAAAGATTTATAAGAGAGTAGTGAGACCAGCCTTGTTGTATGGCTTAGACAGTGGCACTGACAAAGAGACAGGAAGCAGAGCTGGAGGTGGCAGAACTTAACATGTTGAGGTTCTCTTTAGGAGTGTCTAGGGTGGAAGGATTAGGAATGAGATCATCAGAGGGACAGCACAGGTTGGAAAATTGGGAGACAAAATTCGAGAGGGAAGACTGAGATGGTTTGGACATGTGCAGAGGAGGGATAGTGGATATATTGGTAGGAGGATGTTGGAGATGGAGCTGCCAGGCAAGAGACAGAGAGGAAGACCAAAGAGTTGTTATTTGGTTGTGGTAAATGAAGATATGCAGGGAGTTGGGGTGAGAGTAGAGGATGTGGAGGACAGGGTGATGTGGAAACGTTTAACTCGCTGTGGTGACCCCTGATAAAGGGAGAAGCCGAAAGAAGAAGAAGAAGAAGATTTGACTTTTAACTTTACAGGTTGAACAAAACCAACTTGCAAGAATATTGGAGAGAGAGAGAGAGAGAGAGAGAGAGAGAGAGAGAGAGAGAAAGAGAGAGAGAGAGAGAGAGATAGGGAGCACAAATAAGCAATCACACTTTAGAAACAAGCCCCGAAAACCTGCAAACTGCATCTACCAATATTTGTAAATGACTTTATAGAAAATAGAAAAATAATTCTAAAATTGCTTAGAATAAGTGAACCTGGCAAGCACGACTCAAGTAACAGACCTCCACTCTTAAACTACTGCCTCTGCTTGTAGATCTGTAGCGTTGATTGGCTGTTTACGATGTTAAAATTACCTGTACTTATTTCATACTTGAAATATTTCCTGTCACTGTCCTTTAAGTAGACTTGAACGTAACCCTAACTTGTCCTGGTCCTCCACAGGTTTCATCCTCATCATATTTAGGGAGTTTTTCCTTGTCACTGTCACCCTAGGCTTAATATGAAGTAATTATATGAAGTTTTGATTTGCTCAAAGGATTAATAGTAGATGGAATTAAGAAGATGAATTAAAAATGTACGGCTAATTAGAAGGGATACTAATTAGAGGGATCCTAATTTGGGTGTCCACAAACTTTTGTCTACATAGTGCATCTGTCGCATTTTTACGCACACAGCTAAAGCAGATTGTTTGTAAATGGTATGGAAGACCGAAGAAGGTAAAAGGCGAATCCTGGTTTCAGCAGCTTGTTTGCATCGCGTTGTGGAAGAAGTATTTATTACGAACATTATTAACAAAGATAAAGCTAATAAAATGTCTGTAAGACGTGGCTTGTCGAAGCTTGTTGCTTCAGGTTATGTCATGGACTCACAATGAGCATTTAGAAATGTTATTAACTGACAGATTATTATTAATTATGCTTAAGCTTGCAGACGCTGGAGAAAAGCTGTTCAGTTACAGTAAGTACAGTTATATAATCCGTCTCGTTGAGCAACGGCGTAAGTACGAGTCACATGACTCCTTCAAGGAAAATGGCCTTTGAACATGAAGGTGATAAACCGTCAGTACACACACACACACACACACACACACACAGTAATCATGATTTGGTACAAAAGCAGTATCCAAGAAAGCCTCAGTCTCTGTTTATCAACAACTGTGTAAGAAATAATCATTAACCGATTCAGAATCTGGCGGAATTTCAGTGCATAAAAGGTAAGGGTACAAGCCTAAACTGAAGAGGGGACGGCACTGCATCAAGAACCGTCATTCATCAATAGCTGATAGAACCACATGGACAAGGGATTCCTTTATCAAACCTTTATCAAGCTCTACAATACAGAGTTACATTCACAAATGCCACTTAAAACGTTACTGTGCTAAAAAGAAGCCTTATGTTATAACCATGTCCAGAAGGGGCGTCGGCTTCTCTGGGCTCGGAGGCATCTGGGATGGACCATCATACAGTGGGGACGGGGATTGTGCTCAGACCCATCGGTATAACAGATCTTTTTTGGACCGAAGACGTAAACAACCATCCAGACTGTTATGTAGTCCAAAAGCCAGGCTGTCATGGTATGGGGTCGTGTCAGGACCCTTGTTAAAGGTCAACAAGACAAAACACAAATAAAACCACATGCTGCACACATCACAAAAGCACGGCTGTGGAAGAAGAGGGTACGGGTACTGGACTGGCCCGTCTGCAGTCCTGACCTGTCCCCAATAGAGAATGAGTGGAGACTTTTGTAACGAAAAATGCGACGACGAGAACCCCGTACTGCTCCACACCTTAAGACGTGTTCGCAGGAAGAATGGAACAAGATAAGACCTGAAACATTGAATCACTGGGTACCCTCGGTGCCAAAACGTTCTTTAAGTGTCGTGAGAAGGAACGACAGCCTTACAAAGTGGCAAATGCTTCATTGTTCCAACTGTATTTGGAATGTGCTGCAAGTCTGAAACACAGGAATGGATGTTTATTAACAGAAAAGAAAACATGAAATATCTCAGGTTCATTCTGTCTGCGATGGAACAAAAGTCAAAGAAAATGTATGTATATGTGTGTGCGTTATTCCTCAACATAAGCAGCTTTACCATTCATTATTCTCCAAGTGAACTCACTTATAAACAAACAAAACAGGCTCTGTAGGTCCTGTCCTCGAATTATGGGAGTGTCCCAGGTCCACCTATCAAACCACAGCGATAGTGCAAACGCCTCTGAAAACACCTGATCTACTGATGTAAACAAAACAAATCATGTTGCACATTTCCCTGACGCTACACTGGCCTTTTCATTGTGGTAGGGCTGCACAGACGTTAACTATGGAGGACAGAGTCTGAAGACAGAGATGGACCTTTACTGTGGGGCCTCTATACGCTGGCATTGCCATAATTGAGCCATATCTGGGAGCACAGTAACCTCACGGGTTTAATACACAAATCAATCTCAATACCAAAGAGATTTGAGCTAACAGAGGCGCATTGTGTAGGTTCGTGTAAGGAACGCTAATCCGAACCGGCTAAGGCGGTGCATTCCGCAGAATCAGACTGTAAAGCTCGGTTTATGTACTGCGGTGTTACGTACACGTCTGTGGATTGGGACAAAAGCTGCACGTCGTTTCAGGTCGACTTGAGACGTCAGAGTTTTTCCTAACGGAGGCTAAGTGGCTTTGTGTCATATTTCATGTTTTTTTCTGGTCAGCTTCATTTCATTTGTTAACAAACATCCATTCCTGCATTCAGACCTGCAACACATTGACGGGGCAAATTAGGGCTAGTAATGGGGAAAAATGAACAACAAACGGGTGATTCTAGTCATGATTTGTTACAAAAGCAGCATCCAGGAAAGGTTGAGTCTTTGAGGAGTAAAGATGATCAGAGGATCTCCAGTTTATCACCAACTGTTTAAAAACAATGTTCCTCAAAGAAAGGCTGGAAGGGATTTCCATATTTCAGTCCTAACCTTTTCTGATTTGTCTCGTTGATAAATGCTGGACGTCCCTGGAAAAGATGTCGCCTTGAAGGCAGCTTCTGTTGCTCTAAAAACACCTCAGTACTGGGGCTAAATTGTCCCCGTCCCAACTTTTTTTGGAATGTGTTGTAGGTCTGAAATGCAGGAATGGATGTCTATTAACAAATGAAATGAAGTGTTTTTAAACACCGGATATATTGTGACCTTTAAAGGAGTAACAGAGTTTGAGCGACGGAGTCACAGCAGCCCTCAGAACAGGGTGAGGAAATGCTGAATCATGTTGCGTCAGCAGGCCTTGGTTGTGAGACTTGCTGGCAAATTCCAAGCTGCATAAGAAGGCCAAGCTGCACGGTCACACATCAGCGGCAACTGTCTTGCTAGACGAGTCTGCTAAAGCAGGAAAGAAGCACCCAAAGAACCAATCGTCGTCAGCTTTGCTTGACTCTGTGCTAATATTATTTTGGAGTCATGTGTGCTTTCTGCAGAGTCACGATGTGTCGTAGAAACTTACACCACCTATGATTGTGCTACAGCAGTTAGTCCGCCCACGTTCGGTTCATGCAGGAATCCAGATGTTTCTGAACGCTTCCTAAGAATTTAAAACACCCGATGTGCTCGGTCACACAATAACAACACAAGTACTCAAGCTCTTTATTTTTTTTCACACAACCATGATGTGTTTAAGCTCTCAAACGGCAAAATGCTCACCAGAAAGATCTCAAACCAGACGGAGCAGACGGACAGACTTCACCCTTCCCTGATGAGTACATATAACACCAAATCAAGTCTGCAGCCTTAAAGTGACACCCAGTGATGAGGACGGACAGAGGAACAAACGAGTGCATTACATCAAGATGCAGTGCCACAGACAAAACGCTGGTGCTGGACAAAGCCGGAGAACGGCCAGAAAAACCTCAACACGGCCAGAACAGGCCTCAGTGTGAGCATTAGATCATGAGCTACAAATCTCAGTTCTTTAGGTGGAACATGTCTCAGACTGGCCAGAGGAATACTATTGGAATAGGAAGCAGGATGAAGCATGGAGGGAATGGGTTTGTGCATAAGCTGGCATTTATACAGGGTTTGCCTGCAGAACTGGCCGGTGTGCACAAAGCGTGATCAGTTTGGACCTGCATGTTGTTTATGATCATGGCATCACATGACTTACTGACAGCAGAGACGGAGGAAGGAGAGCTGAACATACCTGTTGAGTACCTTTAACAAACAGATATCTTGTTATTCTCATACTTTAGTTTCAATACAGCTAAGAGCCAGTCAGGGCAAAACCCAAATAATGTCACTCTGGCAACCTCAGTACTGTTCAGACGGGAACAGACTTAAGTAATTTTGCCGGAGGATGTTTTTAAGTCATTATGAATCTTCAGGAGCACATAGGCGATCACTACACACACACTCACTTTTTACACTGCAGTACACCGGGGCTTATCAGGCAGCACAGGGCACAAGACATTTGTCTTTCTATCAGTCAGTGCGTTTACATGCACTTAATGATCCGATCATAGACGGATTTCTACAGTTATTCTGATTATTCAAGTGGTCATGAATACAAGATACTCCGATCTAGAAATCAGATCAAGTAATCTGATAAAGAGACCTGGAATTTACACCAGTAATCGGATTACTCATAGCATGCATACCAGTAACCCGATTACAATCAGTGTTTTCAGTCTGTGCATGTGCGCAGAGCGGCTAGTGGAAAAAAACATGGTTGCCAGGTCCGCTTCTTCTTCGAGATTGTGTCTTAAGGGCCGTTTTAGAGTGACTCAGTGACCAGGTTGTGAGACTTGCTGACAAACTCCAAGCCGCATAAGAAGGTCAAGCTGCACAGTCAAACCTCAGCAGCAGTGGTGTGAAGCAGAGAGTCAGCACACATTCTTCTGGCAAGAGTGTAGTATGGATTATTTTTGGAATGAGTTCTAAAGTACTTGGTATTCTGTGGCACATTTTACCCACAGATGTCACAGCTGGATCTGTAGATACCGCACACTCTTAGTTTGCTGAAGCTGCGTCCCAGCTGGTCCTGTAAATGCTCGATTGGCAATAAATCTGGCAACCAGGCAGGCATTAATGGGAGACCCTGGCTGTGTGAAAAATGCCAGTTGGAAGCCCTGCCATGAGAGGGAACACAGGATGTCCTGCATATATCACTGAGCTGTTAGTGTCCATATATCACTACTATGCGATGGCTCCCCAGATCATCGCACCAGCATCCCAAACAGAACCTGGAATCGTCCCTAAAGACGATACGGTTCCATCCGTAGCATCCAGGTTTCTCGTTCATGACTCCACTGCAAACGAAGGCGACAGTCACTGGCTGTCAATGGCAGGACACGTAATGGGTGCAGTGACGGCACATATTTCTGCTAAGCCCCTGGAAATGGTCCTGGCAGAGACAGGGGCGTGTAGTGAAGGTGCCCCATGTGTCTGGAAGGTGGATAACAAAACTGTAGGAGCTGCTCATCCTTTTCGGTGGATCAAACAATCCTCTCAACTAACACCACCTATGATTGTGCTACAGCAGTTAGTCTGCCCACGTTCAGTTCATGCAGGAATCCAGGTGTTTCTGAACGCTTCCTAAGAATTTAAAACACCCGATGTGCTCAGTCACACAATAAAAACACAAGTACTCAAGCTCTTTATTTTATTTCACACAAACATGATGTGTTTAAGCTCTCAAACGGCAAAATGCTCACAAGAAAGATCTCAAACCAGACGGAGCAGACGGACAGACTTCACCCTTCCCTGATGAGTACATATAACAACAAATCAAGTCTGCAGCCTTAAAGTGACACCCAGTGATGAGGACGGACAGAGGAACAAACGAGTGCATTACATCAAGGTGCAGTGCCACAGACAAAACGCTGGTGCTGGACAAAGCCGGAGATCGGGCAGAAAAACGTCAACACAGCCAGAACAGGCCTCAGTGGGAGCATTAGATCATGAGCTACAAATCTCATTTTTTATGTAGAGCATGTCTCAGACTGGCCAGATGAATTCTAATGGAATGGGAAGCAGGATTAGACAGATTAAGTGTCAGATTGGCCAGAAGAGGCCTCGGTGTGGGCAGATGAAGCCTCACATTGGGTGAAGTAGTCTCAGACTGAGGCCTGAAGCTGGACAGAAAAAGCTTCAAGTGGGCAGATTAAGCCTGAAATTAGCAGAAATAAGCCAGTGTGGGCAACATTGTCTCAGATTGAGCAGAAGCCTCCAACTAGACAGAAGAAGCCTCTGTGTAGGCAGACGAAGCCTTGGTGGGGGCAGAAGAGGCTTCAGATCGGCCAAAAGTAGCTTCAGACTGGGCAGATGAAGCCTCAAATTCAGTAGTAGAGGTCTCAGTGTGGGCAGATGTGCCCCCAAATTAAGCAGAAGCAGCTTCAGACAAAAGCCTCAGTGTGGGCAGAAGAAGCGTCAGATTGGGCAAAGTAGTCTCAGATTGAGCAGATGAAGCCTCAAATTAGGCAGAAGTGGCTCTCCAAAATGACTTTGCCCTCAGATTGGACACACTGAGGCCACTTCTGCATAATTTGAGGCTCTGTCTGCTCAGTCTGAGACTACTTCCGATATTCTGAAGCTTCAGATTGAGCAGATGATGCTTCAAAGCAGACAGAAGAGACCTCAGTGTGGGGAAAAGAAGCCTCGGATTTGGCATAAATAACACAAAATGGACAGAAGATGCCTCAAATTGAGTGTAAAGATAGCAAATTGGGCTGAGGAATAGGGTGAAGGAATCAATATTTGCAGAAAAACGTGGCTAAAGAAGCCTCAGGTTGAGCAAGGCTGAATTTGTCTCATATTGAGCTTAAAAGCCTAAACCTGGGCGAAAGAACCCTTAGTACAGTAAGGAGAACTGAACTACAAATAAACAACAACAAAGCTGGAGCTGGATTATGGCTTTTGAAATGTTATACACCACGATCGCATTTTGTGATTCTAACTAAGAAAATTAAGACTAGAGAACGGATCAGGCTCATTAGTCTCTGGTAGGAATCTACCGCCAGATGCCTTATAAAGTCCTACACAAGCCTAAGGCCCCCCTGACCGCTCCTCCGAGGTCCTCTGACTGCCCTGAGGCCACCCACAGGGGCACCTCCATGCTCCTAACCATGCCATGGATGGTACTGTTATTTACGCTCGCTATGGGGGGAATGGATTTGTGCTTTCATGTCAAAATGTGATAGCTGAGCAGGGTTTGTGCATAAGCTGGCATTTATACAGGGTTTGGCAGCTGGCAGAGCAAAAACTCGCTCAATTCCCTCAACTACGCCCGCAGAACTGGCCGATGTGGGCAAAGCGTGATCAGTTTGGAGGTGCACGTCGTTTATTATCATGGCATCAAATGATTTACTGACAGCAGAGACGGACGAAGTAGAGCTGAACGTACCTGTTGATTACCTTTAATAATGAGATGTCTTGTTATTCTCATACTTTAGTTTGGTTACAGCTAAGAGCCAGTCAAAACACAACCTCAGTATTGTTTAGACGGGAACACCAAGTAATTTCGCCAGGGGATGTTTTTAGACATTATGAATCATGGGCACTGGATACGAGATCTCTACACACACACTCACACTCACTTCCTACCACACCTGTCTCCTATAGAAGCTCATTTTTCTGTCTTGTGCATCTACTTTCCAGGTTTTTGACTCCTAATGACAAAACAAAATAACTTTAACATTAATTTAAAGAGGGTTCGGGTGTAAAATATACTAGAATCTCTGCGCCCAGAGAGTTTAGGAATAGCTCTTTGAAAGTAATTGCTGTAGGAAATGGATTCAAATTGCCATACCAGTTGCCAAACACTCAAATCTGCCAGTTATGGTACAGACAAAACACAGCGGTACCTCGGTTCTCGTCAGAGCAAATGTTTCCCATAATGTAAATTGTGAATCGGTTCCGGACCCCAGGACCCCCTGTATGAGGCTTTATCAGCATTAATGGAGCTGTATTATCATGAATGTTTGGTAGTGGATCCCAAATTTATGGGTTAATAACTAGATCATTTATTCTATCAGCACTTTCTCCTGGCTTGCTGTGCATCAGGAGGGCAGGAGGTGCAGGACCGGCTCCAATTTCAAGAGCTGTGCAAAAAAAGAAAGGAAACGCAAATATGACATCAGAGAGCGACGGGTCAGAGGTACATGTACATTCAACTACAGCCGTCCCGAATTACTATCCCATATCTTGTTGACGTGAGATCGTCGGTGGTCATCGGTCCCCACTTCTGGCAGGCATCGGAACCTGAGGGGGTCTGTGCTCCCCCAGGATGGCCACCACGAGCGCTTCAGGAGCGCTGATGCCGTTGGTGGGGCTCAGAGGGCTGAGCGAGGGCGAGTCCGGGGAAAACAGGCGCTCCTTCTTGGTGTTCGTGGGCTGGCGAGGCGAAGCGGGGGCGAGCTCTCTGGGTTTCAGGCTGAGGGACTGCAGTGAGGGGACGGCCGGACTCCGGCTGCGATGGTGCCGGCCGTGGCGTTTGCTGGAGCGCGTCCTGGGACTCGGGCTGCGCGAGCTGGAGCCCAGCAGGACCAGAGTGCTGTCGTCCTCCGAGCTCGAGTCGGAAACGTCTGAGCGGGACGGAACGGGCGGGGCAGGAGGGGTACAGACCGGCAGCTGAACCTGAAGGAGAGGAGAAACAAAGGTTTTTTGGAAGAAATTAAGGTTATGAGGAACAAGCCCAAAAGCCAGGCTCTGTCATGGTATGGGGTCGGGTCAGGGCCCTTGGTGAAGGTCATTTCCACTGAGGTGCAGCATTAATGCAGAAAAGCACACGGAGATTTTAGAGTCTCATCAGTCTCAGCTTTCCTGATGATATTTGAGCTGCTGTTTTTATCGCGTGTCGGTGTGGTAGTTTGTGTATAAGCGTGATGGGTGCATCCTGTTCACATCCTGTTTAACTGCCTCTGTTTGTAGACCTGATGGTCCAGATCCAGAGGCGACATCCCCACCACTTAATGCTTCTGCAAACACGTCTGTGTAAATCCTCAGACCTCGTCCCTGGCTCCTACTCAGTCTGTATAATTCATTTGTGAACTCTGAGATGTTTTCTTGCAGTCTGAAGACACGTTTGTTCTGATTGGCAGAGCGACAGGCAGCCCCTGTCATTTAGGGGACGCTCTCATAAAATCCTAATAAAACGAGCCAAAGTTTGTGGACACCCCGTCTAATGACCGAGCTCTGCTATTTCAGAAATACTTGTAAGTAGAGCAAATTGTCACAATGTCATCTAATGCAATTCCATTTGTTGAACACCAGAGGGCGCAACCTCCCAAACCTCCTTGGGATTCTAACTTATTTATTTAAACTAAGGATTCCTAGTGTTTACATTTTTAGACAAGAAAAGCACACATTCTTTTTAATTGTTGTTTCTCAGAAAAAAAGGAAAGGTTTCAACAGAACGTTTTATTTAGTTTTAAACCTGTTTCGAGTCATTTAATTGCTCAAAAACGTATCCAAGAATTCAATAATAAAAAATCGTATTGTTTATTATAACGTAAGGTTTATGTTAATGATTTAGCCCCACTGTAGTTTAGCTCAAGTTTTTTAAGCATGGTTAAGGGAGGCTACGCTACGATAGGGTATATATTAAACTCCTTGTTTCACGATACATTCATCTTACGATGGGTTTGTCGAAACGTAACCCTATCATAAATTATTCGAAAACCTGTAGACTTTAGAAACAAGCCCCAAAACCTGCAACCTGCAGCTAGGTCATGGATATTAGTAAGCAGCTTCATAGAAAATAAGTCCAAAGGTGCTTAGAACAAGCAGATCTGGCAACCAGCCGGTTTGGTGTGTGTATGAGAAATTTCTGAGGTAAATCCAGCTTTAACAGATTTCTTATTCTGATTTCTAGATCAGATTATACTGGACCACTGGAATAATCGGATAACCTACCTGGAATGGCTCTGTAATTCCCACAATGCTGTTCATGTTGTGGCTGTAGTAACCCAGGACGTACTCTCCTGCTTCGCTGGGCAAATCCTCTTCAGGAAACGTCACCTGGAGGCAAAATAATAACAAACATAATAATAATAATAATAATAATAATAATAATAATATAAGAGATACACATACAGTTAAGAGTGCAGGTACGGCCGGTCTCTCCAGAGTATTGACAGCTGGTTCAGATTTATCAAAGCCCAACATGTAAGCCAGCCTGCCCGATCTCTTAGCTTAACTCTTAAGTATGGCGGCCAGAGAGTCGCATCACAACCGCTTTTACAAAGCAAACAAAAGTCAAGAACACAACAGCATTATGTCAGAACACAAAAACGCTGCAACGTAAAGGCAAAACACAACATTTCTTCGTCTTTGATGCGGCTGTGATGCGATTCGGCTGACAGTAAATTCATTCTTGCTTATGTGTGCGACGTTACTGTATTCGCCCTCCATTCGATTTTTAGAACTTCCGCCGGCGGATAAATACTCGCTGATCATGGCCGGTTCTGGTGTTGGCATAGCAACAATCAAGCTGGCTGATCGCATTTCAAAAAGATGATTTGGAAATACAGAAGATCAGCTTTGACCAACGAAGGCGTATATACGGATTTATAAGCATCGCAGAGCTGGTTCACTAGAGGGCGCTGTTACCTGTGCCATGTAATTATCTGGGTTAGTTTCTGTAGAAAGAAGGCAAGTCCAAAAACACCGCTCTGAACACACGGCTTTACCGGCGCTCGTGTAATTGTGGGCTAAAAATGAAGAATAAAGGTTGAACCTCGTTAGTATTCCATAGGATAGCTGATGAGGTGAAACTGCTTCGGGAAAACCTTAGAGACACGTACGTGAAGAAAACAGAGAGGACGTCTTTTCCGAAGGAAATAACTGCATATAGAAGGTAATAATGTTGAGCTGCTTCTGTCTTTGCATCACTGCTCTGCTCGGTATAATAATTCTAGCACAAAGTAGGACAGTACATGGTCTATAATAAAACGTCTTGCCCATTTTCGCTGTGAAAATAGTTTAACCAGACGTTGAAATTTCCAAAAATCGCATCATGACCGGTGTGTATAGTTTTGAGACAAAGAAATCGCATACGGATATTTCACTGTTTGGCGTTGCTTTTTGAGTCGCATTCGGTGTGTACCAGCATTTATTCTAACCCGTTCTCCCCTGAGTTTTTCCCCCCTGTACTTTTTCGCCATGTGTTTGCGCGTACGACGATATCTCGCTCGTCAGTTATTACTTCGTCTGCCGTCCCCGTGAGGTGGATCTGCGTTCCTCTTTCCTGTTCTGGCTTGTCAGCATTCCGCGAGCTCTGCGTCGACGCCTCTTTCTTTTGAGATCGGGTTACTTTTCCTTCTCTCAAGCAGAATGTCACACACAGAGATCAGCCACAGAGGCTTAAATGCCGGCCTTTGGCCAAGCGGAAATCCGAACCAGCTGTCAATACTCCGGCGAGATGGGCCGCCGGACCTGCACTCTCATAGATGAAGCACCAGTGCGGCAGAGGCCGGCTGAGGAGCCGATGACATGATAAATGACTGAGGGTGCGACAGTCCAGAGGGCCCACGGTTCAGCACGTGCCCCGAGGCCAGTAATGGTGTGGTTCTGATAGCATTACTGCATATTTAAGGAAGAAACAGATCAGCCTTTATAGAATGAGCCATACCTGAGTGGAATGGTCCGATTTGGCCCAGACGTAGGCTGCATAGTCCTTGTGGTGTTTGAATCCCACCTGAGGGAAAGACGCCAAAGAGAACACATAAGACCGATATACAAATACCTCACTAATTCTGTCTCAGATATGCAAATGATTACAGGTGTGGTCTGATTACATACTGGGTCTTGCCACAAGAGGGCGTAAAAGTGCTTGGCCTATAGCGCTGCCCTATAAAAAGGCTCTCATGGGCTACTTTTAGGTAGTGTACCTCTTGGTGCACTACCCAAAGACATTTTGCCAAGTTGACAGATTTTGAGAGGGGGCACAAGGGCCGTTCAGATCCTAGGTTTTATGGGGGCCCACACATGGTGAACAGGCGCCAGACGGCCCAGACAGACCCCCAGCAGAGAGGATCGTTTGATACGCCGACAAACACGAGCAGCTCCCACAGTTTCATTATCCGCCATTCAGACACAGGGGGCGCCCTGCACATCCGTTGATGATCTGGGAAGCCATCGCGTAAGACACTCGGCTACCCCTAGTAGTGCTACGAGGGACACTAACAGCTCAGCGATATGTGCAGGACATGTGTTCCCTCTCATGGCAGGGCTCCCAACTGGCATTTTTCACACAGCAAGGGTTTCGCTGGAATGCCTGTCCGGTTGCCAGATTTATCAAATCCCCTATCCCGAGCCTCCATTTCTTCTCACCACTGTTTGCCTTGTGTGAATATCAGGCCTTAAACTCTGATCCTGGTGTCGTTTTACATAAGCGATACGGCCTGCTGGGAGCTGATATAACAACACGATGCTGTCGTGGAATGATTACGCGTCACAACACGTTCTGCGAAATCTTACACAACCTGAACGCTGTACAAACAGCAGGGCTGTTGGTTGTTACATAACGATGATACGACTTATAACAGGTTCATATCTGCCGTGCCACGGATGTTTAAGCGACTGGACGTTGCCCGATCGGATGTTATGCAGCGCACCTGTGCTACCAACTAATCTAAAGATAAAAAGCTGGTACAAATCATGGGTTTGAGTTTAATTTCATCTCACAGAGGCTTTTTCACATCTCCCCGCTGACGGGCTGCCAAGTAACGACAAGCTTTACACATACAAATAACAGAATAACTCTACTAAATAACAAAATTCTATTCTTTAGTCCTTGAAGATTTTTAGGAGAAAAGATTTAACCTTACATGTTGGTGTTTTATAGACCTTTTGTAGCGTACTGTGTTAGAACAGGGTAGGTTTGTTGTAAAGAAGCAACAGAACACTCTATATCACGTGTTATCGTGCATAGCATCACGGCTGCGATGATCTACGGCACTCGCCTTCAATGTTATTCATGATAACATTCTATTGCTTAAAGATTCTGTAGTTTTTTTTATTTAATTCTAGTCTACATTTCATTATAATTTCTTCAACAGCGTCCTGTATTTTAATTTTATATTTAGCTTATGTTTACTTAATAATAATAAATAATAAATAATACTATAAACTTATTAATTAGGTAATTTACCTTAATTCTTACGTATGTCATCTAGGTTTTTCAAGGAGGTCGGGTTCCTTTTTGAGTCTTGGTCCTCCTTATAACATTTAGGGAGTTTTTCCTTGCCACTGTCGCCCCAGGCTTGCTCAGTTGAGGCTTTGGGCCTGGATAGTTGTAAAGCTGCTTTTAGAGTGAGATAAAGTTAACTAACCAGGCAGTTATTCTGATCTTATTTACCGAGGGTGGCATCGATCGCTGACCATTTGCTTTGGTTAATATTTGCACAGTAATGGATGCCAGGCTAAGGTTTGTTTGTTTATACTGGCACACGACCTGCAGCCTTTCTCACCTTGTACAATCCCACCCAGTCCCAGGAGCTCCTCTGGTAGCCCGTGGTCGTCCTGAACCTGGCTGTAGCATCAGATACTTTGGTCCACTCCTTCTCCACCTCCAGCGTGACCAGCGGCAGGTCCACCTTAAAGGGAAACTGCGGAGTGCGGAAAAGGCTTTAGGGCAACTGGAAACATCTGGCTTCTCTATAACTGTGAGTGTTTTTTGATCTGATCTGGCTCACGTGCAGAGAGAACAGGGCCGAGACGGGCTTGTGATCGCTGACCGTGAAGCCCATGTGACTGCGGTAGAAGTGCTGCGTGACCCGGGTGGCTCCGCCCAGCCATGAGGTGAGACCCCGCTGCAGCGCGGCGCTGTGGGACGGCACGGGGGAACCCGTCCTGCGCAGGCGCCACAGGATACGGTCCGTCCAGGCGGGCTTCCTCTTCTTAGCGCTGCCACAGAGAGAGAAAGTGACCGAAAATGCACTCTGGGGTGAGTGTGAGACGATCTGAGCTTCAGGACAGCGTCCCGCACGTGTGCACACCTCGTGTCGTACGTGTGAGTTCCCACATCAAACTTGTAGGTTGGAGGGAAATTCAGAGGTCCTTCCAAAAAGCCATCCAGTACAGACTCACTGCTTTTGGCCAGGTTCAGCTGAGAGGCAGGAAGGAAACGGAAAACACAAAGACATCTTAATTATCAATAATAAAACAACCGAGACACTAAACAACAACCTTTTATAAATGCTTCAAAGACACCTTAAGATAGCAGTAGTGCTTGAAATACTCGAGTCCGTTATGTTACTAGCAGTAGCAGGTCCTAATACACTGTTTAATAACCGGATGACTGCACTTTTAGGACAGTGTGACATTTGACAGCAGAAAAAAAAAAAAACAGTTTCTCGATTAAATTTATTTTCAAATATTAACAAATCAAAAAGTCCAAACAAACCAAAGTCCATTACATCCCCAACCAGAGGACAAAAGGGCTCCTGGTAAAACCTCAACCAAAAAGGGACAGTACCAGCCATAACAGCTTTATCCAGCACCAGTCAAAAGTTTGGACACACCCTCTCACCCAGAGTGTTTCCTTATTTTGTAATGTTTTCTACATTGTAGATTCATATTGAAGACATCAAATCTATGAGGGAACACGTACGAAATCATGAAGTAAGCAAAAAAAGAGTTACACAAACCTAAATAAGTTTTATACTTTAGATTTCAACCATACCTCTGCACAACAAATCTGATGGTTGCAAACACATTAAGAAGGCATGGAAGTTCTCAAGTTAACTCTAGACAATACCCACCTGTTAACTGAAACCCTTTCCAGGTGATGACCTTAAAGCTGATTTGAGAGAATGCCAAGAGTGTGCAAAGCTGCCAACAAAGCAAAAGGGGGCTACTTTGAAAAATCAGAAGTTTTGGTTTTATGTCTTCAATATCAATATTCAATGTAGAAAATTATTAGTAGTTTTTCAGACTAACAGTACTTTTACTTCAGTAAAGAACCTGTGTCCTTCTGCCATCTTTGTGTTTCATGATTGTGCATAAGATCACTAATCGGTGTTCACAGCAGCAGGACACTGTCACACAGCGGCTCTGAATCCCAGCCCTGATACAAGAACATTCCCTGTGTGAGGGCCAAAGTCCTGTCACCGAGCCCCCCTGATGAATGTGGTGATATGGCAGTCTCTTGTGGCAGTACCGGGAACTACAGAGACCGGATAATGAGGATAAACTGCTCCTGCATTATTTGGTAGACTCCATCCGGAACAAAATCTCCTGGCTGACTGACGCCGTCCTGAACGAGCAGAACATGTGCCCGCTCCACAAAGGGCCTCCTGTAACCGAACTGCTCTTTAACAGAGAGATAAGGCTCGGACCGGTAACCCGAGCACCACGGAAGCCTCACCTGATCCTTCTCCCAGAGCAGAGACAGCTTATTGTTCTCGATCGCGCTTTTCACCACGTGGATATCGTAGTCGTCGATCCGAAAGTTCAGGTCGCCAAACCAGAACACGACGCTGCGGAGAAAGCAAGCGGGAGCCGGATTTAGGGTCTGTTCTACTGTCAGAGGGACATGCTGATGTTCTGATGTTACAGGTAACAGCTGTCTAACCCAGCTAGCCATTAGTGACGCTGCATGTGACCGTACGACTTACTGCTGTTTGGCTGGCAGGCACTCTTACTGCGGTATCAAATCATTTAGGATAATAAGCTCTTATACTAGCTGCAAAGACCTTCCATTCAGTCATTAGCTAGAACAGCAGTTACTCAACCTCCCACTGCCCCAAAGGAGCAAGTCTAGGGTGACAGTGGCAAGGAAAAACTCCCTAAATAAGAAAGAGACCTTGGGAGGTCCAAGACTCAACCTCCTTATAAGCCTAGATGTTAGAGTTAAGAATTAAATACATTTATAATAAAGCATGGGTTACATATACAGAAGCTAGACCATATATTTAAATAGAATATACACTAAAGACACAGAGAATATAACAAACAAACAGAAAAATCAAGAACTTCATAAAAACAACAGAATACATTAAACTACATGTAATAAAATAGTAAATGTAAAAGATAAATAAAAAACAGAAAACAAATGAGAAGATACGTAAAGAATACATTTTTAATGAAATAAATGAGAGAATATAAAATAGAATATAATTAATAAAACAAAAAAACAAAGTGGAGACTAATAAAACAGACAAGATAAAAAATAAATGAATAAATAAAAATAAAACAGATATATTATAGATAATACATAATATATCAATAAATTGGAGAATATTACAGCAAAGATAAAATAGAGAGTAAAGTATAAAATATAAAAGATGAATAGAAAATAAAAATAAAATAGATTACATAAAAAATAATGAATAGATAACAGAAGACATGAAATAAAATAAATATAAAAGATTTTTAAAAAATTAATGAAACAAAGCAGAATAAATAAATAAAACGGAGACGATACAAAAAACAATCTAAAATAAAAAACGTTGAAAAATGAGAGAATATAAAATAGAATATAATCAAAACAGAAAAAAGTAAGCAGGGAATATAATGAAATAGAGAAGATAAAAAAAGAAAATAAATAAAAAGAAAATAGACTACATAACACATTAATAAATTGGAGAATATTACAGTAAATTTAAAATAGAAAGTGAAGAAGAAAATATAAAAGATAAATAGAAAATAAAAAATAAAATAGATTACACAAAAAATAATAACTAGATCATAAAAGATAAAACAGAAAACATGAGTCTCAAAAGGGGCCCAACATGCTCGGGGATGAGAGAATGGAACCACTTCCAACAAACAACCTGTTGTATTCTGTCCTCTTTACCTTAAAATGGAACCACAGCCGGTGATAACGGACCTGTGGTGGAATCACAGCAGCACATCTCCCTCTGGGGTGTTACTGTTACTTATATCAGTGATAAATGGAACTATTACAGTTGGTTAATATAATACAGAAAGTAGAGAACGTGTTTCTGTGATAGCGGCCTCAAAGCTGAGCCACAGCAGTGATGGGCCAGTCCAGTGGCGCTGTGCCACCCGAGCGCCCCCGTGCCTGTGGTCCATGAACCCTGACCCTGCATGTGACGCTCTGCAGGGTATGAATGTTTTATGAGTTCTGTATTTACAGGAGATGAATGATGTATGACTTAGATCACCACTGTTGTTTTTTAACGATCAAGCTTCCACCAGCGGCTTCATTCTACCCACTCGTGATCCAGCACGCCCACGGCGGCTCCGCCCTCAAACTGCTGCTGCTGCAGGATGCTCTCAAAGTCCTCAACGCGCTGCTCCAGGTTCCGCATGTGAGCCGGCAGGTGGCAGTTCAGGAAGCACACGGGGTGGCCGAACACCATCATCCTCATGCTCACCCCTCCCTTATTACCCTGAGAGAGAGAGAGAGAGAGAGAGAGAGAGAGAGAGAGAGAGAGAGAGAGAGAGAGAGAGAGCGAGCACTTTAGAGTCCATGCACTACTGTAACCCTCTGTTTACAATATCAAAAGAGAGAGATAAAGAAGATGCCACCGACACAAGGACAGGACGTGAGGTGAAGCGGGAGCGAGCATAAAGAGCAGAAGAGGCGAGAGAGTGAATTTACGGACAGATGGAGGCGCGAGAGCATCCGACAGAGTGTTAATAACCAGGAGCTGATGGAGGGGGTGATGGGCCTCAGCTAATGGAGCACTACATGAAATACAGCAGCCCTTAATTCCCTACGGGACAGCCGGCACACTCCGCTCAACACTGCCACCTACAGGCCCACAGAACGCACAAGAGATGGGATTTTATTCTCAGAAACATATAAGGTATACAAATAACTCAGTAACCCTAATAAATAAGTCAAATCTATCCTGTCATTCTTAATTAATTGTATTTTTGGTTTCGTTCCTCTTATTCCTTCCATGTTCGCTCAGTTGCACTTTGTATTTCAAACTAAGGTCACTCGGGAGCATTACGATAACAGACTATCCACACAGACACCAGCGACACACTCATGTTTGTGGACCTGTTTTGTGGCAGAAGGTACTGTCAGTACTAAAGCACAGTCAGTGTGAAATTTGGGCTTTTTGGTTTATTCTGTTTGTAAAAAAGCAAAGAACGTGATAGCTGCAGCGATAGCCGTGATAACACACTCCCTCGTGTTCTGTTGATGCATTAATATAGTACATTTTATATATTCATGAAATATAATAAATAGGTAAAAACAAAATACATACATTAAAAAAATCTCAAATAAAAAAAACATTGAAAGAATAAGAGAATATAAAGTAGAATATAATCAATAAAGTAGAGAAAATAAAAGTAGAGAAGATAAAAAAAAAAAATAAAGAAAATAGAATACCTAATATATAAATAAATTGGAGAATATTGCAGTAAAGATAATGAGAGCAAAGTAGAAAATATAAAACATATATATAAAATAAAAAATAAAATATATTACATAAAAAATAACTATATAACAGAATACATGAAATAAAATTGAATGAAGTAGTAAATATAAAAGATAAAGACAAAAAATATAATTAATAAAATAGAATAAATAGATAAAATGGAGAAGATGCGTACATAAAATCTAAAATAGAAAAAATAACAGAATATATAATAGAATATAATTAATAAACAGAAAAAAGTAGAGAACATAAAATAGAGAAGATTAAAAAAATAAAACAGAATACATAATATATAAATAAATTGGAGAATATTACAGTAAAATAAAATAGAAAGTAAAGTAGAAAATATAAAAGATAAATAGAAAATTAAAAATAAAATAGATTACGTTAAAATAATAAATAGATAACAGAATACATGACATAAAATTGAACAAAGTAATAAATATAAAAGATAAATAAAAAAACAAAATATAATTAATAAAATAGAATAAATAGATAAAATGGAGAAGATGCGTACATAAAATCTAAAATAGAAAAAATAACAGAATATATAATAGAATATAATTAATAAAACAGAAAAAAACAGAGAAGATAAAAAAATAAATACACAAAAGGAAAATAGAATACATAATATATAAATAAATTGGAGAATATTACAGTAAAATAAAATAGAAAGTAAAGTAGAAAATATAAAAGATAAATAGACAATGAAAAACAGATTACATAAAAAATAATAAATAGATATTATAACAAAATAGAGAAGATAAAAAAGAAAATAAGTCTCAAACAGGGACCCAACGACCCCACAGACTGCTCATAGGGAACCCCAGCCACGTCAAGTGACACACACTTGTGTTTATAGGAGAGGCTTCAAAAGCTCCTTTGTGCCCATTCTCTTGGAGATCACATCATCTGGTTGAGTAAAATGTCCCAGCATTAGTGATGCCTTTCTAACGCTTAACCAATTTCTGTACTCCTTGCAGTGCTTCCTTTTGTCTCACCAGACGTACCAATCTCTGCCACTCTCACTCACCGGCCACTATATTAGGTACGCCAAGTCAGCTGCTCACTGGACTCATCAAAAATGGACGAGAGAAGATCGTCTGGTCTGATGAGTCTCAATTTCTGCCGAGGCGTTCGGAGGGTCGGGTCAGAATTTGGCGTAAACAAACAAAAATGAAAGCACGGATCCATCCTGCCTTGGATCAACGGTTCAAACGGGGGTATCTGAGATTGTGTATTCTGCTGCACCGGCTTAGAGGAGACTGCAGTACAACCTTGGAGCTGGAATGACATCAATACACAGGCCCTGTGTGACGTGTACACACACACACACACACACACACACACACACACACACACACACACACACACACACACACACACCCTAACCTCTCACTGTGTAACTCACATTGATCATCAAAGGTACCCCATATACACATCAAACAGGAACTGTACGATTTATATTCGAGGTATGGCTGATTGCATCCGAGGGAGGGGACAGCTGATCAGAGATCATCCCCGGCACTCAAACAGTGACCCCTCCTGGCGTCCCACCTGCGCACTGTGTTCTTCACCGGCAAAACAATTCATTAGTCCAAAACTCAGCAGGACGTAGTTCCTGTAGCCAATTTCTCAGCTCTTCCACTTCACGGGACAGATCTTCATTTTCCACACAAGACATGTGACAAAGTGTCCCGACGGATGTTCATTAGCCACCATCTCCTGAGGTCACACTGAGCTGGGACGCTATGGGAACTTAAATTTCCATGAAATGTCAAAAGGGGGCATTTTTTGGAGCGGTTTTGTCTTAAAACACCCTTACGATGGACACTCATTGGTATTTGCGCTAGCCCATGAATGGTAAACAACGCGGCCGGCAACGTGTGTGTGTTTTCGTGGCCACGCCCTCTGACTCACCCAGCAGCCGCCGAGCCCGGTGCGAGTGCTCTGGGTCTGAATCCCACGCAGGAACGGCAGGTGGCAAAACTTGGTGAAGACCAGCAGCAGAACGCTGTGCATCCTCTGAGACGCCACCTACAGGCAAAGTAAAACATACCTGGGAGAGCGGCTTTCGTTTTGGACACGTCTCACTCTTAATAAAGGTAAAACAGCGTAAACCCGGCCGCATATAAACTACGTGTTAAGGTCTGTTAGAAGCACCTGAGCACTCACCAGGACGTATCCGAAGCGGCCCAGCGTGTCCATGCACAGCTCGCTCCACTGGTCTATAAAGAGGGCGTCCTTCAGCCGCTTATTGATCATACAGTTCACCTCCTGTAACCTGAAAGTACACACACGTCCAGCTGGCGTCTCCAACTCTTTATTAAAAACCCCTCAGGCTACCGCACCTGCTCCAACCCATTTAGGGCTCTACAAGGACACCTCACCGCGGGACGCGTTATATTAGCGTCGGAAAAATGATCGCGGAGCAGGTCTGAACATGCAGCACGACACGATGGGGGAAAAACAGAACAGAATGAGCGTCTCACCCAACAATAAACACATCTGTGCTGCCATCACCGGCTCCGGGACTGAACAGGCTGCTGATGTCATCAGGGGGCATCGCCGAGCCGACGTTCCACGTCACAATGTGGACCCTGAACACGCGAGAACCACAGCATTGAAGAGAAAGCAAAGTCAGAAAAACAAAAAAGTTGGGACGGGGGCAATTTAGAGCTAGTTATGAGGTATAAAACATAACTAAAAAGGTAATGATGTCAGATTGGGGAGGGGTACAAAAGCAGCATCCACAAAAGGCTGAGTCTTTGAGGGGTAAAGATGATCAGAGGGCCTCCAGGGTATCAACAAGTGTGTAAGAAAATGATTGAAATGTTTAAAAACAATGTTCCTCAAAGAAAAACTGGAAGGGATTTATATATTTCTGCCTCTTCAGTGCATAATATCATTAAACCATTCAGAATCTGGAGGAATTTCAGTGTAAAGGGTAAGGGCACAAGCCTAAACTGAAGAGGGGTGATCTCTGCTCCCTCAAACGGCACTCCATCAAGAACCGTCATTCATCAATAGCTGATAGAACCACATGGACAAGGGATTCCTTTATCAAACCTTTACCAAGCTCTACAAGACAGAGTTACATTCACAGATACCACTTAAAACGTTACTGTGCTAAAAAGAAGCCTTATGTTATAACCATGTCCAGAAGGGGCGTCGGCTTCTCTGGGCTCGGGGGCATCTGGGATGGACCATCACACAGTGGGAACGGGGATTGTGCTCAGACCCATCAGTATCACAGATCATGGTATGGGGTCGGGTCAGGGCCCTCAGCGTGAAGGTCAATTCCACTTCTGTGATGCAGCATTAATGCAGAAAAGGTGTCTGAATTCTAGTCATGGTGAACGAGTGAACAAGAAAATCACAAACAAAAGAAAAAGGATATGTTTTATAATTCTGTATCTATTTTCCTGCACGTTCCTTCTTTTAATAACTTGCATTGCCTTGTTGTCAACATGTGGCCTCTCAACAGGACTTTCCTACTTAATAATATATAAGCAAACAAATAAATTATTAATGAGAAACCTAAAGCATTACAGTCCATTAACGACAGAATCGAGCCATTACAGTACCCCGAGAAAAACAAAAAACCGTCTAAATCCATCAGGACGGGACACAAAGTCCATAAACCAAAACACATCAAAAATAAAGCTGCAGCACTTCCCATATTTACAGCGAGGCCATCATCGGTGGGCGTATTAATGGGCTTTCAGTGCAGCACAACTTCTCAGGAAAACAGCCTAATTTATTTTGCCTTTACTCTGAACGATAAATTATAGCTCCATTCCATACTGTCGGCTCCGGTTTGTGCAACGGTGCACAGGCATCAAATCATCCTCCAGAGCAAACATCACTCCAGGTCCAAGACCCATCATTTACCAGTCATAAAGCTGGTTTTGCAGCTACTTTCCTTATACAGTGGGGCAAAAAAGTATTTAGTCAGAAAGATGAGAGAGGTCTGTAATTTTCATCATAGCTACACTTCAACAATGAGAGACAACATGAGAAAAAAAATCCAGGAAATCACATTGAAGGATGTTTAAAGAATTTAATTGTAAATCATGGTGGAAAATAAGTATTTGGTCAATAAAAGTTCAACTCAATACTTCGTAACGTAACCTTTGCTGGCAATGACAGACCTAACCCTTTGTCCTGCATAACATGGTTAGAGCCTGATGCTGTGTAATTAAAATGCATGTCATCTAAACAGTGACAGACTGGGTTCGAGGCTACCTGACGTTAAATATGCATTCATTTACATTCATTAATACTTCACTATCAGCATGCTTTCTTTCTTTATCTCACACTACGATGTTCTTCGGTTCCAGTCCTCGTACCGTTACCCAGACCCCATCAGAGGCAGTAACTCCCGCTCTCCTCCTCCAGGTGACTGAGGATGCCATGTCACCAAAACTTACCCGCTGAGGACACGAGATCCTACAATAACTGTAAAAACCCTGATATGCATATCCTCCACATTATTATTACTCAATGTTTTATTTATACTGAATATACTATTGTCTTATTTTCTATATACTCTTCATAATATTGTATTCTCTAATTTATGATAGCCTATATATTAGTATGTTTAATTTATTATATTTTCTTTAAATATGTTCTCTATTTAAATTTTTATATTTAATTTCTGTGTATGTAAACCATTACCCCGCCCCCTAGTTCAGGTTTAAGTTACCGTGGCACAGACCAGTGGTTCCTCTGTTGCAGGGTGTTAAAGATTAATTTAAAGCCGCATATTAGATTTGGAACAGGTTTTAAGCCGGGTGCCCTTCCTGATGCAGCCCTCTCCATTTATCCCGGCTCTGGACTGGCACTAACAGCACCCTTGAGCGATGATCTTGACCCTCTGTATCAGTTCTAAGTGAGCATGACCCCCTGTGAGTGAATGACTGAGTATCTAATGTTCAGGGTGGCAGTAAAAATTGAAAGAGTTGCCAAGGTTGCCATTCGCTTCACTTTACTACTACTTGAAATATAATCCTTGTTTATCGACGTTCGCCTGGCAGAGCAGCTCAGGATGACGTGGCACAAACTGGCGTGTGAAATCTGAGACCGGGAAGTCGGGCGGTACAACACGCCGAGCTCATTCTGTCACTCACACACCGGAGGCAGACCTAAGATATCAGACAGTCTCCGATTTAATTGTTCTATCCTCTGTGGAGTCGAGGCCCCGGGGGGAGGCGCTGCCCCAAAACAGTGACGTGACCTTCAGACGTTCCATTTAAAGAACAAAGAACAGAGGGAATGGTTTCTCAGCTACGTTACTAGCATAAAGATTAAGTGAGCAGGAGGTACAGGTCAGTCCAGGTAAAGGTCTAAGAATGTGTTAGTCCAGGTAGAGTGTGGTCTCTAACTATACACTATACAGGTAAAGTAGGCGTGGTCTCTGTAGCTATACAGGTAAAGGAAATGTGGACTCTGTACCTCTTAGTCGAGGTAAAGGAAGCAGGTTCTAAATATTTGTCAATTCTGGTAAAGGAGGTGTGGTCTCTAACTATACAGGTAAAAGAGATGTGGTATCTGTGCCTGTAAGTTCAGGAAAGGAGGTGTGGTCTCTGAAACTATACAGGTGAAGTAGGCATGGTCTCAGTACTGGTTAGTGTAGTTAAAGAAGGTGTGGTCTCTGTACCCGTCAGTACAGGTAAAGGAGTTGTGGTCTATATACCTTTCAGTCGAGGTATAGGAGGCGTGGTCTCTATACCTGTTAGTCAGTGTACAGGAGGTATGGTCTCTGTACCTGTCCATCTAGGCAAAGAAGGCATGGTCTAAGTACCTGTCAGGCAAGGTATAAGAGGTGAGGTCTCTGTATCTGTCACTCGAGGAAAAGGAGGTGTGGTCTCAGTACCTTTCAGTCGATGTAAAGCAGGCGTGATCCCAGGTAAAGAAACTGTGGTCTCTGTAACTATCCAGATAAAGGTGGCATGGTCTCATTATCTGTCAGTTCAGGTAAAGGAGGCGTGGCCTACCGGTTCTTAATCTAACACTCTGTAATTAAACCTGATCTGTTCGAGCCATGCTGAATGCATCATACTTCAATCTGCTTGACACATCACTAGGGGAAATATCCGAAGCTAAATTGCTATGGCAACACCTACTGAAGAATCACAGAAAAGCTGAGCAGCACTGCCTCAAAACATGGTAAATATTTGTAAGGTGTGAAATCTCACCTGAAGTCTCCACCGTCCTTGGTCGACTTCTTCGGCGGCGCTTTGTTTTCTGCACTGCCGGGGCTTATGATGATCGAATCGAAGCTTTGAACCGGTTGGGGAACAGAGACGGACTGTGTGCTGGGGTTCGTCAGCCGACTCGCCTGTGCGGGGGGACTGGGGAACGGTAACAGGCTGGGCCGGGCACTGGGGCTGAGCTGGGCATTCTGTGGGCTCTGTGGGCTGCGGCGTCCCTGTAGTGACTCCGAAGGGGAGTGAGACAGAGCCGAGGGGCTTGCTGCGGGGGGAATGATAGGCAAAATAGCAGGAGGGTTCACCGTTCTGGGGGACTTGGCCCCAGGTCGGGCGGTAGGCCGAGGTCGGCTGATGCCAACGGTGGTGGACGATGAACGTCCTCTTTGATGCGCGGACGACGCCGAGGTCGGGGCGGTGATGAGCGCTTGAGGGTTTAACGCCTTGGTCGTGGGGCAGGTCGAGGCAGGAGGGGGTAGGATGGGGACGGACGATGTTTTCTTCCCAGGTGCTGCTGAGGATCTCATCACGAACGAGCAGCTTTGTCTGGACTGGGCTGGACTGGGCTGGACCAAAGACCTTCTGAAGAAGAAATAAAACCTGATATTAAAGACAAACTGAGAACCGACAGGGCCGTTTCACTCAGATCCACTCAGCAATATCGTTAAAGGAGAAAGGAATTAATTATGGTTTCAATCAAACTATCGTTATCCGATTTATATTATTTTCCATTTTCTTGTTTTTATTCGTATTTTTCGGCAGTATTTTTAGCTACGCATTTTTTCCCCGAAATGTTTCCCATAGGAATGAATGGAGTGCGAATATTTTGGCATCCTTCTTGTATCCCAAACTTGGACTACCATGGCAACTGCATAGCAACCACCGGGGACACCATAGCAACCACCTGGGAAACCATAGGAACCATCTAGCAACACCATAGCATGATTTAGCAACATCATAGCCCCCACCAACTAAAACTATTGCAACTACCTGGGACACCATAGCCTCCACCTAGCAACACCAAAGCAACCGCCGGGACACCATAGCCTCCACCTAGCAACAGCAAAGCAACACCATAGCAACCATATGAGAAACCACAGCACCCACATAGCAAAACTGTTGCAACCACCTGGGATACCATATCAACCACCTAGCAACTGTCATAGCAAACAACTTAGCAATACCACAGCAACCACCTGGAACATCATAGCAACACCAAAGCAACCATATAATCACTTAGCAACATCATAGCGCCCACCTACCAAAACTATTGCAACCCCCTGGGATACCATAGAAACCACCTAGCAACACCATAGCAACCACAGCAAGCAGCTAGCAACACCATACTAACCACCTGGGACACCACAGTGACCACCTAGCAACACCATAGCAACCACATGGGACACCATAGCAACCATCTAGCAACAGCATAGCAACCACATGCGAAACAACAGCAACCACATAGCAATGATTTAGCAACACCATAGCCCCAACCTACCACAACTGCTGCACCTTACTGACCATGTAGCAATAGCCTAGCATCTGGAATCCACCTTAGCTGTGCAGTCCTTCAGGAATGCACTTTTGTAGTTCTCTCTGTTAGTGGGACAGTAAGCCCCGAGGAGGGTTCAGAAAAAAAAAAAAGAAAAAAAAAAAGGGTGAAGGGTGAATGAGTGCAAGCGGAGTTAGCATGCCCTTCACGCCTCTGTCCTCCCTCTCCCTCAGTCAGAGTCTGTGTGTGTGTGTGTGGAGTGGGCTGGTCCTCATCCATCACAGCGTGAGCCCGTCCACAGTCTCTGTCCTGGTCAGGACGTCACAGCTGACATCAGCAGGCTTTCAGAACAAACGCTGGGCTAAGATCATCTTCCATCCTGCAGATGACAGACGCTCCCTCTCCCTCGTTGCCTCTTTCCCTCCCCTGTCCTGCTCCACTTTTACGTTGCCTGGCAACGCATTTTTTTCCTGGCCCAACAACCTCGGTCCGTTCACCAAACCTATAAACATCTTTTTTTTAAAAATCATTTTTCCTTTCAACTACATCCTCCCTGCTTAGGACAAGATTGGAAACGCTGGAACTCAGATCAGGTGAGGCCGAGACCTCCTAGACTTCTGCATCATTAAAAAGTCTCCCTGTGTATTTCACAAAATGCCCCTCCATCTGCTGGATCTGCACAGATCTGAGCGCTTGTGTGAGGGCGCCTTGGGACGGATCTTCACAAACAGGCCGGGTGAGATCACATGCACTGAAGCGTTTAAGAATTATACATGCTGGTGGAAAGTCGAGTGTGAACAACGTTCTGCAGTTTATTACTTTTCCTTAAAGCTAAGAACATACATGATATATACTCTCAGACTCATCAGACCAGCCAACGTTTGTGCAATCCAATATCTTCCCTTTTTTCCGGACCATTCCCTGTAAACCCTAGAGGTGGCGCTGTGTGTGAAAATCCCAGTAGATCAGCAGACAAAAGATTGCAGCAGACAAAAGATTATTTTTGATTAATTTTTTTAAAAACAAGAAAAGTACACATTATATTGAACTGTTGCTCTTCAGAATTAATAAAAGAACATTTTCATTCAGTTATTTAAGACATGATGAAGCCACAATAGAGCTTTTCATTTACAATTTTAATCCTGTTTCTAGTCATTTATTTTATTTACTTTAAAAGGCAATACTGCAGCATTTTATTCTTTCATATTCTCATTTACTTCAAGTAATATCAGCTGACTGATTATCCCCCCTTTTTTTCTTTTTTTAAATTAATTTTTAATTTCCTTTTTATTTTATTTATTGTTATATACATTTTTTCCTTGGTGTGTGAGATATTTGGGGTTATGGGGTGTCTGTTATCATTCATTTTTTGTTCATCATTATTTGACTTGTGTCTATTTAAATGTTTTAATGTCCTGACTAAATTCCTCAATAAAAATATATATATATTAAAAAATCATCAGTATCAGGAATCAAATCAAACTGTGTATCGTTACACCCCTATTCATTAAGGAATATTAAATAATAAATAAGATCCCGGTAGGAAGACAAATGAACATTTGCCCTAAACTGACTCATTACAAAGAGTTTCTCCCACAGCCATGCTAGGAATCAAATTCCATGGTCTAGATTTCAGCTTTGAGGTAGTTATTGGCCCTCAAAGTGCCGATGTTTCTCTCTAAATTAGTGACTAGTCACCTTTTTAGAAACAAATCCAATAAAAAACGCTAAATACAGAGCAAACGATACAGCAGAGTTTTTATTAATTAGCCTTCGGTAATCACATGTACGGTGAACTATATTAATTATAAATTAGTGCAGTAACTTAATTGTTGACTTTCTGTCCTATGTCTGTGTCTGCAGTTTGTGCAGTCAGGGTTTGCTTCAATTCAATTTCTTAAGACAAACGACACAGAACAGAACTCCAGAGCCGCTCTTACTCAGCATTTCCCCCGGGCAGACTAACGATTTAATCGTCTGAACGTGGAAATCTCTTCCCGCCGCCTCAGCAGGTATTTCAGCGGCTTTTGAAATGAAGACTCAGGGGTGGGCGATTTTGTGCAAACATTACATCACGATATTTAAAGGTTTTCACGATGCACGATATTTATCACGATACACATGGTCGCAGACAAAAAGCATCAGTAGCGAGAGATTCTTAAAAATCAACTATTCAAATATTATCTCACACTTAGTAAAGTGATTTTATTCAAAATGTGCTGTACTGCATCCAATTAAACAGGACTAATTACACTCTTTATAATGAAACGTCCAGCTGGTCCATGTTCTTTAAGCACTGATGATATCCTCAATAAGCTCAGAAAAGCATAACAAAATGTATCACGATACGATAAAATATCGTCATACTGCACAACCCTAATAAAGACTAATATTTAGATTGAGTATCAGATCGACCTGCCACTGTCTAATTTTTAATATAAGACTATATCAATGAACAGCATTTACTAAATGTAAATAAGAAGTTATCATCATGTCTGAGTCATTCATTATACGCTGATACTTGAAAGTTTGTGAACTTTTTAAAATATTTTCTATATTTCTGCATAAATATGACCTTAAACATCATCAGATTTTCACACAAGTCCTAAAAGTAGATAAAGAGAACCCAGTTAAACAAATGAGACACAAATATTTTACTTGTTATAATATACATTAATTTATTGAGTAAAATCGTAAAATATAGCCGTTAATTTGAATTTTTCAGTTAATGGGATGATCAATCAAGGTCTTATCTTCACAACACACGTTTGTGGAAATTTATCATGGTACGAACAAAGGTTGAAGCTCATCAGGCTGGAAAAGGTTACAAAACCATCTCTAAAGAGTTTGGACTCCACCAATCCACAGTCAGACAGATTGTGTACAAATGGAGGAAATTCAAGACCATTGTTACCCTCCCCAGGAGTGGTCGACCAACAAAGATCACTCCAAGAACAAGGCGTGTAATAGTTGTTGAGGTCACAAAGGACCCCAGGGTAACTTCTAAGCAACTGAAGGCCACTTATGAGAAGATGAAAATTTTGTTTTTCAGCCAAACTTACTGCTTTAAACTGGAACTGGGATTAAAAACAAAGATGCTGATCTGCACTGCTCTAACATTGTTTTTTTTTGCAAGTATTTACACTTTTGCATTTTTTCCTAGAAAGAATGTGATACTGTTATCTGGTAATAAAAGTTCTAGTTAAGAGCAATACAACTTTTATTTTTTTATTTATAAAAAAAGACAGAGTGCATTTACAGCTTAAATACATGTTGCAAAAAAAAATTGTAATACTGGCATTATACATCAGCCATCAGTCACCCTGCTCTCTAAATATCAGCATCAGCCATTAAAAAAACCTATATCAGTCAACCACTAGTTTAAATGCATAAGAAACTAATAAATACTTAGAAACAGTCCTTTAAATTGATCCAACCATATTTTGGGATTCCTCATGAATATGAAACACTCACTATAGTTCTTCTTCCATCCCGTTTAATTCCAAACACTAACAGCTTTGTTAGGGGGATTACTCATGCTTAGATAGCAATGTCTCCATTAAGACGAAATTTGCATGAAATGTCACGCTTCCCAATTTCATTTTTAATTACGTACATTAATCCATATTAAATCTCGCTCGCTGAAGCTTTTTTCAGCTCATAAACATTCCCTCTGAGTTTGAGATCAGCTGCTGTGACCTCACACTGAAGCCCTGTGACGGACTGGCTTACACATGAGCCCCGCCAACTCTGACAACAAAAAAGACGATAAACAAAATAAAATAAAAAAACTGTTTTCTGTCTTCTGACTGACATAAGGTTTCCTGACTTTGTCCAGACCATGCAAAAATAACACAAAGGTAATTTGTTCTGGACTGTGGTGGCTTAGCAGTTATGGCACTGGACTGTGAACCCGAAGGTTCAGGGTTCAAATCGCACCTAAAATACTAGCCTGTGCCACCTTGTGCCCTGAGTGGCCTCTTTTTGAATACAGAACTAAAGTCATTCCATATAAACTGCACATCATTTACATTAAATATTAACTTATGTCATATAAATGTCATATAAAATGTGTTCTGTTATCAGTAACAGTTTTCCATACAGTCAGCCAGGCCATGGAAATTGTTCATCTCTTCCATTTCTGTGACGTGTGGTCGCACAGAGGTGTGCGAAGTCTGAAAAAGTGTACGTAGCACCGTGACCTTACTCCGACAGGGTCAGAGGAGAACGAAAGATGAAATTAAATTCGTGCTTTGTCTGTATGTTGATTTGGACTCCAGGGGGAGGAACCACACATAAAAGCAGAAATGTCTTGAACAGTGTAACCTTACGTTAGCTTAGCATAGCACACCGTTTATTCGCCGCAAGGTGAAACGAAAAACTGCCTCAGTGACTCAGTTTCTCACCGGGACTCAGACAAACCGAGCCAAGTTGTTCATAGAGCAAACGCTTGGCTCCCAAAATGTCGAAATATATGTATTTCTGTTAACAGTTGGGACTTTCTATCGCAAAAAAAGTTGTGTAGGCTAGTCAGTCTGCGAGAGATCCACAGCCTCATCTCAACGGTCAAAACACAAAGACGGACCGCCGCGCGCGAGAACAGACCTGTCACGCGACCAATAACGGTCGAAGCAGGCGCGCACACGCACACTAACACCGACCTGTTCGTCCGCACCGCTTACGTTAGGACGGTTTATTCCGGGAAAGCAGACACCGGGTGTGTTAGGTGAAGAATTCTTACCTGTCCTGTCGGTTTATCTCTCCGCAGAGCCGCTCTACATCCCTGCACCGGTGCTCAAACCGGGCGCGTCACGGAACGATGCACGAGGCTGCGATGCTCACGGGGAAATGAAGGCGCGCGAGGGGAGTCGTCCACGCGTCGCGCACCCACGTGCATGTACAGACAGCGGCGTCCAGGCTGCAAAGCAATATCATTACACTACATGCATGTGAAACACCTCCTGATCGTACCGTGCGCCTGCTGTTGATTTTCTAAACAAAAAGCAGTCACACAACCTCTGCACAAACACACCTCAAACACACCTTAGAGAAGTTGTGAGAAGCAAACAACGCCTGGTCCTGGAAGCTAAACTGTGTCAGTTCTTTCACAATGTGTTTTAAAGTGCAAGCATCGTTTATTTAAACTTGTGTAATGCCTTTCCACTGAGAAAATCAACAAGATTTTGAGCAGGTGGCCCAAAAATTTGCACAATGTCACACCGGGCACCCGTGATCTGCTTGTTGTATCGCAGACCGAGCCTCCATCACCCACAGGAAGGTGGTAGTCCTCTGGTGAACATCAAGCTAAGCTTTCAAAAAAATTTATCACACAAGAAATATAGGTGAAGGCGGAATAAATAGCCAACAGGGGGGGGGAAATCTTTTTTGGAAAGTAATTGTGGGGTAACAGCAGAAAGCAAAAGAGGAGGATGGGCAAGATGTAGCAGAGGAGGTGTCCGCCATTACGCAATCTGCAAAGACAAGTGTGAGGCTGTCGTAAGGTTAGGAAAACATTGAAGAACGTAATGCTTTCAAGAATACCACTTGTTCTTAGAATTGTTTGTAAGAAAAGGGTTAAGGAAAAAATAAGGTAATTCGTAAGTTCTTAAAAAAAAACAACCTTGTTTTTTCTTTCATTTGCCCAAAGCCAGAATTCTGTTTGTCCAAACTGGGCCTTACTCTTTGCCCAAGCTGAGGATTTTATTTATGTAAGATGGTACTTCCACTGACAGATGCCCATGTTCCCAAAGTAGGGGGACTTTGGGTTTTCCCAAAACCGAGGCTTCCATTTGCCTGTGTTGAGGCTTTTTTGCATAAGATGGAACCTAGATTTGCTTAAGGTAATTATTTGCCTAAACTGAGGCTTCTGTTTGGCCAAGCTGAGGCTTTTATTTACATGGTACATCTGTTTGCTGAAGGTAAAAAATGTATTTGCTCAAGTGTCTTCTAGTAATTTCAAGCTTTTTTTTCGCTTAAGTCAACTCTTTTGTCTCAGGCAGATATGTAAATGATTACAGGTGTGGACTGATTAGACACTGGGTCTTGCCACAAGAGGGCGTAAAAGTGCTTCCCTATAGTCCCAGACAGACCACCAGTAGAGAAGATCATTTGCTCCACCGACAAGCATGAGCAGCTCCCACAGTTTGGTTATCCACCATTCAGACACAGGGGGCACCTTCACTACACACCCGTCTCTGCCCGGACCATTTCCAGGCAGAAATATTTGTTGTCACGTTGACCGTTACGTGTCCTGCCATTGAAAGCCAGCCACCGTCGCCTTTGTTTGCAGTGGTGTTGTGAGCGAGAAATCTGGATGCTACGAATGGAACCGTATCGTCTTTAGGGACGAATCCAGGTTCTGTTTGGGATCCGATGATGGTCAGGTTCGAGTATGGTGGCCTCGTGGTGAGAGCTTCAATCCTGGCTTTGCTGTATAGCGACACAATCTGTGGAGCCATCGCATAGAACAGTCGGTCACCACTCGTAGTGATACGAGCGATATGTGCAGGACATCCTGCGGCCATGTGTGTTCCCTCTCATGGCAGAGCTTCCAACTGCCATTTTTCACACAGCAAGGGTTTCCCAGGAATGCCTGCCCAGTTGCCAGATTTATTGCCAATCGAGCATTTATGAGACCAGCTGGGATGCCAGCTTCAGCAAGCTACGAGTGTCCAGGATCTGCAGACCCAGCTGTAACATCTCTGGGTAAGTGTGCCACAGGATGCCATATGGAATCTGTATCCCTCCATCCCCAATCGTATCTCATCTTGTATCCAGGATAGAGGCGGCCTAATAGGGTAACTAGAGCCTCCATTCAATTGTACAGTTTTCCCCAATAAACGTATCCTTTCTCTTTAATATTGTAATCACTTACACAAATCATCATTACATTAATATGTCTAAAGTTTCAGTCGATCCCAACGACTCCTTCTTAGCGTCATTTTTTTAAATGTCAGTCTTGCATAGGTGTTAATTTGACTTGCCCAAGGTCAACCGTCTATTTTCCCAGACTAGATGCCCATTGTTCCAAGGTAGGGCTTTTGTCCAGGAAGGAGGTTGTATCAGTTTGCGCAAGACAAGGCTTTTATTTTCCCCAAGTTGTGCCCTCTATTTACACAAACACTTATTTGCAGATAACGAGCCTCGTATTTCCTCAAGTGAAAGTGTTTCTTTCCTCTAGCCTTGGGCGTTTACCTGCACGGTTCCAGTTGGATTAGCTGCTCCAGAGTAATGTTTTACCTGCATGTGTTAGACATTTATAGGGTTAGACATTATACTGCACTGACATTCTCTAGAGAACAAACTGGCGCAGGGAAATATGAACCATACGCCTAATACACCTAAAGTGAATCAAAAATCAAACCTTTCCACAAATCGAAGACATTTATGGTGGCAAAATGTTCATTTTTATTTGCTTGGATTAAACACGAACACAGTCGGTGCATATCACTCCAAAGGCGTGCAAGAACTCACAACGACGCTAAACTACCCCCATCTAGTGGTAGCATGCGGTATATCTTAAAAAAGGGTGCAGTACGCCACCCAGTGGTGGTATGGAAATGTACATCATTTAAACGTTGGGGTTTTTGGCATTGGAATTTTCTTACAGGACTGAAGATGGTCTCTGTCCCTGAGTGTATGCGTGCGTGCGTGCGTGCGTGTGCCTCTGTGTGTGTGTGTGCCTGTGTGTGTGTGTGTGTGTGCTGGCCTGCAGCTCTCCTGATAGTCAGACATCTCTCTCGCACTAGTCTGGATCTCGGCCACATCCCTCCCCTGAACATTCTGACCTGGACAGACGAGAAAGAACAGAACATCAGTACCAATGAAATACACTGCAACCTATCACATAAAAAAAACTCTTTAATACATGCAGCGGATGATTTATCAGTCTTATCAGGATGGACACACATCTAGCCACTGCAGATATTCTGGAAGAAATACACTGACTGACAAAAAAAAATCACCAAAAACGAACCTGGATTCATCGCTAAAGATGATATGGTTCCACCTGTAGCATGGTCCGGGCAGGGACAGGGGTGTGTAATGAGGGCGCCCCCCGAGTCTATAAGGTGGATAATGAAACTCTGGGAGCTGCTTGTGCTCGTCGGCAGATTAAATGATCCTCTCTACTGGGGGTCTGTCTGGGCCGTCCGGAGCCTGTTCACCGTGTGTGTGTGCCCCCATAAAACCACTGCTCCCTCCCAACACCTCCTAACTGTTAGGTCAGAACGGCCCAGAATTCCTCAAAACATCCAATGATGCGCCCCCTCTCAAAGTCTGCACAACGGACAAATTTCTTTGAGTGCATCAAATGATCTCTCACCAAGAGCTACACTACCCAAAAGTAGCCTCTGAGAGCCTTTTTATAGGGGAAGCACTTTTACGCCCTCTTGTGCCAAGACCACACCTGTAATCATTTACATATCTGCTTGACTAACTCCTACAAAAACTGTGTCACTTTTTGTGGAAGTAAACCCTATAGTAATCAAAGCCTTCATTATATACATAATGAAATTATTTTATTTTATTTTCTATGTACTGATGACAGTAGAATACCCTGATGTACCGTGATTCAAATTTTCGGGTCTAAAAGCACCCTTGCACGTTCCTGTATCCTGTACAGCGTTTGTGAGCCGAGGATATTTTTAACCTTGTGATGAATACGATTCAGAGTTCAGCTCCAATGTCCTTAATAAGCATGGTGACTTTCTGCTTCCCTAGCTGAGAGCAGCAGCACCATAAAAAGTCATCCGTGCTCTGCACACACACACACACACACACACACACACACACACACACACACACTAGACTGCTGTCAGTTTGAGTGAGATTAATGCATAGGTCATCGAACTGGAATTAAATGGTTGTTTGACAAGACCTTGGCCCTACAGACTGCAAAGTTCTTAAACTGTTCTTACGGGCACTATCAGTCGAACCCACGGCAAATATGTTGCGTGAAACTCACTTGTTCAGCGCCTGTGCAAGTACGTTTGGGGTTCTGGAGAACCTACCAACTCACAGACCGTGAAATCTGACAACCGCTACAGCTACAGTCAGCAAAAACCGGAAAGCAGTATGAGCTAAGATGACCTGATTCTTAAGTTTAAGTTCTATATTAAAGTCTACAATTTCTTTATTTCCATTCGAGTCATCATTTGTGCTTTGATTCCATTGTGTCGAATCGAATGCATATGATTCAGTCTCAAGAAGAGTCGATTCAGTGTTTTGAGGTCCTAAGTATTAGGAGTTGACCTTAAATACAGAAACAGTGCACATTTTCTTGAAAACATTTAAAAAAACTTTAGTCTTCTGCAATTAAAAAAAATGACTACAAACACTGTAAACAAACTGCTCCACTGTAGATTCACCGAGTGAAAACATTCCATTTTATTTCCAAAGAATAACAATTCAAAACGTGTACTTTTCTTGTTTAAAAAGTTAAACAAAATATTTAAGAAATTAGGAGTCTCACTTAGATCAGGATATGCGCCTGTGAGCATGGCGTATGACTGCGCCCTCTGGTGTTCAAAAATGCAACGTCACTAGATGGCATAAACAAGAATCCAACTCGACCCGGCTTATCCTGGTCAGGGACCAGAGCCTATCCTGGAATAAACTGGGTGCAGGTGAACGTGAGCTTTCGTAGTAATATACTACGTTATCTCTACTATTTTTACGTTATTCTACCCAACATTTCTCTTCGTTATCGGCTTATACGCTCTAGCTTTTATATCCTCTATTTTATTATACTCTTCATTAGATTTCATTTTGTCTAAAATGTCAGTCTACCTGTTATTTTACTTAATTGATTGTATTTTTAAATATGTTCTCTCTGTTAATTCATTTAGTTTATTTTAGTTCATTTATTTAGGTTAGACTCCTGTATCTTGCCAAACTAAGTGTCGATCCCAACATATTGTGGAGACGTAGAGAGGACTGTGTCGCCACAGTACCCAGTATCGCTGGATGATCCAGGCTTACACTCAAACGTTCAAGCCATGTATCGGAGCTTCTTTGTGATTTTCAAGTGTTACTTAGTGACCGACACTGAATGTGGCACTTTCCTTGGACAATGTCCGTGGCATTAAGCACACTTTCCCCTGCATGTAGTCTAGACTTATTAACAGTGAATAATAATCTTTATTTACAATCTATACCAATTCAAAAAGGATTTTAGACTGAGACATTACGGCAAAATGATTACAAGTCCTCAAAATGTTTTATTTCTGTTTTACTGTGTTTGTGTGTGTGATTTTATATGGAGTCCCTCTGCCTGCACCAGGTTACTCTCTGGAGCCTCTGGACGACCCTGACCGGGAGGAGCAGGATGCTTTGCTTTTATTGTGTCTGACTCACCTTTGAAACCGTACGTGTTCATGTCTGTAGTTTAAGGAGTTTTCTTTTTGGTTTTGACGAGGCCTTTCTCCACCAAACAGCGGTAGAACTCCTGTATGTAGGTGTACACACACTTCCAATCCGGCTCCCGCATCCGCAACAAGTCCTCAACATCCAGCAAGCGAGGACAGCCACCGAGTGTCCTGCACACACACACACACACACACACACACACGATGACACTCTCCAGTCATTGTTATGGTAGATGAACAGTTCACGTACAGAGGTGGGAGTTTAAGAGCAGAAGTGCATCATTCACAGTTGCCAGGTCCACTTATTATAAGCGGCTTTGGGCTTACAGCGGCACCTCGATCCTCGACCATCTCAGAACTCGTCAAATCCGGTTCTCGATGCATTTTAACTGTTGTTATCATGTTTTTCTTTATTTTCATATCTACAGCACTGTATCCTTAGTGCAAATAAACCTCGATGGATCCTAAAAAGGCTCATTTAGAAGAGCCAACCGAAAGGAAAACAGGAACTGAATCCTCCAGAACACAGGCTGCCCTGAGTTCACCAATAGAGTAAGTGTTTTTTTTTTTTACTTTTCACTTTCAATCCATGACTCACTAAATGGGATGTTTCAACCCTTTAATATAAATAAGCTTGTGTTAATGACGTTGGGTAGCTGTAGGTTAATGTAGGTGTTAATGTGGAATCGGCTCCTCTATGATACAGTACAGACGATATTAAACTCATCAGTTTATGATATATGTAACTTCTGATGGATTTATTGAACATATCCCCATTATAAATCAGGAGCTCCTGTACAGTACAGCTCCATTAATGCTGATAATGCCTCATACAGGGGGATATTCTGGGGTCTGGAACCAATTCACATTATTCCTTATGGGAAACATTTGCTCTGTACTTGCTGTTTTCGGTTCTCGACGAGCCTTCTAGAACAAATTAATGACAAGTACCGAGGTACCGGGTCACATGCCGGGAGCCCTGTGTTATTTGGGGATAGGCACTGGATCCTCCATGAGACCATGGCCAGAAAAAGTGGGGCTAAGTACCATGTCTAGGTTACAATTTGCATAATATTCAATGTAAGTTTGTTTTTCTCCTACATCATTTTAACAGGGGAGCCAAAACTTTTGCTTAAGTCTGTATGTGATCAGCAGTCTTTTGTGTAACGGGACATTTAATCAGACAGTGATTGGGTACGTTGTAACTCACTCTGCGGTTCTGAACGCTTTCTCAAAGTTGGCCTTGCGATCGTACGGATCCAGCATGCAGTACTCGAAGCCTTCAGGAAAGAAGCGATGCACCAGAGCACAGAACGCCAGTCCATCTGCCCAGCTGGACGAGAAGTTGTGTATATCCACACCCTACACACACACACACACACACACACACACACACACACACACACACACACACACACACAGTTATTATTATTATTATTATTATTATTATTATTATTATTATTATTATCATTTTATTTAGTTATTTATTTATTTATTTTTTAGCAGTGGTAGCATACCAGAATAAAGAAGAATAATAATAACAATATTTTTCCATTATTGTTATTATTATTATTATTATTATTATTGTTAGTAGTAGTAGATCAGAACAAATGGAAATAATAACATAATTCTTCTTCTTCTTATTTTTTATTATTATATTATTACTGTATTATTGTTATTAGTATCATTGTTGTTGTAATTGCTATAATTGTATTAATAATATTAACATTTATTATCCAAATTAATATTATTATCATCCATTAGCTAAGATCAAACAAAGTGAAATGTTCTTTTTTTATGTAAAATATCTTCATTAATATAAAAAGATGAGTATGAATTTAAAATAGAATTCCATACTATTATTATTAATCAATATGAAATAAATCCTTAAGTTAAATATTTTGTTTTATACATTAAATAATTAAGAAATACATGTAACATAGAACTCCACATTACAATACATTATATAGCACATCAAATGAAAACATAAACAAATTAAAGCTGAATAATAATAGATGAAATGGTGCTGCTCTGAGTAAGTAAATAAATAAGGATAATTCTTTCTGAGGGTGGCGTAAGTTAGTGCCCCCTCACCTCGTACGGTTCGGTCTTGGCTCTGCACCAGTCCAGTAGCATCTGTTTGACGTCTTTGGTGTTTGGCCCGCCGAGCGCCGAGCCACGGGGAACCCTGACCGCACCAGCTGGTGGATGAGAAGAGCTGAGTGTACACAGAGAACAAAAAGAGGACAGACTAAATCTCCAAACTCTCTAAACTCTCGTTACTTCAAATACAGAAATGACAAACTACTGCCTGAGAGCTTTCCTTAGATTCAGAGACTTAGAAGACCAGAAGAGGGACCTGGGTAATAGTTCAAAACAATAGCTAAGAACTTTGAGTCATACTGGTTATTGCCCAGATGCTGGCTATATACACCATCTGGACAAAAGTATTAGGACACGAGACCTACAGGAGATTTTATGGAGTCCCATTGTAAGTCTATAATCCATAGGCATTCATTTGGGCTTGGTCCCCCTCAGCTCTACAAGCTTCCTCTCTTCAGGGAGGGCTTTCTACAAGATTTTGGACTGTATCTGTGGGGATTGCCACATGACATTTCCAGATTTGGTATGAACTTCCTGTCGATGAGTGCATGTAGATTTTCCGTTTGTTTGTTTGTTCGTCTGTGATTTTAGTTTAGCGTATTGAACAGTAAACCTCACCTGCCCGTGGTTTTAGGAAGTGAAGCTGCAGGAGCCGGAGCTGCTTCTACAAGAGGAAAAAAAGAAAAAGAAAAAACAAAATAAGATTCAATCAGTTTAGCTTTACTCTTGTCAAAAATGCATGGTCGTTAATCCTGCTGGTTTGGTGTTAGATGTACATATTAGATGTTGGTTCTTGTGGAGGGGACTCACTGGACGTTTGTTGCTGTGTGCTGTTGGGACCGTTGGCCTTTTTCTGCCCGTGCTGACGGAGGTCCTCCTGCCGCCCCTCACGCTCTCGCTCCCGCTGCTCTGAGAGCACGAGTTTTAAACAGGAACAAACACCACGAGAGGAAGATAAACAACGCGTTACACAGCGTCATTAATCAGACCGTCCTAATAAACATTACACATCACTGAGAACCAGTTCCATAAAGCCTGGCTTCAGAGGCGGGGTACGACTCAGCGGAGCATCTGGTCAGGTGAGGTGGGGTCTGTGGGTGCCCCCGTACTAACCCTCTCTGATGTACCACATGTGGGCAGCGTTTGTGGGTCTGTAAGGACCTGACCTGAACCTCACCCCGCTTTTTCTTTAGCAGCTCTCTCAGGGCGGCCCGGATCTTTCTTCTCTCCTCGAAATCTGTAGCCTTGTCCAACTATGGAGGAACAGAACGATTAAATAGTGCTCATGCTGCATTAAGCTCACATTTATGGTACAAGAAGTAATAAGAAGTAATAAGAAGTAATAATAATAATAATAATAATAATAATAATAATAATAATAATAAAAAACTAATATCAGTCATTCTAATTAAATAATACTAACAATAATAATCATAGCAATAATAATAATAATAATAATAATAATAATAATAATAATAATAATAATAAAATAATCATAATAATGACAGTAATAATAATAAAAATAATAATAAATAAAATACTAATATCAGTCATTCTACTTAAATAATAATAATAATAATAATAATAATAATAATAATAAATAAAAATAATGTCAATCATTCTAATTAAATTATAATAATAATAGTAATAATAATAACAAAAAATAAATATAATAATACTATTAATAACAATAATAATAATAATAATAATAATAATAATAATAATAATAATAATAACAACAACAACAACAACAACAACAACAACAACAACAACAACAACAACAATAAAAGTAATAATAATAATAATAATAGTAAAAAAGACTATTAGTAAATAATAATTTAATACTACCATTTAATACTACCATTATTATTATTATTATTATTATTATTATTATTATTATTATTATTATTATTATAAGAGAAAAAATTGTAAAAAAATAAAAATAAAAAAATAATAAAATAAATAACAACAGAAACCATATATTTAAACAGAAAAAAACTCATAAAATCTAATCAAATAATGAATAAAGATAAATAAATGTACAGAAAATAATAAAAAGTTCCATAAGTTGAAGGGGAAAAGAAATTTACAAGAAAAACAATGTACTGTACAAAAAAGGTGGAACAAATCAAAACAACTGACAAATAAAAGATAAATAAAGCTAAGAATGTCAATCAGGGAAATGGAAGAACTAAAATATTTATGCTACGTGTTTATTTGCCCATTTAGCACTATACGTATATATATATAAATAAATGTGTATACACACACACACACACACACACACACACACACACACACACACACACACAGCGAGTTCTACTACTACTACTAATAAGAAGAAGAAGAAGAAGAAGAAGAAGAAGAAAAAATAAATAATAATAAACATAGCAATAATAGTAAAACTACTACTACTACTACTACTAATAATAATAATAATAATAATATACTAATACTATTAATAATAACAAAAATAATAATACTAATTAAAAACTAATAATAAAATACTACTACTACTAATAACAATAATAATAGCAAATAACAATAACAAACCTTTTTATAGCACCTTTCAGATAAAAACAATAAGTAGAATATAAATGACTGACAAACAAGGTACAATGAGAAAATAATAAATAAATAAATAAATTTTAAAAAAGCATACATTTAAAATCAAAACAACTACAGACGAGGGAAATAATAATGCATGTATTTATTTGCCCATTTAGCACTAGCGAATGGTAACAGCTGAGGGAGGGGAATTGGGGGGCCAGGGGCGAGGCTCATTACCATTTAAAGGAACAGCCACCGAAAACGGATTGTTCTGAAATGTGCTGAGTAGAAGGAGCTGTGGTGTTTGATCCCTTATTTCAACCTAAGCAGCTTCCTGGCAACTTTACAAATAATCCTCATAAATAAAAATGTCAGAACTTTACAAGGACACACACACACACACACACACACACACACACACACACACACATTAGGTAATTAAACACAGTCTCAAACATTCTTATCCAAAAAAGGTCCTGGAATCTAAAGCACCATACTCTCTGAGTGCATCTGTGTGTGTGTGTGTGTGTGTGTGTGTGTGTGTGTGTGTGTGTGTGGCTCATCTCACCATGTCGTTCAGTGCTTGTTCATCCTCGATGGCTGCAAGCTGTTCCTCCGTTAGAGGACTTACACCAGCTGCGGCCATCACTTTTTTCTCTCCGCCTCCCCTTCTGTAGAAAGGACTGGAGACATGAGAGAGGAGATTTAGCCGGTACAGTTACCTGCACTGATACAGGCACACCTGGTCACCTGCTCGGTAACGCAATACATCTGATCAGCCAATCACACGGCAGCAGCTCGGAGCGTTTAGCAGCGCAGACATGATCGAGACGAGCTGCTGAATCAGATCGGGGAAGAAAGGGGATTGGTGTGAGTTTTAACATGGCATGGTTGCTGGGCTGAGTATTTCAGAAACTGCTGAGCTACTGGGATTTTCACACACAGCGCCATCTGTAGGATTTGAGTTACAGAGAATGGTCTGAGACGGAGAGAATATGTGAGGCCAGCTCTCTGGGTGAAAATGCCAGATTGATGGGAGAGGATCACATCATCAGAATGCAGAATGGTTCGATCTGACAGAAAGGTAACAGTAACCTTGAAGCAGACTGGCTACAGCAGCAGAAAATTACATTGGGTGCCCCTCCTGTCAGCTAAGAACAGATAACTGAGGCTACAATTCACACGGGGTCACCAAATTAGGACAAAAGAAGGCTGGTCTGAGGAGTCTCGATTTCTGCTGTGACGTTTGGATGGCCGGGTCAGAATTTGGTGTAAACAAATAAAAATGAAAGCATGGATCCATCCTGAATTGGATCAACCGTTCAAACAGCGGTATTTTCTTGGCACAGTTTGGGCCCCTTAATACCAACTGGGCATGGTTTGAACCCCACAGCCTAGCTGAGTATTGCTGCTGACCGTGTGCACCCCTTTATGAGCACAGTGGACCATCTCCTGATGGCTCCTTCCAGCAGGATAACACTCCATGAAACAAAGCTCAGATAATCTCAGTGGGACTAAATCTGGAGCTAAATGCTGCATTCTGTCGTTTCCAGCCTGAGGAATGCAGGACCGGGTTTGGACTTAAATGGAAGGAACGACGTAAAATCAGCAGACTGATCTGAAGGTAAACACACAGTCTGTTAGTTAGTGCTGAAATAAACCATACAGCAGCTGAGGGGTACGTGTCTGCACCTCACGTGCTGCGTGGAGACGACTGGACGCTTTCCAAACACACACACACACACACACACACACACACACACACACACACTGTGAGAGAGTGGCTGATCTGATTACCCCAGCACTCCAGAACGTAAACAGACGATGTAAAACCTAAATAACACCAGGCTATGCCGGGTAAGAAACAATGGAGAAAGGAAGAGTTAGGACAGAGTCCTCCACCCAAATTCAATCAGTCAAGTCGTGCTTAGTGTGTGATGTTTGTTCTTTAGTTCTGCACTGGAGCTACAATTCAAATCTAGATAACAGATAATGGAAATATGAAAGTATAACTTGATAAAAAAAAATAGCAACAATAATAATAATAATAATAATAATAATAATAACAACAATAATGGGCCCTCAGATGGCATGTGATAATTCGATAGTTCAAAACTGTAGCGTAATAATAATAATGAAAATTATAATAATAATATTAATAAGGAAAATAATAAAACTATAATAATAATAATAATAATAATAATAATAATAAATAAATTAATAATAATAGTACATAATAAAATAAAAATAATAATAATAATAATAGTAACACAAATAATTAATAGTAATAAAATTTCTAATGATAATATTAATAATGAAAATAATAGTAACAACAACAACAACAATATAATAATAATAATAATATTAATAATAAATGATAATAATAATAATAATAATTAATAATAAAATATAATAAAAATAATACAATAATAATGAAAATAATAATAATAAAAAATAGCACTAACAACAATAACACTAAAAATAATAATAAAAATAATACAAATAATAATAATAATAATAATAATGAAAATTTATAATTATAATAATGAAAATAATAATAGCAGTAACAATAACAATAATAAATGCTAATATTAAAATTAATAAATAGTAATTTTTATTATTAATAATAATATTTATTTAGCTTATTTATTTAAATAAATAAATTATACAATAACAGTAACAATAATAAATGCTAATATTAAAATAAATAAATAAATAAACAAACATTATTATTGTTAATAATAATGATAATTATTTTTTATTTATTTTAGAATTTGCATTCATTATTGTTAGTGCTATTATAATTACTTTCATTATTATTATTATATTTTTGAATATTATTTTTTTATTATTATTTTGGTTGTTATTAATGTTTTTTATCATTATTAATATTTGTGTTATTATTATCTTTTATTATTTATATAATAATAATAATAATAATAATAATAATAATAATAATAATATAATAATAGCTAGAAAAGGGCATTTGAAGGAAATGCATAACAGCTAAAGTGGATTTGGGAAACGGGAAAGAAGGTGCAACAGGTTTGGTATGTGGTTGCTATGGTGTTGCTATGGTTTCCCAGGTGGTTGCTATGGTGTTGCTAGGTGCTTTGCAATGCACAACCATACTAAAGCGGGGCTGTAACATCTGTGCTGTGGAGCTGCAGAGCTGCATGAAGCACCACATCACCGCGACTACAACACAACCAGAGCCTGATAAAGAACACCACAAACACACAGACCCACAGCGCTGCCAGAGACTCACACACCCGACATTACAAAGAGGACGGAGCAGCGTAACCGCTAGGGAAATGGTATTAAAATACACCTGTGAGGTTTCAGTCGTGCTTTTCCCCTCCAATAAGTCCCATTTTCATTCAAAACAACACACAAATGAGTATTTTCATGTTGAAGAAGGAATCAGGAAGATCAGCCGGTCTCTTGGTGACATCATGGTCTAAGCTGGACCGATTACAACATTAAACGGGTTCAGAGTAGCTGATCAAGTCCCAAGCAGACCCTGTGCTAATGAGATCTGTATAAAACAATGATTAAACAATTTGGTTGGTTTGGTTATTCATCCATGCACACAGGATTTGCTGTTAATTAAGCTAAACAGTGAAACTGCTGCTAAAAGGGGGTGGCTATGGGGTCGGGTGTATGGGAATGTAGAGGTGTGCTATCCTTAGGAAATTATTCAACACTTTCTGACCAATCAAAACGGAGGATTCTCTGTTCAAATGAAAATAAGTAACACAAGCTCGGTAGAGGACAAACTGAAATAGGAGACATTTCTGCTCAGTTAAATACATAAATAAAATAAATAAATCAATGACAAGAAACAAGAAGCATTAGTGGAGCTTCAGCCAAACGTTAGGAGGCGTTAGCAGAGACTTTAGGAGAACTTGTTTCCTGCAGAAGCTTTTCTTATTCAGAAACTGAACAGAGCACGTCATCGAAGCAGGGGTTCACAAACTTCTGCATACCAGCCCTATAAGGTCGTGTCAGAACTGTACAGACCTACAGACAGTGTGTGTGTGTGTGTGTGAGAGATGGTACTCACCTGGTCTGCAGGTGTGAGATCTGATCTTCAGGTTTGTTCTGTACAGACGCTCTCACACACTCACAGAGCCGAGCCGGACCCGTACCGTGTGAGTCTGAGTCGGACTGAGTATCTGTGGACTCCCCTGAGAAGCCTTCCAGCCCCAGTCTGGGCCCAGAGCCAGGAAACAGGAAGGGAACAGGGATGGAATAAAGAAGAAACAAACGGGGAGGAAAAAATATATACAATATACAAAAAGTACAATATCAAAACAATGATTATTATTATTATAATAACAATAAATAGTACTAGTAGTAATAATAATAATAATTTTTAAAGTGATGTACAATTAATAATGTAATCATATAAAATAAAATGATTATTGAACTTTAAGACCTTTCATATAAAAAAAAAACCCAATAAGTACAATATAACAACAATGAACACCCAAGACAAAAAAACCGCATACATTTCAGCAGAATAAACTAAATACAGGTTAAATAAAGCAATAAATAAGTATAAATAAAATGTGCATGAAATAATAAAAACTCAATTAAAAACAATCTAAGAATAAATCAAAAAAGTAAAAACAAATAGTGCTTAGGACTGCAATAATAATAATAATAATAATAATAATAATAATGTAGTTAAAGACATTTAAAACTATGTGTAAAAAGAAACCACTTCCGTTTAAAAAAGTGCATAGTTATTTTAATGAATTAATCAAATTAAACGCAGTTTTACATAAAACAGTTTTTAATAAGAGTTTCATTCCTCCAGTGTTTTACAGAAGATATGTGAGGACCCCAAACTGGCACAAATGTATAACATTCTCAGGTTCAGGGACAATTTCCCAGGGTTCTGGGAGCAGGTAAGATCTTTCAAACCTACGCTGGAAGATCCTGCTGGCCAGAGCAGCTATTGTAGAAGTGGTGGGATACGGGGACAGGGACTCTGAGCGCTGATTCTGTACTAAATGCTGAGGATTCGGTCAGATTTAAGAGAGCGAAGCCTCGGAAGCTCGGCTCTTCAGTTTGGAGAACAGAGTCTGCAGGAAAAAATAAATAAAAGCAGATTATTATGTAAGGCGGCAGTGTGGTTTAGTTTAGAGAGAATAACGCTGCCTTATTAAGGCACAGCAGGAAAGCAAGGAGCTGGGTCCGGGCTCTGCTGTTTACACAGCTCACATCCTCTTTAGACAGGAGTATCACACACACACACACACACACTCACACACACTCACACACACTCACACACACACACACACACACACACACACACACACACACACACACTCCACTTTCTCAGCTAAGAAAAAACATAACATCTGCACTCAGTGAAGTACAACAGCTATATAGTGAGAGAATGTTTTTGGCGACATCGTGTGGTGAGAACGAAAAACAGCACATAAAAAGCAGCGTGATTTAATAGTAATAAAAAAAAACATTAACAGTAATAACAACAAAATAACAGTAATAACAAAATACTACTACTAATAAAAACAAAATGATAATAAAAACAAAATAACAGTAGTAATAAGAACAAAATAATAGTAATTAAACAAAATAATAACAGTAATAGTAATAAAAACATAGAGCTTCAATCTCTGTGGACTTTATTAATAATATTAATATTAATAAAATAAGTGGGAAAAAAACTATTTTATATATACACATTTTTATATATATATTTATGTTATATAATTTATATATATATATATATATATTTTTTTTTTTTTATAATTTTTACATTTTTTAAAAAACAGGTTCAGTGCTTTAGTGTTTTACAGAAGATATTTGAGGATCTCAAAGCCACCCATATACAGTGGGCCAAAAAAGTATTTAGTCAGCCACTGATTGTACAAGTTCTCCTACTTAGAAAGATGAGAGAGGTCTGTAATTTTCATCATAGCTACACTTCAACTATGAGAGACAACATGAGATGCCATTAATACAGGTAACGGGTGGAGAACAGAAGAGCTTCTTAAAGAAGAAGTTACAGGTCTGTGAGAGCCAGAAATCTTTCTTGTTTGTGGGTGACCAAATACTTATTTTCCACCATGATTTACAATTAAATTCTTTAAAAATCCTACAATGTGATTTCCTGGATTTTTAAATACATAAATAAATAAAAATAAATAATAAAAACTTTCTCCACACTTTGGGGGGGAAAGATACGAAGAAGAAAAAGTGTGTGTGAGAGAGAAGGGAAGAATAACAGGAGGCACCAGTCGTTCTCAAATCAGTGTATTTTCACTCAGTCTCATCATGATCAGAAAACATAACATAAATAAAAGAAAGATGACACCTGATATGTTAGGGGTCACAGAACCGTACGCAGTGTTCAGTCCACATGTCCTCGTATTCGTCTGGCTGCAGGTTCACACACAGCTGAGTCACACACTGTAACCATCCTAAATAAACCAGAGCCAGGCTGTTCTCACTACCCCCCACTAATGTGCAGATCCATGGATCAATCAATCAATCATACAGAACCGACACACGACGTACAAAGAACAGACATCAAATAAATAATAAATGGTGGGAGAACAAGGCGATGGCTTTTTTATTGCTCTTTTTATCGATACGCGATTTATACATTCAGTAAAGTCGTTAATAATTAGCTTTCATTACGTCTAAAACTTTCATTGATCCATTGTATCCACCGGTCCGCACATTTCTCCTCCTCGTATGCTCGGGTTCCTTCATGGACAGTTATAATCTGTGCCTTTCTGACCCTTTTGTCCATCCACGATCAGACTCGGTTGGTGTTTTGTTAATGGCAGAAGTTTCCACAGTAACTCAGAGTCTTACATAAACATTAGGATTGTTTAAAGGTTCTTCTATTGAAAATGAGGCGGGTCCCGAGTCTCTGCCACGCAAGTCCAAACTGAGCCCCTGGCGTACGACTTCAAAGCGTGAGAGTCCGAGTCGAGACTGTAGCATGCAAGTCTGTAGCTGAATCCGAGTTACAGTCCCTGCTGAACGAGTCAGAACCGAGTCTCGAGTTTGTGTTCCGAGTCTGAGTCAAGTCTGTAGTTTGCAAGTCCCAGTCCAGCAGAGTCTCTGTGCTGAGAGTCCAGGTCAAGTTCAAGCCAAGCTGAGTCGCTAGTGTCTGAGTCGAGTTTCTAGCAGGCCAGTTGAGTCGTGAGTCTCTGTGTGATGAGTCCGAGTCGTGTCTGTAGCCGAGTCTGAGTTGGAGTCGAGTCTCTAGTGAGTCTGAGACACGAGTTCCTTCTCTGAGCTCGTGTGAACGTCTCTGGCGTAAAAGTCTGAACTGTGGCTCTAGGGTGCGAATCTGAATCAAATCTCAAATCTGTGTGCGGTCGAACATGTGAGTCTGAGTGGAGTCTGCAGTGCGCGGGTCCGAGTCCAGTCCCCGGCCTTCAAGCTTGAATCAAGTCTTGAGTCTGAGTGCTGTGACTCGGAGTCGATTCTCTAGCACGCGAGTCTGAGGAGTCGAGTTCTGAGTCTCTGTCATGTCAGGGACATCCGAGTGGAGTGTCTCTGGGTCGAGTCTCTAGCGTGCGAGTCTGAATCGGGTCTGGAGTCTTTGTGTTGTGAGTCCGAGTTGAGTCTAGAACATGTGAGTCTGTGTTAAGTCTGTAATGAGCAAGTCTAAGTCCAGTCTCTAGTGTCTGAGTTAGAGACGAGTCTATAGTCTGTAGCGTGACTGGGACTCGGGTCCCTCAGATACACAGTTCCACCTGATCAGAGCAAAAACAAAACAAAATCGGTACCATTAGAAATAATCATCCGGAGAACACAGCCATAAAAAGATGATAAACGGCTCTAGAGATTATCCCGCTCAAAGCAAAGACCTGGTTACCTTCCTCCAGGTTCGATGAATATCATGAATGAGAAACGTTTGGATGGAAACCCGACTCGAGTCTCTACTTTGAGAATCTGAGTCAAGTCTCTGTGTTGTGAGTCGAGTGGGAGTTAGTGTCTGAGACTCGGGTCCCTCTGAACACACACACGTGTAGCCCGAGGGCTGGAGGTTGCTGGGTGGTGACGGCCGGTTGCCAGGTGCAGGGTGTCTTTCTAATTTCCCTAACAAAATGACCTCCAGAAGCACAACGAGCAAACGCTCCGCACATCCAGACTGTGTTCATTCCAGCCGTGTGCTCAGGTCATTGATACACAACCCTCTGAATACAGGCCTTTCACAACAAGACGTCCTTCACTCACGAAACTGACGGACCAGGACGCCGTGTAAAATGTTCAATCAGAGCCTGTTCCAATTATAGCATTAAAATCAGGCTGACCAATCAGAGCTCGGTGGCCGGGCAGAACAGCTCATCAGGAGCTTACAGGACGAGCAACAGGCTGCCTCTAAAAACATGGATATTAAAGAAAGATCTGGTGGAATAGAACTGAAAGGCTGGAGAATGATGGAGATAAAGCTCACAGGGACTGGATGGAAGCGTCTGATTATTTATCTAAGTGCATTCTGATCTGTTCATGCTCACAAACACAAACTAGAGCTTCCTGCACTCATCTGCACTGTGTCTTTGTTTTTCTTTACATGACGATGTGAAAAAGACATGGAGAGATCTGTGACACATTAAGAGAGGGGAAATTAAAGAAAGCAAAAGCAAGGAGTTTGAGAGTTTAGACAAAAAGGTAGAGCAGTCGGTGTGAAGGTCCCACTGCGTTATAAATCCTTACAAAAGCATCCAGAGCCCAAACTCTGACATTTTCTGATGTCGCACAGGGCAGCATCTCCCTCTCTAGTGGAAAACAAACCATAATGTGTCCAGCCAAATGTCTTTGCATTCGATGTACTTATTTAAGCCGGACCTGTCAGTCAGCGATTCTGGGTTTCATAACCAGAAAAGTTAGAATCAACCAAAAATGAAAAATAAATCAGTTTCTTACTTTAGATAGCAGAAGGAAGGGCTGCTGAAATGGACGTGTTAATATTTTAATGCTGTTCATTTAGCCGCCTGACCCTGTGAGGCACACGCAAGTACAGGCGCTGTCCGAAATAGTCCCTAAACCTCTATAGAGGACGGAACCGGTTCTACAGCTTTGCTCGTCACTGATTCCGTCACACAAAAACACTCCGTCACGTGCCTTCTTCCAGAATAAGCTCTTATAGAATGAATTACTGGCATGTAATAAACCCCTAGCACACTATGTAGGGACTAGGGGGCGGGGTTTAGGCTGTAAGTACTGAATACCCACCAAACAACCACAAAAAAGTACGTTTATATCACACACTCGTACGACTTTGTTGTGCTTTTTAACGGGAAAACTACGTCCTTACTGCTGAATATGCACAAACAAAAACGCAATTCAATATTTCAGTCGCTTCAGAGATCGAAGTAAAAAGACCTCGTAAGTAAAAATAAAAGCAAAACAACAAATTGATCAGGATGTGATTATGGTTAGTATTATAGATAAAGCATTTCATCGCTAAAGATAAACTTTAGGAGTTTAAGTAGGTCTTTAGTCGTGATAAATATCTATTAAAATAAACATACAAACAAGCAGCGATGAGAGAACGATCTCCTAAAAGTGTAAATAATAAACTAGACCTAGAAGCAGATCCCCGGCTTAAGCGAATGAGGCGAGGATAAAAATGGCACCCGACAGAATAAACAACAGGTATCACATGTAAAAAACCGTCTATGTTACCAATGATAAATCCACAAGAATAAAATACAACAACTCCAAAGCAATAACATGGAATTAAATACAATAAATAATAAATTAACTCATTTGAATTCTGCGTTCTGTCCAGCAGATGCCCACAAACCCCACACGACTCCTACTGGTAGAGATCTTAAAAATACTGATGGTAAAAATAAGGAAAACATTTCCCTTTACCCCAAATTTAGTGCTGATTTACAACTAAACGAGCTGGGTTAGTTCTGCACCCGAGACACTGCTGTTCTGTGTTTAACAATAAGCCGAATATCCTGTGAAAAAATGTCGGGACTGTAAATTAAATCTCAAATCTGCCTGCTATTTAAAAACAGTAGTTCATAAATAAAATCAGAGCTCTCCGTTAGACAAAGAATCCCCCAAAGCACAGATGTAAAGTGCTTACACTGACAAACGTAAAGCATCCCAGAGCATCTTGTTTTATATTTTAAGGAAAGTATTAAAAACTATTTTAAGATCCGACATTTTTCTCCTGAATGTACGCCTGCTTATCCTGATCAGGGTCATGCCAGGGGATGCCAGTCCATTGCAGGGCTGGGTGCCAGGGAATGTGATGCCCATAAGATACAAAAGGCTCCGCAGGGCCTCGAACCCGGGTCACTATTTGGAATTTAACTACATCAAGGCTTTCACAGCCTCGGCTGATCATTTTTGGAAATAACTACACAAACTGGGTAGGTAAGTGGAATCATTTCTGAGATGTATGGTATTTTTATTTCTATTAAAGCCTGGCAGATAACTTTTTATTTTATTGTTTTGTCTGTGTCTGTGTCTATGTGTACGTTTGGTTATAAATGTAATCCTACATTTACATGCCTGTACAAACGCCGAATGAGAACCAGCCAAATGAGGAGCAGGCATGAAAGAAATGTTTTATAATGTTTTATGTTTTCTTCTCTAACAAATAAGACTTTGTTCTTCTTTAACTAGTCCTTCTCTGACTGGTATTAACTGTGCTAACGCTTCTGTGCTAAGGAACTCTCTACTTCGTTATTTTAAGTCATTTCTTCATGTAATAAAAGGTCGTTCCAGATCATTTTCTGAAAGCCGTACCATTAAAGAAACAAAACGCTAAACACCTGCTATTCAGGATAAAGGGAAACCTGCGTAGCTTATTCTGCTCCATGTTACAGGATCAGTTCATCTGTAAACTAAGCCGAAGAAAGCCAGAACACAACGCAACATGGCACCGAAAACACAGCAGCTGCCTTATAATCAACAACAACCGGACCTAAACAGAACCTAAAACCCACCAGCGCTGTCCTAAAAACCTCACACAGTCCAACGACAGCCTGATGAGGGGGCGGGGCTTCACAGTAAGCAGGTAGAACCAGCGGAACCTTCCTGAACCTCATCGTTCTCTTTGCTCTCAGTCCGCTTTCTCATGCTCCGGTTCATCTGTGCTCCTGTCAGATTCCAGAACTGGTTCCAGACTCCACTCAGAAGGCGCATCGAGTTCATCAGAGAGTTCTGAGGACGGTTCTACATAGTGATCGAGTTCTGGAGATGGTTCTAGGTCTTGGTACAGGATCTTAGATGATTCTGAAGCTGACTCTAAGACATCAGACAGTTCCAAAGAAGGTTCTACGTTATGGTCGATTCCTGGAGATGGTTCTAGGTCATGGTACTGTTCTCTAGATAGTAGTGAAAGTGGTTCTGTGTCATGGGACAGTTCTAACAATAGTTGTAGGTCACAGTGTAGTGCTGGAGATGTTTCTAAGGATGGTTCTAGGTCATGGTACAGTTCTCTATATGGTTCTGGTTCATGATCTTGTTCTTGAGATGTTTCTTGGTTAAGTAGTATGGACTGAGGTGATTCTGTGTCATCATACAGTTCGGACAATGGTTCTAAGCCAAAGTTTAGGTCAGAGTTTAATGCTGGAGATGCTTCTGATGATTGTTCCAGGTCATGAACTTGTCCTGGAGATGGTTCCAAGTACTGTCCTCTACATGATTCTGTATCATCATGCAGTTCTGATGATGAGTCTAGGTCAGACTTTAAAGCAGCAGATGTTTCTGAGGAGGGTTCTAGGTCATGGTACAGTTCTCTAAATGATTGCGGAGATGATTCTGTATCATCCTGCAGTTCTGACGATGATTCTAGGTCACAGTCTAGCGCTAGAGATGTTCCTAAGGATGGTTCTAGATCATGGAACAGCTCTCTAGATGATTTTGTATCATCATACAGGTCTGATAATAGTTCTAGGTCGGAGTTTGATGCGGGAGATGTTTCTGATGAGTTTTCTAAGTCAGGGTACAGTTCTCTAGATGGTTCTGATGTTGGGTCTGTGTCACAATGTAATGCTGGAAGGATTTCTGATGATGGTTCTAGGTCATGATCCTGTCCTGGAGATGGTTCCAGGTCATGGTACAGTTCTGTAGATGATTGTGAAGGTGACTCTGTATCATCATGTAGTTCTGATGATGGTTCTAAAACACAGTCTAGTGCTGGAGGTGTATCTAAAGATGGTTCCAGGTCATAGTATGGCTCTTTATATGACTGGGGAGGTGACTCTGTATTATCAAACAGTTCTGGCAATAGTTCTAGGTCACAGTTTTGTACTGGAGATGGTTCTAGATCATGGTGCAGTTCTCTAGATGATTCTGATGTTGGTTCTGTGCCACAATCTAATGCTGGAAGGACTTCTGATGAAGGTTCTAGGTCTGGGGATGATGCTAGATCTCTAAATGATTGTGGAGGTGATTCTGGTTCATCACACAGTTCTGATGATGGTTCTAGGTCACAATTTAGTGCTGGAGATGGATCGGAGGGTTCCAGGTCATGGTACAATTCTCTAGATGTTTCTGTGTCACAATCTAATGAAGGTTCTAAGTCAAGATCAAATTGTAGAGACGGTGCTAGGTACAGTTCTCTAGAATCTGTAGATTCTTGGGGTGACTCTGCATCCTCATGCAGTTCTGAGAACGGTTCCATGTTTTCCATGTTAGGACTTTGTGAGTAGCTTGGTTCTAGATCATGGTACAGTTCCGTAGGCGACTCTGGAGTCGATTCTGTTTTATCAGACAGTTTTGAATATGGTTCCGTGTTATGGCTTTGTCCTGAATGTCGTTCTAGGTCAGGATACAGTTCTGTAAATGGTTCTTCATTGTCCAGGTCATCGTACAGTTCTGACCACGGTTCGAGTTCCTGATACGTTTCTGCAGAAGGCTCTGTTGAGAGTTCTAACGACGGTTCTGGTTCTGGCTCCGGCTCCGGCTCCGACCCCTGTCCCTTTCCTGTTCTGCGCGCGTCCACGTAGGACACGATGAGCTCTGAGTTCTGGTAGATGATCATCCCGGAGAGGGTGAGGGCGGCTCCGGCGCAGCTCAGAGCCGAAAACTGGCTGCCGAAGAGCAGCTGGGAGAGCAGCAGGTTCCCCACCACGCTCAGGTTCCCCAGGACGTGCAACGTGACGGCCGAGGTCAGACTGATCACGCAGCAACTCGCCAGGTTATAGAGCACCGAGCCCAGGCAGCTCAGAACGATGAAGCCCCACAGGTGGCTGTCGTAGTGTAGGGGAGACTGGAACCCGGCCCAGTTCTCCAGAACCAGAGCCGCCACAGCCAGGATGCAGAAGCTCGGGATGGCCATGAGGTAGAGCAGGAGGACCGAGTTGATCTTCTCCTCCTGGAGCAGGATGCCTGGAATGATGCAGGAGAACATGGGTCAGCAAAGGGACGGACGATACGGAACAAATCTCAGACCACGATTATTTACAGGTGGAATCTCGTTCCATGACGTTTGTCAGGATTGTTTTGAGTCCTGACTGAACACAGCAACTAAACAAACACCTAACAGATTAATGATATCAAATATGAGAAAATAAAGGACCAAACGTGACAAATAAATAAATTCATTAATTAATTAATTTAAAAAACTAGAAATAAATAAAATTAAAATAAAACCACAAAAAATGTTCAACAAAACAATGGTATATAAATAAAAAAGCTGGCTAATTTAATTAATTAGCTCATTAATTATTACATTTATTTATTAATTTCTGGATTTATGCCTTTCTGAGTTGCTTCCTCCGGCTCATGTTAATGAGGTGGGCGTCACTAACGACACATTTCTAACGAGCCATAGAAATATAACGACCAACAGCTTGTTAGAATTCCAGACATAAATAAATCCAGAAATTGATCAATAAATTAGCCAGGTTTTATATTTATATACCCTTTTATGCATTTATTTATTTTTATTATTATTTGTGACGTTTGGTCCTCCATATCTGTCAAACTGCCCAATTAAAAAATGAATAAGTCAATAAACTCGTCAGGGTCTGAGCCGAGTCTCCACAGGGTGAAGGTCAGAGTGCCCCCGCTATAGACTGAGTGACTGCAGCTATAGAGGAGCGTCCTGGTGGGGGAGGTCGACGGAGTCGGGAGAACGTGTGCTGACCCTGCGTGAGGAACACACACCATAAACAAGGTGGCAGAAATAGATCAGAGTAACGAGACACCAGGAGTATTCTGGGAGATCACTCAGCTGAGACAGAGCACATGTACGTTAAGAGGCGAGCTAAATACCAGAACCCGAGAAAACCTTAGCAAACACCCAGCTACACCCGACCAATTAGCCGAGATGCCAGGGCAGAGAGAGGCCTTCAGTTGCTTAGAAGTTACCCTGGGGTCCTTTGTGACCTCACCAACTATTACACGCCTTGGTCTTGGAGTGATCTTTGTTGGTCGACCACTCCTGGGGAGGGTAACAATGGTCTTGAAATTCCTCCATTTGTACACAATCTGTCTGACGGTGGATTGGTGGAGTCCAAACTCTTTAGAGATGGTTTTGTAACCTTTTCCAGCCTGATGAGCATCAACAACTCTTTCTCTGAGGTCCTCAGAAATCTCCTTTGTTTCGTGCCATGATACACTTCCACAAACGTGTTATGAAGAGCAGACTTTGATAGATCCCTGTTCTTTAAATAAAACAGGGTGCCCACTCACACCTGATTGGCATCCCATTGATTGAAAACACCTGACCCTAATTTCACCTTCAGATTAACTGCCAATCCTAGAGGGTCACATACTTTTGCCACTCACTAATATGTAATATTGGATCATTTTCCTCAATAAATAAATGACTAAGTATAATATTTTTGTCTCATTTGTGTAACTGGGTTCTCTTTATCTAATTTTAGGACTTGTGTGAAAATCTGATGATGTTTTAGGTCATATTTACGCAGAAATTCACAAACTTAAGCACCACTGTAGTACTGAGAGTTATGAACTTTACTGAGGGAACATGTGTAGAATTAGAACAGTGCAACTTTAAACTGGATTTATCCCTAATTAGATCAGATCCCCGAGTTTCTGGTTAAAGTTACAGGTGTCTTTACTCTTATGTAACCTGATGGAGAATGAAACCGGTTCAGTCTGAACATGCCTTTATTGGAGATAATACGATTTCTCTGAGAAATACTCAGACTCAGCTTGCCGTGTTTGTTCCCAAACTTCTCCCATGCCTCAACATCCGACCTTCCCTCTCCCAGACCAAACCAACCTGTGGCCGTGATCATCTAGGGCGTGTTTGAGACACACATCCTGACCATTTTATAAATATGCCTGTAATATTTGTTCTTCTCCTAGCTCTCCCTCCGGCTGAGTCACACATTTCATCATTCTGTTAGGAATTTAAAGACTGGGCTTTTTTTAGACGGCCCTGGTGAATAATGAGATGTTTCACAGCAGAAGAGCTAAGCTCTGAGGAAACGGGGCGGGTCCTGACCGGGCGCTGGTGATGAAAAAGTTCCACAGCAGCCAAAGAAGCAGAGCGACTTGTAACAACCACGGAAAAGTGGCTTCATACGACCAATAAAAGTAGAACGTGACGTCAGAGGCGGACGGTTCGAGGAAATGTTACCCGTCCTGAACGTTTATCCAGAACAGAGAGTTTAGTTAGAGATGATCACCCTGCTTCTGCAGAATAAATAAATACAAATACAAAACTGATACTGTTTACCATAGAGTCCAGACCAATCAAATACTGAGTCCAATACAGAGTCCAGACCGATCCCCAATTGACCCCATACAAGTCCAAACTGAGCCCATAATGAGCCAAGACCAAACCTTTACTGATTCCAGACCAACCCCATGCTAAGCCAATACAGTCTAGACTTATCCCGTCCTGAGCCAAGACCGAATACAGACTCAACCCAGACTGATCCCATCCAGACCCATCTCATACCAAGACCACACTGAAACCAGACCGATCCCATACTGAGCCCAGACCGAGCTCATATCGATCCCATATTGAGCTAATGCAGAGTCCAGACCAATCCCATACTGAGCCCTGACCAGTCCCTTACTGATCCCATACAAAGCCCTAACCAAACCCATACTGGGTCCAGACCAATTTCTTATGATTCCAGATGGACTCCATACCGAGTACAAACTGAACCCAGACTGGTCCCAGACCAAGCCCATACTAAGCCTAGACCGATCCCCTACTGAGCCCATATCGAGTCCATACTGAGTCCAGACTGATCTCATACTGAACCCACACCGAGTACAAATGAAACCCAGACCAAGTCCATACTGATCCCACATCGACCTTTTACTAAGCCCAGACTGGGTCAAGATCAATCCCACGAGTGAATGAATGACTATTTTAGGATGGTACTCACTCTGATGGACACTCTGGTTTATCTGTAATTTTAGTAGTATTTAGGATGGTACTCTCTTTGCTGGACGCTCTGTTTTATTTCTTACCTATGAGTATTTTAGGATGGTACTCACTCTGCTGGATGCTCTTGACCCCCCGGAGCATGGTGGCTGCGATCACGAACAGGCAGCCGGTCTGGTCGAACTGCACCTCGCCCATGATGCTGAACGAAGCCCCGATGCAGATGGGCATCATGGCGGTGTACTTGAGCACATGGTGCTGTTTGCCCAGCACCAGGGAGGAGATGGCCAAGGTGAAGATCGGGGTAGTGGTGTAGATCATCTGGGCGAAGGAGAGCTGGACGTAGGTGAGTCCCAGGTTCCCGAACGCGATGCTGGCGCAGAAGGTCAGGCTGAGCAGGAAGACTTTACATTTGGCGCTGGAGGTTAAGTCCTGCTCGCTGATCCCTTTGTGCCGGACGAAATAATATTTAATGAGTCCGTAATCTACCACGATGGCGGTCAGCATGTGCAGGGCGGACAGGAGCAGCGGGTATCTGAAGTTGTACACCGCGAAGATCCACTTGTTCAGGCTGGAGATGGTGGTTCCCGTCACCAACCAAACCACCACGGCCGACAGGAGGTGCAGCGTCTCGGGGGGCCGCCTCCTCATCCGCCCGGGGTCCCGGGTCTCCTCGCTTCTGGAGGGGCCATCTGTCCTGGTCATGTTCGCTTCATGATCGGCCCTGTTGAGATAAACACACCTCGAGTTTGAGACCGAAAACAACAGCACGTTCATGGCGAGATAAATAAATCAGTAGCCTACAAAGCGTCACCGATGGTACACAGCGCCGTTTGTTTCTCAAGCTAGTGCCTACCAAAATATTTCCTCCGGCTATGGCAACCAGAAGGAACCGCCTGCCGCACGTGTTCTTGTTATTATTATGTGGTCAGGTTTCGGTTTACAGAATGACGCAAACGCTCAGTAGCGGACTCCGTTTTGGCCGGAGCCATTTCAGTGAAGCTGCGGCTCCGTTCCAAATCGAGCCCTACTCCCTATTCCCTACATACTACACAATGTATTAAGAGTGCTACGATTATTTACACTATCTTAACACAATGCAGTGCGGTTTAGGAGCTCAAGACCTCTGTACCTTTACTAGCTTATAATTTTAAATATGATTTATAATGTATTACAGCTCACTATCTAGTACACTACGTAATGAAATAATGCGTGGATTCGGACGTACAGAGACAAACGGCTCACCTGAGCCATCGCTTCACGAGCACCAGAACCAAGCCTGTGATTGGTCCGCTGAAAATATTCAAATTGGCTAACGGTCACTTAGTACAGCGCTAAAACTAAAGAAATAAATGCAGAAAAAGAGGCCAAAATATGACTACAATGTAATAAATCTAGGTAAACACAATTTAATTGACTTTGTAGTTTCGATACAACTTTATGAATTCGTATTTTAGCTATAACATACCGTTTCAGTGGAGCTTTAACGTTACATACAGGTTTTAACATATTTTGAATACAACATACTACGTTAGTTGAGATGGGTTGCCTCTCGTTTTACTCTTATTTAAATTTGTTTTGTTTATTCATTTGAAATGCGTTGTAAAGTGTGAAATAAAGAACAAAAAGTGACTAGTGTAGTTATTCACTCAGAAGGATCTAAAATAAGTGGAAATATATAAAACATTGGGGTGGCGTATAAGCACTTTGCCAGCTCACAACTCCGGAGAAATTGGTTCCAGTACAGGTATTGTCTCACAGCTGTGTCGGGTATCCCACGGGCACGACTGGGCTGTGCCTGAGGGAGTGAAGGCCAGGTACGCAGATCATCCCCTAGTACTGCATGGGGCAGGATAAGCAGTGGCAAAAACGTGGTGAAGCAACTCTGAAAAGTTGTTTTAATAAAATCTCATTTAGCTCTCCCCCCATTTTCTCCTCAGTTTGGATATGCCCAATTCCCTTGTTGGCATTCCCGGTGGTATATTGACCCCAGTGCCAAGGGAGGAGTTACACATTGCGTACAACCTCCCTCCCTCATATATGGCCACTTGTGCCCCTGCTTAAACAGCACGGGATTCGCTTTAATTCTGTTAGGACAATAAAGCTGGCCAAAAGGCACTGGAGGGATTTGAACCCAGGTCTGCGATGCAGTCAACCCCATCAAACACCCTTGGGATGAACTAGAATGAAAATTGTGAGCCAGGCCCTCTCGTCCAACATCAGTGTCTGACCTCACAAATGCTCTTCCAGATGAATTCCCACAGCCACAGTCCGAAACCTTGTAGAACGCCTTCCCAGAAGAGTGGAAGCTATTAGAGCTGGAAAGGGAGGACCAAATAAAAGCTCCTGTAGGTATAAAGTGGAGGTGTCCCACTACTTTTGTTCATATACTGTATTTCTCATCTGGTTTCTGTAACAGCAGAATCATTTGCAAAGCAAATAATAAACAAACAGCAAGTAATTTATGCATTAGGTCTGGAAAGTGCAGGCGGTGTGGATCTCATTTGTCCCCTCCCTCTAGCCCAAATACAGGAACCACAAGTGTGAGCACTGAACTTCTGATTTAAATATGACCGTCTGGCTACATGATCTGGCACTAACATCAAGATCTACAATGAATACCTAGCAGAATTAATAAAAGGTTTATAAACAAGTGAAGAAAACACAGGATAGCTTTAAATGTCATAAGCAGGACTGTTTGTGACTAATCTAAATGACACTCATTAAAACACCCACTGCAGCCAAACCGAGAACTGCTGCTGCAGAGTGAGGGACCGTCAACAAACTACCAAACTCCAGTACTGACTGTAGTGCCCATGTCACTCAATTCTGAGCACAAATGTGTTGTTCATGAATAGCACAGGAACTTCAAAACAATGATAATTGTTTTTGTTTTTCTTTCAGCCATGTATCAAATCACAAACTATGATCTACTTAGTTTTGTTGTGAAATAACATTAAAAACCACATCTTTTAAACAATATACTGTAAAACTGTCTATATAATGGATTCGAGGGTTGCCATTTCAGTCACAATTAAATTTTGTTATATCCTAACCTCACATAACATTGCTTTTTTAAAGGGTGCTGATGTTGGTTAGCTGTGGTAATAAAAAGACACATGCAAAACAATATTGTAAAAGTTTTATACAGAATCAAAAGAAGAGAAAAATTGTCAAGATGATGTCAGAATATAGTGGGATAAGGTATTAACCCACAATAACTAACCCTGTTCTGAAATGCAACCTGAAACTGCCATCCTTGCCTCTACCTACCCCTCCCAATTCTATCAGTGAGTAACACGAACTCTGATTTTATTTATTACCACATTTTCCCTGCTCATCATGGTCAGTCTCAAGGGACTGGACACCTGTCTCTTGCAGGAATAGTCTCTCAAAGAACCTGGCTGAAAGGCACCCCCAACTCAAACCAGGTCTATTCAGTGGTGAGCTAGCATTTTAGATACATCAGTAAACGATGAAGGAATCATATAAAAGTGCACGTGTTCAGAAATGTAGATAAAGTGACTGGAAATTGTAGGAACAATCGAGGTACATTTTGATAGGTGCTGCTAAATGCTGTAAATGATAGGCACCACTGGTTAGTAGTCTGGTAGTTTTACGACGGTCCCCAATTCCGGTAAGGCAGTGCGAGCTTATACAGAGACACCCGGCTTGTTCCGATCTTATTAGTTTTTATAAAATATCTAAACGTCCTTTTGGGAAAATAAAGCATTAATAAACGGGTTTGATTCCCGAATCATCGGTGGAATTAATTACACACAATATGACACACAGTATTTAAGCTCAGACATCATGAGAAAGACGAGCAGCTGAATGTCAACGAATGTCGAATATTAAAGCGACACACAACAGCAATCACGATACTCAGGGATATTAACACGTTTATAAGCTCATTTAACACAATTGACCCACTAACGTGTTAATTAAATACAGAACCATGTGGTTATTATTGTTCTTACCCGGTCTGTGGGGGAATTAAAGCTGATCTGAATGCTGATGATGGCGGGGTTCAGCTCCTGTCTGTTATTGTCACATCACATCGGCTGTGTGCATGTGTGTCTGTGTGTGTGTGTGTGTGTTACCGCTTTTGTGCAACCTGCACATTCGTGCCCTTACTCGTGTGTATAATCCAGCCCTTGTTGGTACGTAAAACATCACCACACAAAACAATTCGGTACAACAACACACACAAGGTATTCGGATTGTTTCACTCATTTAAAGCTATAGTTCACACAAACATGGACACAATGTTCCCCTCTCCCCAAATATAAATTAACCAAGACGAGATAGGTAATATAAAGTTTTTTATTTTTTTTAATTGGACATAAAGCGATGAGGTTGCTTAACAAATAGCTAATGGAAGCCTACAGCTAGCTAGCACCTGCTAATCATTGATATACTTCAGACAGAGGTGGAGTACTTCGTTACTGTGCTTTATTTTTTAGATATCTGTACTTTACTTGATTATTTCTGTAACTTCATAGTTTTTAATGTTACTTAATACAGCTCAAAAGAAAAATCTAGTTTTCTATCTAGTTTTTTTATCTATGTGGTTGTCAATGAAAATATCTTTTATTTTTAACCCTTTTTCAAATGTTCAGCATAATTCTACTCCCAACACTAACTGTATACACTACACACTTTTTATTATTCAAACACCATTGGTTTATCCATGTCCCTGGGACAGTGAATTCCATTTCTGTGATGAATAATATGAGGTAAAATATGAGATTTTAAAAAATAAAATAAAATAAATACACTTATTTCTGCTCTAAGAAAATAACTGAAGCTGCAGTTTGTTGGACTAAAATGCAACGTTTCAGAGAGTCCATGACAACTATTAAACATCTGGATTTATTGCAATACTGAATATTACCATGTCTAATTATGAGATTTAGCTGCATTTACTTAAATTCCAAAGTATATTTTGTTTATTGAGACAGAAAATGTTTTAGCTAAAGCTGACTAGAGATGAGGAGAGGACATTTGTATGATTTTTGCAGATGTATGTAGTTAAAACCACGACGTACCTTCGCTGTCATGGATCTGCAGCTCTTAACCTCAAAATGACATCCTGCTTCAAAACTTAGAATGGCTTTTAAAATAAATACGTTAAGTTTTGTAGCTTAAATGCATTTCGTAGCATGACCTTTCCTACTTCTGCTCGAGTAAAACGAGGCATACAACCAACTTCAACGTTTCCTTTCGTATTGACGTACTAGTAGTACTTTTACTTAAAGAAGTTGTGGACTTATGTATACACGTGATGGAAGGTGTGGACCTTGTGCTCTGTGTATGCGTAAATACGTGCTTTGTGTAGTTAAGTGAGGTGCAATATGATCCCACAATTTCCAGGAGAATAACAATTCTGGAGGAACCGATGCATTAATCGACTCAATCCTACATCCGTTAGCAGGTAGCAGTGTAAAAGCTATTTCGTTTTCCCTTTGGAAGTTTTTTTTTTTTGCATCGTAGCAAGTTATCAAAATAGAACTCTCCTCCAGCTGAACCTGTTTTCTAACCTTTTTAAAACCATTTACTGTACAAATAACATGAAGGCTGTGCAATATTCACTTTCGAAGAAAAGTCTTTCTTTGACAGACCCCGAACACTAACCCTCCTGGTCCAAAACTAATCTCTGGTACACACTGCCCATTATGCCAGTCTATTATATTATAATGTAACTGACCAGGGAAACTTGAATCTAAACAAGCACGTTTTACTTCATCAAATCACCCACAAGCGTATGACCTCCCATTAAAGGGGACGGATTACGCAAATCAGTTTTTCAGGGAAAGTGCTTTTCTATTGATCTCAGGTCTAGGTGCAGCTCTTTCGAGTTTTGTTTCTGTCGCAAACCAACTTGGTCTGGTTGAATGGCACAGCATTCTCTCCCCTGAACCTTATCATGAGCCCTCGTAGCTGGCTTGTTAAGTCTTGAACGCCAGGTGAGCATTTCGCAAAGCAGGATTTCAGGTGGACTAGATAACTTAAGCCTAAAGTTAAGCCTGTCCAGTAGGTTTGGGCTTTCTGAAATACTCCCAAAGATATTTACAGGATAAAGCCTGACCACAGAAACTATTTTTGGTGCCAACGCATTTAAGTCAGAAATCCTTCACGTCTTCTGTTATAGCCATTAAGCAGGCCGAGCAAAGACCCTGGCTGGTTACTATTAACACAGACATGCGTCATTTAACGTCCAGCCGATCACACAAACGTTCGCTTTAACAGCCGAGGTCTTAAATTATAACAACTAATAAGAAATAAAATTGTCACCTCACTACAGCGCTGTCCGATGTACAACGTTAGAGTATACAGTACTGTACTAAACTCTAATCCCCAATTTTATATTCGATTAGATTCAACTTTGTCATTGTGCAGAGTACTAGCACAGAGCCAATGAATTCAGTTTTAGTATAATTACTACAGATTCCCATGTGAATCGCTTATTTATGTACTGCCAGTGTATTATTATTGGTTTGTAGCACCCCAAGATAAGGCATCTTCATTGTATGAGCACGAGATGACATTTGGAGCAAGCCTACAAATGCCAAATTATACAAGTACACATAAAGTAAGAAAACACTAGATACAAGTAGCTAAAAATATAGGGTAACAAATACAGAATACTACTAGAGGCGTTTTGCGTTTTGCTTCTTCTGCCCAGCTGGAGGACCCAGCTGTTAGCTCACCTTTGGATCAGAGGCTGTTCACTGAGACTGAACTCTGTTGATGTATTTAGAGACTTTTTTGGGGCTTGTTTCTCTCGTGGGATCTGGCAACCCTGGTATGTTTTTGTACCTTACTCTTACCAGTCATGTGCTCGCTCATTAGCTCCCATGTGTTCTAGAGTGTGTTCCAACTCAGTTGATGTGTTTAGAGAATTTTTTGTGCAAGCTCCTCGTGTTTGTAACTTTCCTCTACTTATCTGAAGCTGTTAAATGGTGTTTGTAAGTGTATGTGCCTGTCCTATTGTAAGTAGTACTTGTTTGCACCTGCATGTTCTCTCTGACCTATAACTATATAAAGTGGTTCACGTTCGTTGAGTCTCTGGTTCGTCTGGCTGATCTGTGCTGTTCCTAATGCTGTCCATCGATTCATTTCTGGCTCAAAAACAAAGTATCAGGTCATTTCCATTGGCGAATGGCTCATGTTTTCAGAGGGATCTCAGACACAGTTAGGTTTCATTTGTACAGCTCTCTTGTGAAAACACCTAGCCTGTTTAAATGACAATTGTGAAAAGTTAATTAGGTAGTGAAATCAGCTGGACCAATCATCTAGAATCAGGACTCCACTGTTTTTAATTCGACACTTAAACAGGAAGGGTGTGCGCTAAAGCAAGAGAGGACGGGAAGGGTATCTTAAAAAAAAAGAAGAAAAGGAAAGAAAGGTAACAGCTTGTTGCACAACAAACAGCGCACTAACTGTACACAGAGCGGCATGCAGAGCGTCTGACTAACAAAAGGAATGAACCTAAACAAAATCCTTAAAAAAAAAAAAAAAAAAAAAAAACCACAACACTGTCTACAATCGGAGCAACCACTTGCAGCACTAGACGTTATAAATACGGAATTAGGAGTTTAAAATCTGAATGAAAGCCAGAGGGGGAGCAGGAGTCGAGCAGCTCAGTATGGTCGCTCTCTCCTCTCCTGGCGATGGTCTCCCCTGCAAAAGGACAAGCAAACGCTCACAGATCACCCCCTATTTCAAATGGCACATGAACGGCACTCGTCTCCCTACTCACTTCATGTCCATTTTGCCCGGCGGTCCCATTCCCCGCCCCCTTCGTCCCATATCGTCCATCGGAGGGCCTCCTCTGCCTCGCCCGCCGAAGCCACCCCTGTCCATGCCCCTTCCGCCGCGGAACGGACCCCCGCGTTCTCCTCCTCTACCTCCGCGGAATCCTCCGGGACCCCCTGGGCCTCCGGGCGCACCCCGGTCCATCCCACGGCCGCCACGCATGCCACCGGGACCGCCACGCCCACGCTCGCCACCTAGAGAGCAAACCACAAACTGGTAAGACGTACAAAACGAGGAGGACACACAGCTCTTATACCATTAACACATCGTTACTGATCACATGAGCTGGGATCTTGAGTCCAACGAGATGGGGAAGTGACTCCACAGAGTAAAACTATTCCACTGCTGTCCATGATTACTTCATGACCACTGCAATTACTTTTAGTGTAATATTTTGAATCTGTTCAGGAAAACAAACTTCAAACGTCCTGCAGAGGCTTTGTGTGAACACGGAGCCCACTGGCCAGTATGGACGATCTTCTTTCTAATTACAGGTACATGCCGTGTAACATCCATACGCTTCAATGTCTTAAGAATTAACAATTACAACAGGAAATGAAATGTCTCTTAAATCGAATTCACATTTAACTCGTGCTTAAATGCTGCATTAATTCCAGGGTTGCCAGATCCCACAAGTGAAACAAGCCCCAAAAACCTGCAACAACCAGCATTTGGAAAAACTTTACAGAAAAATAACCTGTCACTTAGATTAAAGTGGACCTGGCAACCGTTTTTGCTTCCACCCAGTTACTAGTAAGGGTATACATGCACTGAGAAATCAGATTACTGAGCTCAAATCCAGTTCTTTTTCAGATTTAAATCAGTCAGATTTCTAGCTCTTAATCTGATCTAAGAAATCGGAATACGCTGTTTACGTGCCCACACGAATAATTAGATAACTGCAAAAATGTGATGATGATCAGGTTATTTGTTTGTTTTCCATCACTCTGGCACTGGACCATCATGACAGGACTTCGGTTCCATCTCATAGTTCATTATTCTTAGACATGATTTACCCTTTGTAGGTCTTTACTTGTCAATTACCAGTTATATTCCCTGTCCTTTAAACGTGTGCTCGTGTTTATTTTATCCTGGTACTCATCGGGGGTCTCATTGATCTGGTTCAGTATTGGACCCAAGTACGTTTCTCCTCTGGTTGGTATTCCAGGCGTTCCATTAGGAGACTTTTTAATGAACGGATAATGAAGAGCATGTAAATGCACCCAGTAACAAACCCAAAGACCGAAGCAAAAGCCGATGTTTACCTGGAGGGAAGGGAGGTGGAACGAATCCTTCAGGTTTCGGTGCCTTACACTGGTTACACTCCTGCCGCCAGGCAAAGTTCTGGTTCCCGCATCCACTGAGACAGAAATTTAAATTGTGCGAAAGAAATCAGTGCAACAGCTCAAGAGTAATTCCCAGACATCCATTATTGCTTTCGTTATGGGGACAAATTACAGCTCTTCATTTTAGGACTCCTAAACTACCCAACACACTGGGGCTGTGAGAGAACGGGGGGAAATGCCTTCTCTGTATTCTGTCAGTAAGGACATTTTAGGATCTTGGGACTAAATGTTGTTTGTACTCTTCTCTCATCCATCTCTCCATTTCAGTTTGTAACTAGACCTGAATTTCCTGAAGGAACTACAACAGTGCTTGAAACGTGGCAAGTGGAAAGAATGTAGAGTTTGTGTCCCAACACTTTTGGCCATGTGCAGGTTTGTGTGTCACGTGTAGAGTGTGTGTCGTGTTCATGTTTTGTGTACATCATATGCGTGTGGTGTTTGTGTTGTGTCGTGTGTCATGCATTGTATTTGTTGGTACGTGTGTGTGTCGTGGTTTTGTTGGTTATGCGTTGTGTTTATCCTCACGCATTAGGACACGTCCAGTCTCCAGCTCGCTGCTGCATGTTTCCTCCGGTCACCGTCCCCCGGCCCATGCCCCTCGGCCCACCGCGGGGTACGAAGCCTCCGCGTTCTCCGCCTCGGCCCATGCCGCCGCGACTCATCATTCCTGCAGGCACGGGGAGACGCTTTATTACCATTTCTGCCACATTAACAGTTACGTTTCCCCTTCTGCCCGGTTAAACAAATCACTGCTGGTAACAGCTTACCTCCTCGTCCCATCATGCCCCCGCGGTCTCCCCTCATCAACATCCCCCCCCTCATCATCATGGGCTTCCTCCGAGCCATCGACACCTTCAGCTTCTTACCCTGGAAGTCCTTACCTGCACACAGCACAGCATGAGCACAGAGCACCACCTTCCAGTCCGGTAAGCGAACAGAAACTCACCATCAAACCACTGAACTGCAGCTTTGGCAGACGGAGGATCCTCATAGGACAGGGTGGCATCGCCTTTCGGTTTGCCCGAGTCTTTGTCCGTGTAGATGTTTATGGCGGGCAGATTAGTGCGCTTATTAATCTGTAGGACACCACAGAAACACAATTAGATGGCTGATTCCAAGGAATTACTCTGAATGCCTTCCTTCCAAGAGTGGGTTTGTAAGTAGGAGCTCAAACAGTTGCTTAAATTACTAAACTAGTTGTTCCAAGTTCCTGTAGTGCGAAGAACAGTTCTAAGAACTACCAAAAGAGACTCTCGTTCTGTTCATATGAAAAATAAATAAATCTAGCTCTTTTTTTAAACAATTTAAACCTGGCAACAGGACTAAACGTGTATTAAGTCAAACCTTTATGTGTAAGGTAAACAATCGCAGTTTTAACAAAAGCTTAAACGCCCACAGATCCCACGGCTCCCTCACCCTGATAATGCCGCTCTCCTTGAAGAACTCGGCCACCTCCTCCAGCGTGGCGTTCTCGGTGAGGCCGGTGATGTAAATGGTGCTGTTCTCAGAGTCATCCTGCTCTTCTGGACGGCCTACGACCAGAGACGGAGGTTTAACAAAATCCCAATCTCACACACACGGGGCGAACGGCGTCCTTTACTTACCCATGTCAGCGTCTGGTCCTGATATTAAACACAGACAGGAGGAGGGAAGAGGAGACAGAAGAAAGTAGTTAGTCTGCATGTTAGGCTCACCCCACACCTGACATAACACCATGCTAAAAACACCTCCAGCTTAAACCTTTAAGGCACACTTGCTCTGAGGTTGAAAATTATGAGAAAAAACACCATTGTGTTTGAATATTGTGGGGAAAAGTATTTAATTTGTATATATTTTTTTACAATTTCACTTGTAAACCTGAACTTTTCTGCAAGTGTGCCATGGATAAACTCTCCAAACCACAAACTGGACTCCGTACCTTAATTTCATAAAAGATACAACTCTGTAAACCCCTGATAGGACACCTGATAGACCTAATTAAACACTCTGAAGGAGTCCATAGATTTATAAACCCATATTATTTATAAAAATGATCCAACCCATTTTAACCAATAGATAAAAGTTTGTAAAAACCCTTAAAGTCTAGCCGGCAGACTTGTGTCTTTGCATGGCATGGCCAAAAAACAAATATTTTCCCCTCAGTAATAAAATATCCATGAAAGGTGGAAGAAAAGCAATCTAGTGTATGCTCTGGTAATTCTCATTAAAACTTACCACCAGGCTTACTGAAGCCACCTCTGTCTCCAGCGATGCTGGGGGAATAAGCGGAGATATGAAGGCGGTTTTCCCTTTAAACAGCCACTTCAGTACCACAAAAGGGGGGATTAAAAGGGGAAGAATGGACACTTCTGGCTCTACACACCCCCAACAAGGAGCCCTAAACCACCCAAACTCGTTACAATGACACTCGTGGGACGTCCTAATGACTTCATGAAGTATTACATTTTTGTGGCTGAACAGTGATGAAGGTATAAAAAGTTAAAACAGAGGGAGGTTTCATTATTACCATAAAGAGTGAAAACGTTTTAAATACACAACACAAAAGGTTGAATTGTTTCAGAAGCAGCCCACATACAGAATTGGCGCAGGTAAATTAGAAATGAGGTCAGAACAAATTAGACCCATAAAGTATATTGTTCTTAAGAACCATGAGAAACCCATGCAAAGTTAAACTGGTTTGGCCACGTACCAAACCAGCTGTGTCACAAACCACAACTCATCCCTTTTCCCCTTCTTTCTTTTCACCTCAAGGTTTCATTATAAAAAAAAAAATTGATACAAAACAGTGTTCAGGAAAGTTATAAACTTTAGCCATGTAAAATAGCTGGCCAACCAAGCAGTGTTATTGAACCCTTTAATGTTCTGCTCAATTCTTTGGTAGAGGATATTTACAGACAGTGACCTCTAGTGGAACATGGACGAATTGATTTAGGAACAAAACACCTAAAAGGAAAAGTCTTCCATTTCATTTTGTTATGACATCACCACTTTTCCCTTCCTTCAGCTCACTACATTCACCAAGTGGATGGACGTTCTGCCATCTGTAAAATCTGGGGTGAGCAAAATCAACTCCAACTGCTTAAGCCCTATTCGGCCTGGATCAGTTTATACTGGGAATCTCTCCTCGATGAGTGCCTTTACATGTCAGTAATCCGATCAACGAGTTTACAAGCACTTGAGTAATCAGGTAACAGGAAACGTCCAGGTTCACATGCCTTTGGTAATAATCGGATTTCTGCTTTGCCACCAGCCAATAATCTCGTAAACTTCACGCGTATTTTTATTACTACTATTCAATTTCTTCCTTTGCTCACGCATTACCGCGTTTGAGCCTCCCCAAACAATTTTTGGCAGCCTTTTCGCAGGTTCTGCGTTCAACTCCAGGGTTGCCAGATCCCCTTAAAGAAAAGTCCAAAACAAGCAGACTGGCTTAAAAAAAAATTAAAAAAAATAAATAAATAAACAAACTCCCAAAGTGATCACAAAGACTTAAAATATCCTTTGCGTTGGTGATTTTTCCCCAACTATAGGTTATGAGAAACCCCGCTGCTGACAATACATTCAACTTGTTAGGTTTGTCTGTACACTTGAGAAACAAACCCAAAAATTTGCAATCTGCAACTAGGTTACTAATATTTATAAGCAACTTTATAGAAAAGCAGCTCAAAGTTGCTTAAAATAAGTGAACCTGGCAACTAGCCGCTTCTGAGACGGCTCCACGCTCTTGGTTAGGAGTACGTGCATGCGCAGACTAAGAAAACCGATACTGAGGAATATAAAGGTGCTGAGAAACCTAGAATCTAGCTATACTGGATTCCTTAATCAGATCTGGAAAACTAGAGTACACTCTTTACAGGACCGCTTGAATAATGGGCAGAAATCCGACTATGAAGTGCATGTAAACACAGTAATTGAGAAAGCGGACTGGTCACACCAACAGTTAAAAGTCTAACGATTGTCTTTCCCCTACTGTTGGGTTAATGTTAAGGGTATTTTCACCTATTCACTCTTCACGCAAAGTGTTGTAATTAGACTAAATTCAGAATATAGTGCTTTAATGTTTCCTACAGCAAGTATCTGCACTTAAAACCCTTTTATTCTGCCATGTATCGATACATGATGGCAAAAGATGTGCATACGGACTGCACTAAAATGAATTTAGCAAAAATAAGGTGTTCCAGCCTGTAATTTTCTCAGATGAGGATAAAAACACTAAAAGTGTGTCACCAAGTGGCTCCTGCAGAAGCAGAAATGACCCCAGGGCTGCACGAGAGCTGAATCCCATGTGTATAGGGCTTCACAGAGCGCGACTGCCGAACCGTTCCGAAACACCTCTGAGAACCTTGAACCGTTTAGATTGTGGCCACCCCTGCATAGACCTTATTAACGGCTGCATCTGAAACAATCAGCTTACAGAAAGTTGGTACATGCACTTTTAGTCAAATGGAAAAAAGAAAGCATTGAAACCATTCTAATACACCATTCTGCTGTTACAAAGCATTTAGGAAATCATTACACAGAGTTATAAAAGAGGCTATTAAAACATTCAGAATTATCAAAACAATTCTTTTTGTTCAAATATGTATATGGAAAAGGCGTTTTCTTTGTAATCCCCTCTCTTGCATGATCCCTCCTCTTTAAATGATGCCACACCACCTCTTTATGTCCCCCATTTGAAAAGGCTGCCGGGCCACACTGAACTGAGTAGCGGTACTGTAAATGTATTGCTGTGTTAACATGGCTCTCACTTTGTTACCTGCAGCGTATAAATGTGACAAAGCATGTTAAAGAAGAACTGCTCATATTCATTCACGTCAGAAGAGACAAATGCAATCATCAGAATAAGAAAGTATGTGATCAATAAATACCCAAAAATGTATTAATGGGGGGAGAAATAAAAAAGAAAATGAATGCAGTGCATCTGTGCTAAAAGTTCACAGCAACCCAAAAATAACTTGTAGCAGAAACTCTAAGAGTATCGTTTGGTAATACAAAGGCTTAATGGACTGGGTTTCCCAAAGTGCTATGCCCTGTAACAGGTGAACTTTAAATATTACCACCAATTCCATGAGGAGAAATTCTCCCTAGATCCCATTTACACTTAGTTTTACATGTACAGCATTTAGCAGACGCCCTTATCCAGAGCGACTTACAATTGGTACAGCCTTACAATCTAAGCATTTGTGGGTTAAGGGCCTTGCTCAAGGACCCAACAGTGGCAGCCTGGCAGAGGTGGGATTTGAACCCTGGACCTTCTGGTCCATAGTCCAGTACCTTACCCGCTACGCTACCACAGTCCAAATGCTGTAAGTGTAAATGAAACACAAGTTTTCATAAGAGTCTTATCTGGATTACACCCTTAGTCTTTGGTCAGACTGAAATCCGATTACTCGCAATATATAAACCAACTCACAACACTGGACGAGTGTCTGAAGATGGATCTCCTGAAGCGAAGAGGAAGCACCAGCTACGGTTAAGACCGGGGGGCTTCCTGATATTCTGAACTTTCCTGCACTGAGCCTCAAGTCCATAGCTGTGTCTCAATTCAGGGGCTGCTTTATTCGGAAAGGTGTATTCTTCGAAGGCTGGGCAGACAAATTCAAAGGCCTGGCGCTTCAGATACTGGGCCACAGCTGCCACTGTTGGGTCTTCGAGCAAGGCCCTTAACCCACAATTGCTTGTACTGTGTCAGCTGCAAGTCTCTCTGGATAAAGGTGTCAAATTTTACACAGGTGTTTATGGGGCTTATCCCAATCCAGATACTCAGAAAGCATGAAACCAAGTGGAAACGGGGTCGGGAAGAGATCCAGCTTTATTCCTGTAATATTTTGAATAATACTTGCAACACTGCATTCACTTTCAAATACCACCTGTTCTGGAACATCAGATCATCAGCAAACCCTTTGAGAAAAAATCATTAGAAGAGACATTTTGACCAAAACAGTGGCAGTGTTGCTGTAACCATTACCATAGAGGGGAGTTAGATAGTCGGGTTTTTTCCGGTAAAGAATGGATTCTAAGCCAGGTTCAGCTTTTGATACCCAAACAGTAGACACTGGTTTAAATGAGCAAAAATCTTGTTTCAGAGCTGTATATACAGTACCATGAGCCTACTTATGGTATTCACTCATATAGAGGGTGCTGGTTGGCAGCCAATGTGCTTTAAGAGCAGAAATCCATCATCTGATCTCATTTTTCTTCCAACCCTACATGTCCATCAATAGAGTACTGATATATTATTTTAAAAACACCTGCGTGTTAACAATAAAAAGGGAGCAATATGAAACTTCAATAATCTAATGCTGTTAGTCAGCATGAACGGTGCTGCTTGAGGATTTTTAATTTGAGGCCCTTATTACTGATTGCATATTTACCCACATATAGAAGCACATTCTAATCCAAATAGAACCATTCAGCTACACGATACTGAGAACCGAATGCGTATCTGACAGGTTTCGCCCTGTTTAATACAGTTATGTCCAGAGAACTCGTTACTCAAATCCATGACCGTGTAGGAATCAGTTCACAGATTAATAATACCCAGATCAGGTAGCCATCTTAATTCGGCCAATCAAACTGAACTGAACACTGAGGTTCGTTGTCTTAATTTTCCCCAATAAGGTTATTTAACCCCGTAGCTACAGCCGTACCGATCAACCAGCCAATCAACAGTCCTCGGTTCCTTTTACATCTTTAATGTGTAATGTAACAGCCACATTGGATCCGGTGTTAGGCTGCAGGTTGAACCTCTTCCATACATTTCACCTTGTAATTTAGCAGCACGTTACGTGTAAATGCCATTTCACAATCAAAATCTGTTGGCTACAGCAGCATGTGAATGGGTACAGCCCAGGAAATCATCGCTTAAAGACTGCCGTTATAAAGACGTAACCATAAGACACGACTGACGATTATCTCTGATTAGAGGAGATAAAAGCTTGAGGGATACAAATAGATCTAGATCAGTTTCACTCGAACCAAAAATGGACATTTAAGCATTTAGAATCATCCCCCGTTTAAAGAGGAGCAAACACGGACGCACAAACTGCTTCAAAAGTGTTCAAGAAGCATCGGTTTGAAGAGAAAACACATTTTGGCACGTCATCCCGAGGTGCTTTACCCATCAGACACTGGTCTATTTGACACACAACATCCGTTTCTCTGCCACTGCTAGTAATTCATGAGCTAGCTGGATTTCAGCACCAGATTTGTTTTTGTTTTTTTAATACCGTGCCGTTACGTTAGGTTTCTCTACTCTTATTAGCAGAGAAGTTGGATTGGTTACAAATGAATCGTAAATAGACACTGTGGACTATGATCCGACCCTAGAACCCCTAGATTTGATCATGGAACGTTAAACAACTAACCCTACACTCCAGGTTTCCACACCCACAGGTTATCACATACTCAGAATGAACCCTTGTATGATGGAGGCACTTGATCTGTTCCCCAGTGCCCACCCCAATCAGGCTGTTAAAGATGTAGGGCTTCATCAGTGCCATCACTTTCAACATGACATACAGTCATAGACCAGAATGTCCACCAACACACTCAGTCAAGTAAAGCCACGACATTTAATGTATGAGCTGTACGAGCGGCTGATTAGGGCTGCCAAAAAGCAACTAAAACAAACAGCCTTCATTTGGAAAAGATGTAGAGTACCAGGGGCTGGTTTCATCGTCCGATAATCCAACGCCCCGATTTCCTATCTAGGACCAAACGGAGCTCACAGATTCTGGCAGCTTTTTTCAATACATTTTCAGACTGGATGAAAGTGATCCACATACTGCAGGATAGGGATTTCTAAATCTGGAGTTTCCATACTTATTATATCCCTCTATGCAGCCATCTACCGGACAACAGATAGTCTAGCATTTATTTGTTAACTAAATATATACTTAAACCTCTAAGAGAGAAAACAGCTTTAATCTCCATCTGCACACTGAAGACTTACGAAAACTGAAACAGCAAAGACACACTCCTGAGTAGAGAGCTAAAGTTAACCTGGCTTCAGCACGGAGACTAAATTACGAATTTCCCTTCTTAAAAACAAAAGAACCTGGGATTGTTATTCCTGATAAAGACCTGCAACTGACTTCTTGTCTGCACTGGAAGTGCAAAATGTGAATAAGTTTTCTATAAAACCTCAAATGCTATCAAACCAGATTTGTGTTATCTGAACTCCAGCCATGTGTTTCACTGAAGATCATTTAATTCAGTATTGAATGCAGCCTTTTTTAACAACAGAAGATTAAATGACGGCTTTATAAGTGTGAGTTTTACAGAACACGGTTGTTTTTTGAGCATTTTTATAGAGTGCATCCTCAACACGTTCTCAGTCCAGCTTTAATCCCCCTCTCAGGGTGGGATACAAATCATGTCCTTATATGGTCATGAAGCTCTCCTAGAATTCTGCTTCAGTTTTGAAAAACCCAGCTGAAGCATTTAATCCTGGATAAAGGGTTAAAGAACGAAATCCAGATCTAAAATGATCAGGATTCAAAGACAACCTTTTTGGAGAGAAAAAAAAATTCAAGTTTAATGCGACTAGACTGCTTTAATCTTGTCTAATCTTTTGAAAAAACAGCTTCTGATAATGAGTGGAGCAGAACTGTGAAATGTGTTCAATTAGATTTGTTATTTGAACTCCAAATTGTTAACAGAACCACCATCTATTTTACACCGATGATCAGCTAATTTGGTATTTTAATGCAGCCTGGAGGGTAAAATTAAAATTCCAGCTTTATAAGTGAGGGTTTTAAATCAATTTTACAGAACAATTAATGAATTAGAGTCATTTTTTTGTACAAAGTGCGTCCTCAAAACGTTCTCAGTCCCGCTTTAATCCACCTCTCAGCAGGATGGAAATTGTCCTTATATGGTCATAAAGCTCTAACTTTCTGCTTCAAGTTTTGAAAAACCCAGCTGAAGCAGTGAATCCTGGGTAAACAGTTTAGGAACGAAATATAGATCCAAAATGTTCAGGATTCAAAGACAACCTTTTTGAAAGAAAATGAGTAATTTTAATCACATTTAATCCAAGTAGGCTGCTTTAAATCTCGTCAAATATCGTTTAACCGGCTCCGATAAAGAAAGGGGAGCAGAGGCGATCGACCGCTTGACGATTTAAACCCTGTAACGCCCTCTTGTGGCTGTAAAAGTAACACTGAATTTCAGAGCTCTCATATCCACTTGTTTCAGTTCTAATACTATATTTAAAAATGCAAACTTGCTCAATGTTGTTCACACTAACACTTACCCCATGCCTCCTCGGTTCATGCCACCACGCATTCCTCTCATCATGCCCCGATCGAAGCCCCCTCTGCCACGCCCGCGGTTCTCCCCCCCTCCCATGCCACCGCCGTAACCACCGGACTCGGAGTAACCGCCGCCGGCCTGGTGATCCTGCCTGTAGTTACCTGAAGAAGAAGAAGAGACGACCCAGTCCCGTTAGCGTTACACAGGCCCTCATTCGAAGCGCAGAACAGACCCGGGACCCGGGACCGGACTCGTCTTACCATACTGGCTGGGTGGCTTGTAGTCGTTTTGTCCATATGCGCCCCCGCTGCTGCCCTGCTGCCCGTACTGCCCGGCAGGAGGCTGACTGTAGGATCCGGATGGGGGTGGATAACTGGAGGGCGGGGCTTGTTGAGGGGGTGGAGCTTGCTGCTGGTAGCCCCCCTGCTGGCTGTAGGAGCTTTGCTGCCCGTAGCTGCCCTGCTGGCCCTGGTAGCTGCTCTGCTGCTGCTGCTGCTGGGAGTACGAGTTCTGCTCGTACCCTGCGGCTTGCTGCCCAGTAGAGCTGTGAAGTACATTTTAAAGCTTGTACTGACAAACGAGAACAGGAGACGTGCAGAATACGGACTGCTGCATTAAATACCTAGGTGGGGCGGTGGAAGCGGCGGCCTGCTGTCCGTACCCGGTGTAAGCAGGCTGGGTTCCGTACGCCGCCTGGCCACCGTACGAGGGCTGGCTACTGCTGGAGGAGGTGGAGGACGCATCATAACTGCTGCTCCCGTAACCCTGCACGGGCTGAGAGTAGCCCTGAGGGGTAGCCGGGGTGGCATTATACCCACCTAAACACAAGTTATACACTTTAACAAACAGCACAAGATCCGAATCCGAAGGTCAGGGTTTATAATTAGGACATAATCCGAGGCTCTCACCGCTGGCTGATGGCTGTTGCCCGTATGATGAGCCATAGGGCTGCTGGCTGTATCCTCCAGACGAGCTGCTGCTCTGAGTGTAGGTGGAATCAGTAGGTTGGGAGTAGGAGCCGTAGCCCTGCTGCTGACCATAAGACTGCCACACACGCAGTTTGTTTATTATTTATTTATTTAGCCACTGCCAACTAAACCATTGGAGTGATTTTTTTATCTAAAGGTGTTTACCTGTGCTCCTTGTCCATAAGGCTGAGACGGCTGGGCAGGATAGGACCCATACCTAAAGACACAAATCATCCGTGCATTAGTCCAACATTGTACCAACAGAGTATATCTCAGAGGCAACAGTACTTATAGGACTACAAGATGCCATTATCTTACCCCTGCTGGCTTCCAGCCTGTCCGTAGCTGTTGTAATCTGCAACAACCCAAACGCAACACGTAGTTATTACAGGATTCAGTCTTCACTCTTCAGCAACGAACCTTAATTACCTCTGGCAAAAGTGGGACGTCTTTCCAATGTGAGATTTGGACTAAAACATAGCATTAGAAAGTGGAAATGAAAAAGGAAACCGATCCTAGATTAACGCTGATCTCCCGACCAGCCTTCGATGCCCATCCCTGCCCGTACTTGAACCCTGTGGTGGTGGGCTGGTCTATTGGGCCTGCTTTTTATTATTTACATTTACAGCATGTAGCAGACACCCTAATCCATTCTGGGTTTAGGTCCATTGTCAAAGGTCCTGCAATGGACTGACAATACTGGGAATTGAACCCTCAACCTTCTGGTCTATAGTGCTGTAAACAATGACCCACCATAGTCTATTTGGAAACCATAAAGGCAGTTTAGAGCATTGTACATTTTATGATATAATTAACGACATCACTCCAGAAATAATCTGTGTAGACTAGAGACGTACTGCTTGTTTGCCCTGCCCTATTTATAAGGATTTATTTACTATTTTAGAAGTATTACGTAAACCTTTTACAGATTTAGGAATATTTTAATTGTTAACACTGTACTTAAGTGACAGCATACTAAATTTAGACTCAATTTCACTCAGATGTACATAAACACGACAAAAACACAGCATAAATACCCGAAAACCGCGTTTAATCGGTTTAACCCACTAGCTTAGCTAGCGCGATGCGGGTGCTTTGAATTCATACTCCCCTATAACAGCACTCTGGATTTAAAACATTGAATACGAAAAGGTACATTCTATAAAACCTTTAAATACAATTGTATCAAATCTAGCCAAGTTACTGCGGAATGAATTACGCTAGCGAGGAACGTCAGGATTCTGCATATTTGCTAGGCAACAGACGACAAAAACGAAGGCTGTATCCCATATCCCGCAAGAAGTGCACTAAATAGGGTGTATCGGCCATTATTCCAAGCCACAAAAAGGGAGCCTAGAGATGAATAAACGAGCCATTTGCAATACGCGCAAGCATAAACCGGCAATATGCACGAGCAGTGAAAAAAACATGTCGCAGATACAAATAAACGTATTTTGCCGCCATTAACTGAGACAATATCGTAGTATCAAACTAAGCATGCAATTTAATCCTCATTTCGACAAAGAAAAACACATTTCCATAATGCTATCAATTACCTGCTGCCGACGCCATTTCGTGTGACTTGCGTTCGTCTAGTCGCCGAATCACCCGCGCATGCGCAAAATGTCTCCGGGTGCTACCATTTGCTAACTTGCAAAAAAATAGAAAAGTCATTTGTAAATGTAAAATATCGGTTTTAGAGTGAAGCAACGTTTTGTTCGTCTAAAGATTTTGTCACTTAAAATGCAGTTACAATTAGTAAAATACATCTATTTATAGAGTGTATACATAAGTATAATCTACATGTAAAGATTTTGAATGGATCCATCCATTGGGTAACCTAGGTTACGGTAATAAAATAGATCTACTGTAGGCGCGTTTGGATTTCTCCATCTTAGACGGGAAATGGAAAACTAAAGCTATTTTATCGATTTATCCACTTAAAACGGGCATACTACTATAAAATAGCATTTTACTTTCGCTTAAAGGCAATTTTCAAGACTAATGTGTACGGAAATGACTGTTTTTTTTACATTTTTGTTTAGCTTTAAGAACACAGGCGCTCAATATGTGGTGTAATGTTGACATACATGACCCTGCATGAACAAAAGTATTTGGACATCCATGTAAATTTGTAGATTTAGTTATTTCAGATCTTTTGATAGATAAGTGCAAAAAAGTGAGGGAAAGCCATGGTCACGCAATAATCGTTCTTGTTTTTTCACTTTCAATACATTATTCAAATAAGTTACATGACATATTCAATACTTTAGTATGAAATAAGCTTAATGCTAATGGTTTTGCTCAACTGTAATTTGACGTAAGTGTTTTAAACATGTTTCAAGTAGGCTAGACACAATACGGTTTAATATAGGCTGTGCTATGATATATACAGTATATACTAAACTCCTCGATCACAATAAATTCAACTTATTATACTTAAATTTAAATAAATTTTAATATAAACTTAAATATTTACTAATGTTTATCGTTTGCATGCCATTTCCTTGTGATAATACCCTTTATATTTACATTACAGCGGCTTAAAAAGGCTATGTGACTATGGTAATGTTCAGTCAATGACCTGTTTCACAGAATGTAATGTTATTGTTCAATGGTGTAATTCAGTGTAAAGGCATGTTCTTAAAATCTTCTCAGAATAAGATGATGATTATGTGTGAGTGAAAAGGCCTCAATAATAACCAGTCAAGGACAGTTATGCAAAGCAACGTACGCTTTAATACAGCAGTCAATGAAAAATTAAACAGACTATCGATCTATGGTGACGCTTGAATGGATTTTTTTCCTGTCAAAAGTAATCGTTTGTAATTAGTAATCAGGGTCATAATGAGTTTTCCTTTATGGCTACATATCAACCAATTCATTCTCGTCATGGAAGACCATCGCCTGCTGGTGAAAAGAAGCTCATGTACGACCCACCTCCCTCAGCAGAGGACATCATGAAACTGAATTGAAACTGGGCAGGACCAAACCGGGGAGAAAAAGGGATGAAAACGTGAAAATCTCTAAACCCGCCTAGTCCTGGTTGGAGCTGCACACCACAAAAAGAGCCAGCCCCCACCTTGCACCCCAGGGAACACCGACTGCATTTACATGCACCTAATAATCCAATTACAGTCTGTTTTAGGCAATTATCTAATTATTCAAGTGGCCATCTATACAGCGTACTCTGATCTAGAAATCAGATTAAGAAACCCAATAAGGAGAGCTGGATTTTACACCAGTAATCAGATTTCTCAGAGCATGTATATCCAGACTACAGTTCAGACTGCACGCAAATGTAACACCGGTTGCCAGGTCCACTTATTCTAAGAGTTACTACTACTACTACTACAACTACTAATAATAAGTCACATTTCTATAGTGCCTTTCACAATCCCAAGTTCGCTTTACACGACAAGTGAGGAAAAAAATACAAAAATAAAAACCCACCACACACTAGACAGGAAGGGTAGAATAGAAATGTTTATGAAATCTTTAAATCAAATTTAAAAATAGACAAAGAACAGCAGTGCTACCTTTGGAATTTTTGACTTTTGACATAGACCTGGTTATTGTTGTTTTTTTTACTCGTGGAATCTGGCAACCCCAGAATTAAATGCAGCTCACACTAAAGGCTATCGAACACTTTGTGGAGACTTTTTGGAAATGTTCATATTAAATCTGATTTTCTGCAGTTATCAGATTATTAAGTGGACGGAAACACTGAAATCCATCGGACTTGAACAACGGTGCCCGGAACCAATACCAGGACTCCATCCTAGTGCCTCTTTTGGTCAGGTTTTAGTCACATTTCGAAAGCAGCATTGTGTTTAGGTGTATGGTGTGATGGCATTCGATGCTTACATCGCAACTCGAGCATATCCCGGATGTTTCCGGCTCACCAAAGGCAGAAACCATCTTCTGAGTCTCATATTTGCCTCGGGGAGGGTCTGGGTTTGCAGCTAATCGTACACACAATTTCTTTAGACAGGAAAAGACTCGTAAAGGGCAGAAACACGGGTACGAGGCCTAAAATCCACAGCCGATGTATTCAAACCCCACGTAGAAAACTGTTCGTTGAAAAATACTCGACGGCACTTAAGACCGATATGACGGAAATGAATGCGGATTACAAATCTGAGCTGGTTATGTCAGTAGAAATCGGACAGGCCGAGGTGTTTAATGGTACCGGCGCTGATATGCGTATCAAAGGCGCCCCGTTAGGGATTTAAACAGCGTGAGAATGGTGCAAGCATCCGGAGCCCCCGGTCAGTCCCGCCGAGCCTCTGCTAGGATCACGAGGACGTCTGTAGGTCGTGGAGGACCAGCTACAATCCCTGCTCACAGTAATCCTTCCTGCTCAAAGACAGACGGCAGGAGCGAGAAGTCAAACGGGGCGAATTTAATGCCTGTACCGCTGTAGAACTTGTTCTGAAACTCCACCCTGCACAGAAAAAAGAAGAGAAACAGAATGAGACCATATTTCTACATATTGTGGTTAAAAATTGGGTTGCAGAGTCCCAGCAGTGTCTTATAGGCATCAGATGGAGTCACGATCACTGCAATGGAGGGGCATCTCATGCATGAGCAGGTATATGCCTGACACAGGTGCCAGGGCTCCACCATGGTTCTGACTGGGAAAAGTGGGATTAAAATACATGGAGAAAATATATATCTGTAATAAAGTGGTATAGAGCAAGTAAAGACCTCTCTGTGAAACCTATTTACGAACTGTAACTGTACTTATGTAGCCTGAAGACAAATTCGACCATTTTTGTTTTGTATATGGAAACCCCTTCCCTTCCCTCTTGGCTTATTTATGTATTTATCATTTATTTAATCATAGCAGTGAAAGGAAACAAGATGTCCACAAGTCACACAGAAGCAAAGAAATCAACCCTTATTCATTTATTTGTGTTTATTTAACATTTTTATTATTTATTTATTCATGACACTGAAATACAAGTTGCTTATAAACAAAGAAATCGACCCTTATCCCGTAAGTATTTTTTTTCGACATGTCTATTGGGCATTTTTATTACTTATTTAATCATATCATTGAAAGAAACCATACATTACATAGAAGAAATTAAATCAACCCTTATCCCTTATTTAATTGTGTTTATTTAACTTTTTTTTTTTTTTTTATTTAATCATGGCATTGAAAAAAATCAAGATGTCCACAAGTCACAGAAAAGCAAAGAAATCAACCCTAATTCCTTTTTTATTTGTTTTTGGGTTTTATGAAGTGACTGATCACCCTCTGTCAGTGCACCCTCATCATACCCACTACTTAATATAACTTTTACATCCCTTTTAATGTTGCACTTTTTTGTTTTTGTTCCCAGCTCCTAGGCTAAACTCCTTATCCAAAGCTAATTAATATGTACGCTTTTTTTATGCCTAATTATGGACAGTTATTTCTTATATTTGTTGCATTTTTAGGCACTTTTAGAATGTGACTCCATGCAACTTGGATGTGATTAAATTGATTTAAAGAAACTATAATACACCCTGTTTTCATGTGTGTGTGTGTGAGTGTGTGTGTGTGTACCAGTGCAGACGCAGGGCATGTAGGAACGCAGACAGTCCCTCCATCAGCAGCAGAACTGAGACGGTGAGCAGAGCGAAGACTCCAAAGACAGGGGTGAGGACGAGGACGCCGAGACGAGAGCTGATCCTCAAAGCTGCACGCAGAACCATGGACCATAGAACCTCCGAGAGCTCTAACACACACACACACACACACACACACACACACACACACACACACACACACACACACACACACACACACAGGAATACTGTTTTAAATCATCTTTACCACACAAACATGAAGTAAAATTACTACAAAAACCTACCAAAACGTCGAGACTAATATAGATCGTTACAGATACAGTCAGTCATTTTGGTGGAAGATGAAGCGGAAGCTGAAGTTGCCATGGTAGCCTGTGAGGAGTTTGCATGTTCTCCACATGTGCCACGGGTTCTCGTCATTTGCTCTGTACTCGGTGCACTTGCTTAGACTTGTATGAGTCTACCTACACGACTCGTTTCAGCCGGAACTCGATTCATGATTTATGATTCATGATTCAGTGCACAGTGATTCAGCGATTCAGATTCACAACAGCTCTTGCTCAGTGGCAGATCTGCGCTGTGTTTATCGTGTTTTCCTTTATTTTTCCACCTACAGTACTGTATTCTTTGTGTAAACAAATCTCCATGGGTCCTATAAATGTTAGTAATAAGAGAAACCGAAAGCAAAACAGGAACTGAATCCCCCAGAACACAGGCGGCAGTTAGTTCACCCATAACTATGTAAGTGTTTTGCACTTTCAATCCATGACTCACTAGATTACATGAGATTTTTCAACACCTTAATATAAAATAAGCTTTTTGTTAATGATTTTGGCCGACTGCAGGTTAATGTAAGTGTTTTAAACATTAATCTGACTTATGACTTATCCTGAGGCTGAATCTCCATCTACAGGCGCCATCATGTAACTGCAGTCATTGAAGGAGAACCGGCTTCAGCCTCCTCATCACTATGGTACACCAAACACTCGTTAACCTCATCACTTCCTGATCCATGTAACTTATGATGGATTTGTTGAACATATCCCCATCATAGATCAGGAGCTCCTGTACAATACAGCTCCATTAATGCTGATAATGCCTCATACAGGGGGATTTTCTGGGGGTCTGGAACCCATTCATTCCTTATGGGGAACATTCGCTCTGAACCGAGGTACCACTGTGTAATGTTTTACAAAGTAATGCACACAAACATGTCTAAGAGAAGTGTGACATTCTTAAAGGGGGCTGAACACTGGTTTAAACGTTAAGTCATAGATTGGCTGGATTAAGCGGGCATGAAAACGAAATGAAATGTGTGTGTGTGTATACTGACGTGCGTGTGCCAGGCTCAGTGCCCACAGCCGTAGGTAGGAGGCCGTATTGGAGACACAGCCCAGGCAGAACTCGATGGTGTGAATGGCCTGGTATAAGAGAACGTCTCCGAAATTGAACTGCAGAAACAAAACAGGAACGAACACACACACACACACACACACACACACACACACAGCTTTATTATACACACATACAAGTACCCGCATGAGGTCAAAAGTACTGGGACATGCCCCCATATGCAGCTAAAAGTGCTGAGACATGCCCCCCGGATGAAGCCAAAAGTATTGGGACACGCCAATGCTTGTGGCCAAAAGTATTGGGACACGCCCCTGCATGAGACCAAAAGTACTGGAACGTACCCCATACCCAAGTGTAGGTACTGTGTGTGTGTCTGACCTTGTGTGTGTTTGCTTGTGTGTGATCCTCCAGTCCCTCTTCCTCGTCGTGGACTACAGGCAGAGACACATCTTCCTCGCTCACACGCCGAACCCTTTCATAACCCTACACACACACACACACACACACACGGGTGTTAACATGCTACATTGACTTCATTTTATTTACTAAAATACACACACACACACACACACACACACACACACACACACACACACACACACACCCTGCGTGGTCCAAGGCTCTTGGTGCCGTGATGGAGCCAGTAGAGGTACAGTGGTTTCCCCAGTAGCAGCACAGGTACACACAGCAGAGCCACGACCAAGAGGAACACCTGCAGCACCACCTGACACACACACACACACACACACACACACACACACACACACACACACACACATACACACACGCGATTAGTACAGACACATCACCACCCATTAACTCATAATACTAATACTAGCAAACCCAGGTACTCAGACCGACCCACCTGGCCGGGGTACAGGGGCGTGGCACCATTGTTCTGCATGAGGAACATGCCGATGAAGTGCAGGAGGATGCTGGGAGCCGAGCGAGACTCCCACGCCGAGTAACGCAACCATTTATAGACGATCAGGACCACCAGGTAACCGAAGAGAGCCAGCAGGAAGAGAAGCTCGGGCAGGAAGAGCAGGTAGAGCTTAAAGCGCTGACGGAAATGTCTGAGCAGATACACAACACGACATACACAACTCAGTGTACACAACACACACACCAGCAGAAGCCAGCGAGGTAGAGAGCACGCCATACAGAGGAAAAAGCTCCTCCTGCAGCGACTATAAGCCATCTCTGTTTTAGCTGCAGGGACGTGATCCCCGTCCATCCTTTCTCCCTCCAGGCCTTTTCACTCCGAGTATGGATTGTAATGTAGTGTTACCTTCCCACAGTGCTCCACGTTTTTTGTCTAAACACTTTAAACTCTCTATCCTCGTTTGCTTTCCTTAACTTCTTCTCAATGTGTCCCTCTGTGTCTTTTTCACACCGATAACTTAAAAAAAAAAGTTTGTGTTTTTGTGATCATGAACAGATCAGACGCCTCCATCCAGTCCCTGTGAGCTTAATCTCCATCATTCTCTTCAGTTCTATTCCACCAGATCTTTCTTTAATATCCATGTTTTTAGAGGCAGCCTGTTGCTCGTCCTATAAGCTCTCCATGAGCTGTTCTGCCCGGTGACCGTGCTCTGATTGGTCAGCCTGATTTTTACCATGCAGAAATTAGAACAGGCTCCGGTTAAACATTTAACGCAGCATCGCAGTCTGTCAGTTTCGGACTTGGTGGGAAGGACGGCATTAATATATGCGTGAGTCGACTCAACTTTCAATGACCAGTAAGTAGAAAATAAGTGAATTGATTCAAACGAGTCGACTTAATTCTCAATGCTTGAATGGGTGAATTATAGAATTGACTCAATGAGTCAACTCAGTTTTCAATGGCCAGTAATTAGACAATAAGAGAATCAGTTCAACTGAGTCGACTCAGCTCTCAATGCCTGAATTTGGTAAATTATAGGAATGCCTCAGTGAGTCTACTCAACTTACAATGTCCTGTAACTAGAAAAGAAGAGAATCAGTTCAAATGAGCTGACTCAAATTCTCAATGCCTGAACTGAGTAAATTATAGGAATGACTCATGAGTTGACTCACTTTTCAATGACCTGCAACTAAAGAATAAGAGAATCAGTTCAAATGAGTCGACTCAGTTCGCAATGCCTGAATTAGGTGAATTAAAGAAATGGCTCAATGTGTCGACTCAACTTTCAGTGACCAGTAACTAGAAAATAAGTCACAGGTGAATTATAGAACTGACTCAATGACCAGAACTGACTCAGATTTCAGTGAGCAGTAACTACAAAAGAAGAGAATCAGTTCAAATGAGTTGACTCAGCTCTCAGTGCCTGAACTGGGAGACTAATAGGAACGACTCAGTGAGTCGACTCAATTCTCAGTGCTTGAATTGGGTAAAATCATGACCGCTGGTGTGTGTAACTCACTCACAGGTGGTTGAAGACGCTGAGCACCACGCCGAAGCTCATGTGTACGATCCCGATGATCACCGACATCTTCATCTTATAGGAGTTCAGGAAGGCCAGCCGATTCGCCGCCATGTTCCAGATCTACACACACACACACACACACACACACAGAATTAGGGACAGGGTGACCCACGCTTGAGTCCTGGTGCTGTTTTCTGATGTTATCAAATCATACCGGGTCGATACCCAGAGGATAAGGCCCAGTGAAAACACCAGACACGTTGGGATCGAGGGTGAGGAAAGCGTTGGACTGTAAACTTTCATTTCTACACAAAAAAAACAGAATAAAGAGTTGATACCAGATTATATGTGATTATAAATACATACGACATTTCTCCCACTCCCGATCGACTACAAGCACGAGCCTGTCTTACGTCCACTGGTGTTCTGTGAACATGGCTCCGACGTTCCACCCCGATCCGAAGATGTTGAGGGATTTGGAGAAGCAGTCGTTGTAGATGAATCCCGTGTAGATGGAGAACAAACCCATCATCAGGATGATGTAGCGCCCCCTGAAGAACATGTTCCAGATCTACACACACATACACATACCTTAAAACGAAGCAGTGCTTTTATTTAATTATACACGGCTTCTAGACAGATATCATAACGTCCGTTCAGACAACGCTGGATCACGTACAGGGACGAACCAGAGTGCAGAGAGGAACCCAAAACTCAGAAAGACAAACCAGAGCACAGAGACGAACCAGTGTTAATTTCATTAACAAAAACTATGATGAGAAATAAACAAAACATTTGAAAACGCATTTTGTGAACGAACAAAATCTAAGCAATAATGTGAAAGAGGGATAAATGGACCCCTGGTCACACTTGGACTAGCAGTGTTACTGAGTTCTCATTTGTCTCGAGCCTTAATCACTGAGACAGAAACTCCTACAGCCCTCAAAGTATTTCAAATACTCCTGAATTAGTCACTTAACTAAACAAAGGGGCAAAAACATCAGCAGTAAGAAGCCAGTTTAAGCACAAGTTACTGAAACCAGATTGTACACACTGCTCTGTTTAATTAGATAAACTGTCCTCTCAGTAAAATTGCCAGTATGTTAATATTAAACAAATGCAAAATGTATTTCACAAAAAGTCATTCTGGATGTTATCATATGTTATTCAGTGTAACATAGCTTTTAAGCTCTCGTTTATGAAAGTTAGTAATGAGTAATACTAAATTAGTAAAGCCATCACTAAAACCTAAATAAAAACTAAACCTAAAACTAATAATAATTGACTAAAATATGACTAAAATGAACAGAAAAGACTAATAAAAACTGAATCAAAACCAGCCGCTGAAATGAAGACCGAGACAAACCAGTTTGCATACAGATGAGGCGGCGAGTGAGCAGCAAAAACAGGTGTCCCAGAGCAGCATGGCTCCAGGTGTACAGGCTCTAGGCTATTTACAGTGTATTCAGTAGCTTTGCTACACAATATGTAGTATTAAAGTCAAGATTATATAACACTAATATATATCAGGACAGAATAGATGTTGATCAGTCCTGCACACCGGCTTGGAGGAATTTTAGCCCATTCCTCCGTACAGAACAGCTTCAGCTCTGGGATGTTGGTGGGTTTCCTCACATTAGCTGCTCGCTTCAGGTCCTTCCACAACATTTCCATTGGATTAAGGTCAGGACTTTGGCTTGGCCATTCCAAAACATGAACTTTATTCTTCCAGTCTTTGGTAGAACAGCTTGTGTGCTTAGGGTCGTTGTCTTGCTGCATGACCCACCTTCTCTTGAGATTCAGTTCATGGACAGATGTCCTGACATTTTCCTTTAGAATTCTCTGATATCATTCAGAATTCATTGTTCCATCAATGATGGCAAGCTGTCCTGCCCAGATGCAGCAAACAGGCCCAAACCATGACACTACCACCACCATGTTTCACAGATGGGATAAGGTTTCTTATGCTGGAATGCAGTGTTTTCCTTTCTCCAAACATAATGCTTTTCTTTTAAACCAAAAAGTTCTATTTTGGTCTCATCCGTCCACAAAACATTCTTCCAGTAGCCTTCTGGCTCGTCCACATGATCTTTAGCAAACTGCAGACGAGCAGCAATGTTCTTTTTGGAGAGCAGTGGCTTTCTCCTTGCAGCCCTGCCATGCACACCATTGTTGTTCAGTGTTCTTCTGATGGTGGACTCATGAACATTAGCAATTAGCCAATGTGAGAGAGGCCTTCAGTTGCTTAGAAGTTACCCTGGGGTCCTTTGTGACCTCACCCAACTACTACACGCCTTGCTCTTGGAGTGATCTTTGTTTTGTTTTTTTCGACCACTCCTGGGGAGGGTAACAATGGTCCTGAATTTCCTCCATTTGTACACAATCTGTCTGACTGTGGTTTTCTGGAGTCCAAACTCTTTAGAGATGGTTTTGTAACCTTTTCCAGCCTGATGAGCATCAACAACTCTTTTTCTGAGCTCCTCAGAAATCTCCTTTGTTCGTACCATGATACACTTCCACAAACATGTTGTGAAGAGCAGACTTTGATAGATCCCTGTTCTTTAAATAAAACAGGGTGCCCCCTCACACCTGATTGTCATCCCATTGGTTGAAACACCTGACTCTAATTTCACCTTCAAATTAACTGCTAATCCTAGAGGGTCACATACTTTTGCCACTCACTAATATGTAATATTGGATCATTTCTCTCAATAAATAAATGACCAAGTATAATATTTTTGTCTCATTTGTGTAACTGGGTTCTCTTTATCTACTTTTAGGACTTGTGTGAAAATCTGATGATGTTTTAGGTCATATTTATGCAGAAATGTAGAACATTCTAAAGGGTTCACAAACTTTCAAGCACCACTGTATGAGGAAGAAACCTTGGGAGGACCAAGACTCAAAAACAGACCCGACCTGCTTGAGTGGCTTAGACAATAAATGTAAGAAATTTATTTTGTCCAATAAGTCTGTATATAACACATATAATAATAATAATAATAATAATAATAATAATAATACAGATACTGTGTACAAATAAATAACATGTTGAATAAAATAACGTAAAACATCTGCACATCGGCATTATTTAGTCCGACACACAGGGTCTGATGTGGTACAGTTTTTGAAGTTAAGTCCAGTTCTGACGGAGCTCTGTCTCAGCTGTAAGTAGGTGAATCGAGATATGTGCTCTGACCTCATTTCCTGCGCGTCTCCGTTTGTGGTTCTTCTCAGTCAGGACCATCCACAGAGCGAAGAAGGTCATGACAGCACCGTGTCCCAGATCCCCGAACATGACCGCAAACAGGAAGGGAAACGTGATGATGGTGAAGGGAGCTGAGGATGTAGAGTTTTGTTTAATACAGTACTGAGTGGATCCAGAGGGGTAAAGGCGGTAGGGCTAGGGGTTAGCTGCACTCACCTGGGCTGACCTCTCTGTAATCTCCGACTCCGTACGCCTCCACGATGCTCTGAAAGCCGCTCGTGAACTTGTTGGTCCTCAGAAGCGTGGGCGGCGTGTCCTTACTCGGGATTCGGTTCACGAACGAGGGTACGGTGGCATCTCCTTTCCTCTAACGAGAGTTATTAAGGCATTTAAACTGATTACTGAGTACTCATAAGGAAAATGAAATACATGACTCAAAAGACAAGCTACTATATACAGGTAAGCGCTGTTTAACAACCATCCGATCCATGTGTGTGTCTCACGGTCGCCAGGTCCACTTATTCTCAGCGACTTTGGACTCAGGTTTTTGGGGTTTGTTTCTAAAGTGTAGGTGCTTATTTGAGCTCCCTGGTCCTCTCTCTCTCTCTTCAATATCCCTGCAAGTTATTTTGTTTAATCTCTGAAGTTAAAAGGAAAATATACTTTATTATTATTATTTTATTATTGTAAGTGGGCATTGTACTTACATTGTACTTACATTGTACTAGGTTACCTCTTTTGGGCTTGTTCTATTGTGGGATCTGGCAACCCTGTAGTTTTTTGTGGAAGTAAGTCAAGTCAGATTTATTTCTATAGTGCTTTTTACAATGGAGTATTGTCTCAAAGCAACTATAATATCTTATCTAATATCTAGGGCCAATCCCAAATTGAGCAAGCCTGGGGCAACAGTGGCAAGGAAAATCTCCTTAAACGTTATAAAGAAGAAACCCTGGGAGAACCAAGACTCAAAAAGGCCTCAAAAAGGGTTCAACCTGCTTGGGTGGTTTAGAAGATAAACCAGCCGTCAAAACTCTATTATTAACCTCCAGTCTTAATTGTTGGTCACACTGGATAAAAGAATAAAAGTTGTTCCATTATCAAGTCAAGCTTTAATAATCTTTTTAAAAAGACACTGGTGGATGGTGGAAAAGTGCAATTTTTTAATCAGTTAATCCTATAAGTCAAAACAAAGTTTCCCATAAGAAAAGTGGGGTGAGCTCACCGATCCCTCCTCTAGCGCCCTCCGTAGGTTGGTCAGGTCGCTGACGGGACACCAGACCTCAGCTATCAGACACTTGTTGGTGACGTCGAAGCTGCACAGGTTCAGGATGTGATAAATGGCCTTCATCTTCTTAACCTGCAGCACCCAGGAGTGAGCCGACTCTGAGGCACGGTGCAGGACCTGCTTCAGGTAATCCTCAGTCCGATGTAGGACCTGACACACACACACACACACACACACACACACACACACACACACACACACACACACTTACAGGTTCTTAATTTGGCTACGCTTTGAGTCCTGTATGACTTCTGACGCACCAAATTAGTCTAATAACAGTCTAATACATAAAGGTGGTAAAGGTGTGCAGGAATAATGAACATAAAGGGGATAAAGGGGTAAAATACATAAATAGGGCAAAGCAGTATGGGGTAAGGGTCATAATGGACTAAAGAGGTAAAAGCCACAAAGGGGGTCGAGGGTAAAGGTCAAAAAGAAAGTGGTTACAGAGGGGTAAATGGCATATAGGTGGTAAATGGGTCATGGGGTACAATAAATAAATGGGGTAAAACAGTACAGGGATAAAGAACATAAGGGGTAAAGGGGTAAGGGGCAAAAATGGCAACTGTAGTAAAGGGCTAGAGGAGTAAAAGAGATAATTGGGTATGAGGTGGTAAAGTGGTGCAAGGTCAAGGACATAAAGGGGGTAAAAGGATACAGGGGTACAATAAATAATTCAGGGATAAAGGACCTAACGCAGTAAAGGGTATGGGGTAAAGAACATAAAGCACACAGGGGTAAAATACATACATAGGGTTAGACTGTACAGGGGTACATGACATAAGGGGTAGAGAGGGCACAGGGTAAATGGCATATAGGTGGGAAAAGGGAAAAGGTAAAATATATAAATGGGGTAAAGTGTTAAAGAGGTTCAGGTAAAAGGGTACAGGGGTAAATTACACAAAGTGGGTAAAGGGACAGATGGGTAAAATACATAATTGGGTGAAATGGGCACAGGATAAATGACATAAAAGGACATGAAGGGGGTAAGATGATACAGGGGTAAATCTGGTAAAAAGAAAGGTGGTAATGTATGGAGTAAAGGACATACGAGGAGAACGGGGTAACAGTGTAAAGACTATAAACGACATAAAGGGGTACAGGATAAAGGAAACAGTGGGTAAAGAGAGCACAGGGCAAAGGGGTAAAGAAGGTAAAGAAGGCAGCTGGGTTCGAGAACACAACGCTCGTACATTCTTAAGGTCCTGGATGCGAGTCCTTAAGCTGTCCATGATGTCCACTCGCTCCTCATCAGTCTCTGGGTGAGGGTACAGGTGGCAGTGGTAACTAAAACACACACACACACACACACACACACACACACACACAGTAGTTACATCAGAGTAACCCTCAACCTATCCTAAGAAAACGTAGACTTTCCAATAAAAGCCTCCATGTTATTTCTACTAAAAGAAATGGAGCGAAATAAAACGAGGGCTTTCAGACTCTCCCCTCGGATGAGATCTCACCAGTCACAGATCTTCTGGACCTTCTGTCCGATCTGATCCCCCCAGAACGAGATGAGGAAGACCACGCTCTTACTGACCTCACCCTGCAGGAGAAACCCCACACACACACACACACACACACACACACACACACACACACACACACACACACACACACACACACACACACTCTGATTGAAGATATCAGTTCTGATAATAACTAAAGCAGCTGGTATGGAGATCAGAACAATAAGCCGATCCTTGGGACCGATCCATTCACTCTAGTTTTGTGACTATAACGTGGTAGCACTGCAAAGTACAACACAAAATATTACTGACTAATAATTTATTAATAATATATAACTATAGTTTAAGATGTCTGACCCTTTTATATGTTGAATTTCAATGCTGTGCAAAGATGTTGCACAATTTTTTATTATTTTAGTGACAAATAAATAGCAATGTAGCACATTTATATGTGTTCATTTGTTATATTTTGTTTTACAAAGTTAGTAAAAATAATATTGAAGTCAATACTGATGTATTAAGTCTCTCCCACATGGTGAGGTTTCTAGTTTATTTACTCAACAATGGTATCAGATCGATATGCAAAGTTTATGTATCGTATCGGTACGGAAAAACTTGGACCGGTGCAACCCTAGTAGTTTGTTTTTGTGTTGTTCTTAGCTCATAGCTGGCTACGGTCATGGAGATGAATTGGCCTAATGGACGGCTAGTCATCAATGGAAAGTCCCCATAAACATATATACTCTGTGTGTGTGTGTGTGTGAGATGTGAGGGGCGCTCACAGTGTCGAGGTCGACCAGACTCTCGTCCACTTCGGCGTAGCTGAGGATGGTGTAACCCTTACACACTCGCCACAGCATGCGCTCAAACGCCTCCATCTTCACCCTCTGGATCAGCCCCGAGATGAACCTAACACACACACACACACACACACACACACACACACACACACACACACACAGGTTTGTGACCTTGGGATGCATCTATACAGCTATAATGATTGTATAATAACTAAATAGGGGTGTAACGATGCACTCCGCTCACGATTCGATTCGATTCACGATACCGAGTTCGCGCTTACTGATTTTACATTTAACAGAAGACATTCCTTTTTTTATTTCTGTCGTGTAAACAATGAAACAATGCACATTTAACAATACAATTTTAGTCCCTTACAATTACAACAAACATTGGGTTTACAATTGTAAACAAAATGCCCTATTCTATCAATGGAATACCTCTGTACAAGATTTCTGATATTCAATATTTCTTTTTATTCTATCAGTGCAGCACTAATCTAGAAGTGTGTTTGACAGTCATGTTCTGTCTTTTGTGTACATTTGCAATCCTAATTTCATTGTATAATTGTACTATGACCATAGAGGCACTCTTAATTATCTTACTGTAGCTTCACCATATCTGAAATAACCAGGGAAAAACCTTCTTTCATTTCTGAAGAAAAACAACTTAAAATAATAAAAAATTTAAATAAAAAGATGCTTTACTCCCCTGCAATTAAATAATGGGATGTGTGTCTGAGTATGATGCCATCTGAGTATGATGGGACTGTGGTAGCCTAGCGGTTAAGGTACTGGACTCTGGACCAGAAGGTCAAGGGTTCAAATCCTTGAGCAAGACCCTTACCCCACAATTGCTTGGATTGTAAGACTGTACCAATTGTAAGTCGCTCTGGATAAGGGCGTCTGCTAAATGCTGTAAATGTAAATGTAAAAACTGGAACTGCACTTTGTGGCAAACTCAAGAATGCATAATGAAATGTAAACTTTATACCTTTTTTATTCCATTTTAATAATGATAAATGGTTTCTGATTGGCAGGTTGGAAGGTAACCATTACATCCATTACATCCAATAACTGTGATTAGGTTTGTCAGTAGAATCATTCTTCATGCCGCTGTGTACGACTCACCCCAGTTTGGCCCCGAGTCTCTGCATGCTGGTGCAGCCAGCCACCGACTCGGCCTCCAGCGAGGGGAATTCCTCATACTGCGGTCCCAGAGCCTCATGCTGAACACACACACACACACACACACACACACACACACTCCATAAACTTACAGGTACAGGTAAGGCAGAGAGAACTGCTTGAGCTATATCGGTCTCACTCTGGAGCGGCTGTGCATGAAGGTGTGTGTGATCCTCAGCATGTGTGTGTACTCTGTGAGCTCCAGCAGATTCCTCTGAAGTTTCTCTTTGTTCTTGGTGACCTCGCTGAGCTCCATCTCCAACCGCTGCAACTGCTCCTGCACACACACACACACACACACACAATAGTGCCACAATCAACATGTTCCTTCAGCATTGCTGCTATAATTCAGAATCCCTTTCTCCAGCAACGATGGCAAGCCGTCCTGGATCAGAAGCAGCAAAACCATAATACTGCCACCACCACATTTCACAGATGGGACAAGACTCTCCAGACTTTCTCCAAAGCTAACGCTTCTTACTTCACCGAAAAAGCTCCATTTTGGTCATGTCCATAAAACATTCTTCCAATAGCCTTCTGGCTCGTCAGCATGATCTTTAGCAAACTGCAGACGAGCAGCAATGTTCTTTTTGGAGAGCAGTGGCATTCTTTCTTCTTTGTTCAGTGTTTTCCTAGATTATATCAGAGAGGCCTTCAGTTGCTTAGAAGTTACCCTGTGACCTCACGTACTATTACACGCCTTGCTCTTGGAGTGATCTTTCATGGTCGGTCACTCCTGGAGAGGTAACAATGGTCTTGAATTTCCTCCACTGGCACACAATCTGTCTGACTGTGGATTGGTGGAGTCCAAACTCTTGAGAGATGGTTTTATAACCTTCTTACAGCCTGACGAGCATCAACAACTCTTTCTCCTCCTTTCAGAAATCTCCACAAACGTATCAGACTCCAACAGATCCGTCCGCTCACACCTGATCGATCATCCTATCGATCCTCACATTGATGGCTAATCCTAGAGGTTCACATACTTTTATCACTCACAGATATGTGATATCGGATCATTTTCCTTAATAATGGAATCACCATGTATAATACTGTTGTCTCGTTTGTTTAATCTGTAACTACTTTTAGGACTTTTAGGAAAATCTGATGATGTTTTGGCTCATATTTACTTTTAAGCACCACTGCATATCTCAAAATGTACAGGAGCTGTGAAAACATGCTGAAGAGATTTAAAAGCGATTTAAATCTGCATCTCCACTTTCACTTTCACTTGCACTGACGTAGGACGTATCCAACGGCCACTAACGCAGCATCTCGGTTTCTCAGATCGATGGTTGCATGGGAAAGGGCACATTATCAGAACGCAACCATTGGTGGTACCTAACAACGCACGAGAACTTTGTTACTGTAATCGAGTATCTGTTTAGTACCTGTACTTCATTTGACTATTTCTGTAACTTAATACTTCTTTCTTTTACTTACTGCATTTCAAAAGAAAAATCCATACACTTGACTCACTATGTCTTCAAAACAGGGTCATTACTTTAGCTGTTATTTATCTATTTATTTATCTATTTGATCTATCGTACGTATTTTTATTTTTTATTCAGGCAATTCTAGTCAGGCACCTAATGAAGCACCAGTCAGAATCCTACGTTCATACAACAACAATGACACAATCACAGGCGTGCACCTCTCAGTTTCTGTAACCTGGTTCTCCTCTAAAGGCGTTTATATGCTCTACCTATGAGAGATCACAGAGATACTCAGATGCCTCATGCTCAGGTTCGAGCGCCGTGTGTGGAGCTGTGCGTCATTCTAACACTTTTAATGTTCAGCATAAAGTAAGGTATCTCTGCCCCCTGTGAACACAGCCCTGCTCTAAGGCAGACCATTCTCACATAAAGCCAGTGTGCAGTGACATTACCATGATCTCCAGGACGTGTTTGGGTGCCGGAGCTCCGGGACTGACTTCAGGCTCTGGGACGGCGATGTTAGCCTTCTTTATCTCTCTTAGCAGATATCCTGGACACACAACGCCGGTACAAGACACACATTCTTCTGAAGCTCAGGAACAAGCAGGAACATCAAACAGCGCTGGATAGTCTTCTCATGGTTTTCTTATCATAGCTTAACGTCCACATTACGAAACAGGACACTGACCGAAATGGATGGTAGTTTAGATGTTCTGCACATAGTGTTTGATTTTAAACAATAATATCAATTAAAACACAATACGAAACAACGAGGAAAGGTCTGTACTGTACAATGCAATAATTCTTTTCAAAGTATCTTTTATAAAACTTGAAACAGTTCACGAAAACGACAAACAAAGCAGAACCATACCAAGTTTTTTCTGCCTTTTGAGAATGCGATTCTCTTTTCTGTCTGCAGGTTTCAGTTCCGGACGTTCCGGCTCATTGTCCGGTACCTTAACCTGCTCTGTAATGATGTTTAGGTCGGTGTTACGTCAAATCAGCGTCCACATGGATTTTCGAACCCAGAGCACATCCAACACGTCCACTACCAGAACAGACTGTTCACTTACCGTCTAATACTGCACATCCCCACGCTTAATGTTTGCTTTTTTTTTTTTAATTTATTTATGGTCTGTGCTTGGTTTCAAACAGAATGAGCTCATAGATCCGGATAGCAAGGGTTGCCAGGTAATACGTCAAATCCTCCTTACCGAGAATCCTCTCCATCTCCTCACACCTCTTGATCTCGCTGACGAAGCGGCGCTGGAAGGCGCTGACGCTGGGGTTCAGCTGAAACGAGATGTTTAGCGTCACCTCACGCCTCCTTAATCGATGTCTCTCACACAGACATCACACACGCTAGACTACGTTTCCCATAATGCCATTCGACTACGTGTTTTCTTGTCCTCGCTATTGTTTGTGAGGCTCAGACACATTTTCAGTTATTGCAATCATCCTGAAATGACTAAGTGTCCTGACAGACAGACAGACAGACAGACAGACACACACACACACACACACAGTGACCTACAGAGAGATTAGTGTGTGCCAGAGCGCTGCAGGCGGCTGAGAAAACCGAGGCTTTTAACCGGATTTGTGCCACTTTCATCTGATCAATTGATGGCACATTAACCTTCACGACATGTAACCATTTGAACCGCGTATCCCATAATGCAACACAGCCCCCCCCCACACACACACACCCCAAAGATGCAACGATTTGCATACCAGACCCACACACCACCCACCAGCATCTATAAACCAGTGCACACTCTCACCGTAGGCAGCCTAAATAGGGCGCACTCACATCTCTGAATTGGACGAGGCCCATCTCTCCCAGCTCGCTGATGCAGTCGTAGGCCGAGGCCGACTGCAGGAAGAGCTGAGCCAGGCACATCTCCTCGCTCCTGAAGCTCGCACCCATCTTACCGCAGTCCAGGGATCAAACCAAACCTGCATCGGGACGACAGGGTTGCCAGATTTGCAGTCAAGTCTTCAGGTACGGTTCTCGTTCACTAATACACGTTTTATACACAACACACCCCATTTTGATTTTCTATTTTATTAGCATTTAAGACCGAAAAAGCCCCTCTGTACCCTGTGCTCTCCCCCTCTCTCTCTCACAAGCACATTTATGGAATGAGAAACTGTCTTTTAATGTGACAGCGCAACGTATTTCCATTTACGATGTGAGCAGATTAAAGATTTTTTTCATCATACGAGAATAAAAAAGAAAAAAAAATATTATCTCGGGGTGAGTTCTTACAACCCCATACAGACCCGCTAAGTATAACTTAATATAGAACTGCTAAATATGTTATTTAAAGGATTTCCAGCTCTCATTCACAATACTGATTTTACCTGAAAAAATTATACTCAAGGGCACAGCGTTGTCTGAACACAAAGTCACGAAGCAGTGTAATCTTTATGAGAAAAGAAATCGCAAAACTAGGAGGAAGAAACAAAGGTCCGACTGAATATACCTGTCCTGGTGAGATCTTAATCAGCAGCACTAACAATGTACGAAATACAAAACCCATCCCTGCTTAAGATTAAACTGTAGCTGGTCTGCATTTTAAAAACGAGATTCCACTTGAGCATTATTGCATCACAACACATAGGAGCCAATCCCGTTCCAGTATGCAAATTGCAATTTGGACATCAACCAATTTGCATAACCATGCCACGTGGGTTTCTAAATGAAGGTAATTTGTCGGGATTCCTCTTTTTCTAACGGCACAGACATCACGTCTATCAATAACCCTGAGCTACATTAAGACCCAAAAATAGTCTGCATAGTGAGTGGAAAACCCCCAATTTGGCAACACTGACTCATGCACGATCCAAAGATAAAACAGAAGCTATAAAAGGCTGCATGCGTTTCATTTTAAGAGCTTTTGCATCACTGCATAAATGATTTCCATCTGAATAATGCATTACATCTTAAGCATTAGGGTTTAAACGCCACATTGCAATAAAGATGTTATTCTGTCTCTGGAGGCCCTAACCTGCAGGCATCCTAATTTATCTTCTGCACACACATCCCAGATTCAGTCTAAAGCCCAGGCCTGAGAATGCAGGCTGCAGGATCTTACCTCTTCTGAAGGGATTTAATCGATGGCGGTCTGCACCTTTAATTTCAGTCTCGCCATTGAAGCGACGGAAACAATCCGGCCATGAATCGTTAAGCCCGCACTCTGAGGGTTTAAAAAGCGAACACAAGCATCCTGTGCCCGAGCAGAAGCTCCGCGGCTGCTGATGCTGAGGGCTTGAACCGGGCCGCGGTGTTAAAAGCTCCTTCCCGGAATGAACCGAAATGCACGGCGCTGCTCGGGGTTGCCAGATATCCCGCTTGCATCCCTCTTAATTAACAGCTTCGACCTGCAGAAGGCAGCCAAGAGAAGGCGTGTCCTTGAGGACCCTTATGGAAATGTCCATCAGGACACGTTCAGGTGAATAAAACACGACACGCCGCCGCGTTTGTTTACGCACGCGTAGTAGTGCACTTGAGGAAAGGTGCACGGAGGCAAAGCTCCGCCCAATACACAGATACCCTTAGATACCTCAATTAACTCTGTCTGTTAGCACACGCCTTCAAATGGTCAAATATTTCTGTTTCTTTGTGTCACAGAATTCTGCTTCCGTGCTAACTTAGTGTTTTTCTTCCAAAACTCACGTTTTCGAGACTCGTTTCGGGTGCTGATGTGCTCTGGCCACATTCGCTTGCGGGTTATTGTGTGTTCTTGTGGTTCTGGTGCCGATCTCTGCCCGTTCTGACCTGATTATTCGCTTTTGACGTAGCTTTTGTGCGTTCGTCTGGCTTTGAAGTTCGCTCCGCACTTTGAAATAACAACAGTTTGAGCTCCTGTAGGTTTTCTGATCGTGCTTTGATGTTGATTAAACTGTAATCTTGGTCTATCACTTGTTTAATTGTTTATTAACATCGCATCAGCATTAACGGCTATTCATGACGATGCTACAACAATACTACACATACTGCAGCTATTTAGTGCAACAGATTAACCTAACACATGTCTTTAGGATGTGGGAGGAAACCGGAGCATCTGGACACCTGGAGTAAACCCATGAGGACACGGGAAGAACATGCAAACTCCACAAAGGCGTAGTCCAGGGTCAGGGTCGAACCGGGGACCAATTGCACCACTTAAAAAGTAACTGATGAGATCATACAGGAGTCCTGCGTTAAGCAGCGAACCTGCACTCTAAGTTTGAAAGGGAAAAATGCCCAAACAGTTCGTTATCTCGTAAGTTCTGAGTAGCATGACGGACTCACCTTGTGTGGTCCTACTCCGGCTGTTAATCCTTTCTTTGTCCAGACTTTTCATTTTTCCTTTTCTCTCCTCCCTTGTTTATTCTTGTGCTTATCTTTGCTCTCACAGACCTTCTTTTCTTTCTTGAACTTTGTTTCATTCTTTTTCTGGCTCTCCTCTCACTTTCCTTTAAAAACATTTCTCTTTTTGTCTTTTCTTAATCTCTAGTCAAAGTCAGCTTTCTTTCTATAGAGCTTTTTACAATGGAGCATTGTCTCAAAGCAGCTTTATAATTTTCTATCATCTATTATCTAGGCTAAGTACAAAGTAACACATTACAGTAAAATGTTTTGTAATCACAATACAGTTACTAACAATTAAAAAAATCGTTACTTGCATTACTCCTGTTTTTCTATAAAAAAAAATCGAATGCCCAAAGCATGAAACATTGTACGTTGTTTTCTGCGTAATTTCTGGACGAGAGCGGATGCCTCCACAACTTGTTCCTAAATTAACTATGAGAAGAAATATTAGCTATCATTTTCATCCTTGTACTTTTCAGATTTGGGTGTAGATTTGATTCCGGTAAATTTGTACAGGTTATATGCTATGCTACTTAAAAATACTGAGTAATGAGATTACATTTTCCATGAAGTAATCCCATTACAATTTTACTTACGTAAGGAGTAATCAGTAATGGATGACCTTTTCTGAACTACCCCAACACTGCTAGGCCCAACGCCCAAACCGAGCGAGCCTGGGGCGACAGTGGCAGGGAAAAACTCCCTAAACATTATAAGGAAGAAACCTTGTGAGCACCACGGCTCAAAATGGACCTGACCTGCTCAGGGAGCTTAGATGATAAATGTAAGAATTATACAAAGTTACCTAATTAATACGTTTATAGTAATAGATTTAAATTTAAATACACAGAAACTAAATATTAACAGGGAGAACATACTAGGAAACATAATATTAAAACTAAAACACAATAATACATAGACTGGTGGTTCCCAACCTTTTTTTCCTTGGAGCCAAAATTCCTATCGGCAGAATAACTCATTCAGATCAAAAATACATATCATATACAGCACTGTGCAAAAGTCTTAGGCCACCTTTAAATAAGATATACCATTATTTTAGCAATGCTATAATGACCATATATAATTACAGTGGAATGCTTCATTATTCGAACATTTCGGGCATCTAACAGCCTTCTGGAACCGAATAAGTTTGAATTCTGAGGTTCCTCTGTACTTCTCAGTCTCTTTATTGGAATACAACCAGAAAATACCGGAAAATTATATGCAGCATTTAAAAAAATCAGAAAAAACAACTTCTATAGGCGACAGTGGTGAGTATTTAGTGTTTCCTCCCCTTACACTTCAACAGTCTGAAGAACATGACTAGGAATGCTTTTTCAAAGCGTAGCAACCAAAAAACCACTTATTCAGAAGGGGAACAGGGTGAAAAGGCTACGACATGCTAAAGCTCACAAATAATGGAACGACGATCAGTGGAAAAGAATATCATGGAGTGAAGAATGCAAGTTTTAGGTTCTAATCTTCGACAATATGTTGTATATGGTAATTATAGCGTTGCTAAAACAACAAATCTAATGGTGGCCTAATACTTTTGCACAGTGCTATACAGGATATTGTACATGTGGGTATAAGCGCTGTCCCGATTTATCTTCACTTCATCTCAAAACCCATCAACCATCCTCCAACCACAAAGGCGCTTCGTCCCAATCTGGCAACCCGGTCATCCTTAACCGTATTCGGTGCAGTGTCATCCCGTAGGAGACCATCTGCCCGTCCTTTGTTTAAAGGGGTGTGAATTTAAACAAACGCCCGAATCACCCTGTTCCACAGCAGTGAACCCGCTCTAACGACGCTATCAGATGGTTTATCACACGCCCTGATTATTTACAAACCAGAAAGCTGTGATCCAGAGGAACAAACCCGACGTCCTACGATTAAAATGTGGATCTATTGTTTATTTCTCGATCCAGGTGAACAGCTCGGGCTCATCTGCTCCAGTCCCACCATTTGTCCCTTTGTTAAAGCAACTCCCACATCCACTATGAGAACAGACTTATCGTAACGAGGTAATCTACCTTATCTGTTATTCGGCCTGCTCGTCAGTAGCTGTTGCCAGAGTTTGTATTTTTAAGAAAATATTCTCTATAATTAGTGTTTCTTTTACTTAGTACATTTCAAAAGAAAAATCTGTACTTTGTACTCAAACCAGGCTCATTACTTTAGCTTTTATGAATCTATATATCTAGTACCTATCGATTTTTCATATTTATTTAGGCAATCCATTCCCACAGATAACTGTGACTGTGCTTATTAATCAGACACTAGAGGCTCATTCATGTCCCTGTGGCAGTGAGATCTGTTTCTGTGATGAATATAAATTAGATAATAATCTTAAACATTTTGCATTAAGAACTGTTTAAACTAGATCTGCATTTCCTGAACGAACTACAACAGTGCTGGAAATGTGGCAAAAAGAAAGAATATGCCATGTGTGCCAATACTTTTGGCTGCATGCGAGGGCGTGACAATACTTTTGGCCGTGTTTGGGGGGCATGTCTAAATACTTTTGGCCTCATGCAGGGGCGTCCAAATACTTTTGGCCACGTGCGGGGGCGTCCAAATACTTTTGGCCACATGCGGGACCGTGTCCAAATACTTTTGGCCAAATTTGGGGGCATGTCCAAATACTTTTGCTGTGATTATGAAGATGATATAGTAGGATTGTTTGCAGAGGATTCATGGAGCTGAGACATGATGGAGCCTCGGTGCCACGGCTCTGTGCCTCTCACCCTCAGTAAAGGACAAGCTGCTTCAAAAACAGTTACTACGGCTTTTTAGAGGAACACTTTTCCTTTATGACCTTTTAGACTTCCACTGAGTAAAATAACTTGTACCAGCCACACTTCTGCTTTCACCTCCCGCCCACTCTGGGCTTTTCCCGCACCGGCTGGCCTGCTATTATGGGATGGCACTTACACATTTCTAATGAATCACAGAGGCTTTATTTTGATGAGCTTTAAAGGTTTCGAGGTCAGTTTCTCTCTAATCAGGCATCAGCGGAGACTCTGTGCCACTCTGTTCAGCTCCTGAGAGAGGGCCGTGACCGTACCCATAATCCTCTGCCTGTCCCCGTCCCTCAGACGCCCCCCGCAGCGCTGGGCGAACTTATCCGGGTGCCACAGGGCCTGCTGGCGCCGCAGGAACTTCCGAAAGGCGACGGCGTCGGTCCGGTCCACGCCGTGCAGGATGACCTCCATCATCTGGTCCACGGAGCCGCGCGGCGCCGGCCAGGGGACGTCCTCGTATCCCAGCGTGCCGCCGCCGCCGGAGGAGGAGCCGGTGAAGATCTGATCGCAGCGCTCCTCGTAGCGTCTCTTCCTCCCCCCCTGCGTCTCGTCTCGTTTGCGTTGGGCGCGCTCCAGGTACTCGCGGTGCTCCCTCTGCAGCCGGGCGTGGAGCTCCCCGCGCCTCCTCCCGTCCTCCTCCGCCTGCTCCTGCTCCTTCCTGCGCCTCTCAGCCCGGCCTCTGCCCGCCCTGGCCCGCTGCTTGGCCTCGTACTCCCTCCTGATCCTCTCCGCCCAGTCGGCGAAGTCTCCCTCGTCTTCGTCGTCCGGCAGGAAGTGGTCCGCTGCAGACGGGACGTACCGAAAGAGAGACGGAATGAGCAGACGGTCCTAATCGCAGTGAATGGGATCAAATGCTGCAGTCTATGCCTGGATATCTAAGCACAGCCCACATAAAGCAATGCAACTCCATCGCTCCACCACCAGATGGAGCCACACACGTGCACTGTATTATATTTAGGCAGTTTATTCTATTTCCGCTTAGCAGAAAGTCTTTGTTTTTGCTTTTGCTTAGTACAGCTCGTCGGTGTAGGACTGCCTCTAAATGCATTCATACTGGCGTGTGTATTTACTGGCAATAATGCACAGACATTTGCAACAACAACAAAAAAGGTTTTAAAAACTGCATTTCTTAAAGGGGAGAAAACAACAGGTTGTTTTTTATCACGTCACTTAAAAACACAAAGAAAAACAATTAAATAAAAAACAGACCTTTAGTTTTGGTTGAATGTTCTTTTATGTAATTATTTTATATTACTAATATTACCATAAAGAGATAAAAACAGAGCATACACACTTTCCCAAACACATCTGAGAAACTCCTGATGATCTTATTAACAGAACTGTATCATGCTGTGCCCAGTGTGGTTTGTATCCAAGTTAGACCGCTGCGCCCTCTAGTGGACGTGTAATGGATGTGCTGACTGCACCCCCTGTGCCTTACCGTCATACTGCCCAAACGTCTCGTAGAACTCGTCTTGGCATTCAGCAGACAGCTTCTCCCTCCACTGCTGCTCAGGGTCGGCGGTCTGAGGAGAACCCGCTGCTGAACTCCGCTTCAGTCACACACACACACACACAATCAGCACGTCACACACTGTCAGTGATCCTGTCACGGCTGAGCAAAGACCGGCTTTAGATGGGGTGATGCGGTACCTGTTTAAAGCTGAGCCTTTGGAGCAGGTCCTGAGGAGTGACTCCGGCTTTGTTGGGTGTGTTTAGAGCAGCTGGACAATGTTTGCACAGCGGAACCACCAGGTCATCGTAGTCTGTAACAAACACCGGCAGTCCTCTGATGTACAGGTACAGAAAACCCTTAAGGCTGCTACACACCAAACGCTGTTTTTTGTGTGATTTATACGGACGAGTTAATTAATTCAAGCTCATGTATCATGACCACACCTAACGGGATTTTCGGACGTTGAAAATGCGAGACACTGTGCAATTTTTGCAGACTTTCTGAAGCGACAAAAACTCACTGACCAATCATCATCACCTCTGCACCTCATAAAGCAGCTCCTGTATTTTCAGTCTGCCTCTGCCTTTGAAGGTGCATGTCCCAATACTTTTGCCGTGAGTGGGTGTGTGTCCCAGTACCTTTGTGACGCTGAAACTCTCCATGCTCCCTTCTTTCTTTTATATACAATCTATCTCACCCACAAACACATTTACGGAACGAGAAACTGTCTTGTATGTGACAGCACAAGGCATTTCCTGTTGTATTACAGACAAGAGCAGGGAAATGACAAGCGTGCTGAAACCTAAATATTAAATTGAATAACCGTAGAGGCTTTACCTCTTTTTCCATGTTTGAGCGCCCGTCTCACAGCCAGGTGTAGAGGCGTGTCTCCGTTCCTGTCCTTCAGCAGAGGGTCAGCTCCGTGTTTGAGGAGCAGCGTGAGCAGGAGATCTTCTCCCTCAGAGCAGATTAAATGCAGCACTCCACGTCTCCTCTTCCCCTGGGTGAAGTTCAGCTCCACATCCCGGTTCCTCCTTAAATACGACTTCAACTTCAGCAAACTGCCTCCTTCCACATACCTCCAGAGCTTCTTCTGCTTACGGGACACCATCGTTCAGTCTGACCCTCTGTAACCCCAGATCACTGAACACTGCTCGGTGTTCCGTACGGTTTTATTAGCTCCCAACACTGCTTTGCATCTACAGGTCGGTGTCACTTAAAAGGGTTTGACCCTCCTAAGAGTCTTACCTGCAAGTCAGGTCATGATTTGTTCCGTTTATAAGTGTTACATTTCAAATTAAGGCCTAAGTGGATGTAGGTATACTGTTAATAGTGCGGAAGCGATAAACAGCGAAACGTTCGCCTTCACAGTAATCCGTACACCGAGTAAATTGAACGTTGCTTTTTTAACTAACACTCATTTGGTACTTTTTCGAATTACACTACAGGTGGGGTTGTTTAGTCACAGTTAGTTAGATACAGTTACAGTTTAGAGAAGTGTTTATTTATTTTATTTGATTATATTTAACATATAATCCGCCGTGACCTGACAGTGAACGTTGGCTAGCCAGCTAACTTAGCACCTGTATTTGTATTATTTTGCTGCTTTCTTCGTTTTACAGAATGTCACTGTTTGAAAAATCTTTACAAAAACGTACAACTACAACGAGATTTGCATTTCGTTAAAGTAAATGCAGGACAAAACGTATCTTTTCAGAAATAGAACAAAACTAAATTAGCGACTTAACCGCTGCGTTTCGCTTCTAGCAGATCCGCATCCCAAATCGAATTCATTCGTACTATGTAGTGCGTCAGATTTACCACCAACCATGACTAATTAGGTGCACTGTGTAGTGCGGGCGTACGAGATTTGGAACACGTCCATGCTCACTTCGGTACGGCAAAAAATAGTCCCCCTCACATTTCTACCTCGCGTGTTAGTTCCCAGTGATTTGTAGGTGAATTTTTTGTGTGTGTCGCTAGAGGTCAGGCTGCGATGAGTAAGAACCTCTGACTGTAAAATGGCGATTTACTCGCCGTAGTGAAATTAGCAAAGAAATCAACTAATATCACACAAGAAACTGTACAGTAAATACTGGAATTGTATGCCTCCCTTATGTCCAACCCTTAAACAACGCTGTTAAGACATTTACGTCTTTGCACAGCTTTGTTTACCATTTTGATGTCGTTTTTTCACATAATTAGCTTATAAAGTTTGAAATTTGGCACACACTACTAAACATTGCTACACACTGTGTTGTGGAATTATACAAATAGGTACATTTTTGGCAGCTATTTAATCTAAAAAGTTACCATCACATGGAAAGATGTTTGTAACTTCTGTAGATTAAGTTTACGCCTTTTGTTGAGCAGTGTCTCTGTGTTTCTTTTTGTGGCTTATTGCTTTTATAAAACAGCGGCTTGATTAAATACATCATGGTGCAAGAAATTAATTTGTTATTAGATATATTTGTAACAGTGCTAGGGTGGCACAGCTTTCATACACGTCATCCATCATTTGCAGACCCTTTTTTTTCTGTGTCTGAGGGAATAGAGGTCGGTAGGGGGATCAACCCATACCCAGGCCTGCATTGGGCTGGTGTGTCCTCTCCAGGGATGGGATAGGAAAAAGTGACGATGTTAATAAAAAATAGATTTGCATTTCCTGAAGGAACTACAACAGTACTTTACATGTGGCAAATAGAAAGAATGTGGTTTGAATCTCAATACTTTTGGCAGCGTGTGGTTTGTGTCCCAATGCTTTAGGCCGCATGCAGATTGCTGTGCCAATACTTTTTGGCCACGTGAGGGTTTGTGTCCGAATACTTTTGGTCGCATGAGGGTTTGTGTCCCAATAGTTTTGACACACAGAAACACTCTGTTCTCCTTTCTTTCTATTTTACAAAATTGGATGCTTGATATCTGCATTGTCTAAATCACTTAAAGAAGACATTTTGTTGGTCTTCTAGGTGGTGAAATAAAAAAATAATGCCTCATGTTCAGTGTGTGTATTTTTGAGGCGAAAAAATAGGATAGGAAAAAGAAAAAAGTTTCATAATAATTCTTCCGCGACGCAGTGCAGACATGTTCAGTCGTGTTTGGAAGCTGCTAAGACCAGGATTTATGTTTTCTCTTTATTTAGGATTTATGAAGAACCTACTTTAGAAGGGGGAATTCCAGACCATCATTCAATCACTCCAGACATTCAACACACGTTTTGTATGAAGGATAGTGGAGGAAACCGGAGAACCCGGAGTAAACTCACGAGGATACGAGGAGAGATCTGATTCGAACCAGGGAAGGTGAATTTCAGACCATTTCTTGCTTAAACAATCCTTTTTGCAGCATCTAATTTGAGGTAACGTCATTTTATGGAATCACGGGACGAACCGCGTGTGTTTACAGTTTGCACAGTGATTAATAACCGTGGCACAGAGGTCCAAGACGCTCAAGCTGGGTGGCCTTCGAGTGCAGAGACATGTCTAGGATCAGCGATCTCTCACCAAGAGGTACACTACCCAAAAGTAACCTCTGAGAGGCTTTTTATAGAACAGTGGCACTTTCACGCCCTCTTGTGCCAAGACCCAGTGTCTAATCAGACCAGGCCTGTATCCATTTACATATCTGCCTGAGACAGAAGTGCTTGCAGAGTTTTGAGTGATCCCACACTTCTATCTGGGTGTGTTATTTTTTTGCGAATGACTATTTTTGCACCCCATTAAGACAGGAAATCTGGTTTAAGAGTTCCTAAACACTCAGTTGAAGACCAAGTATAAACGGGAAGGGTGCCAATAATTGTGACGCATATGGGCCATGTGGGACCGTTACCCATGTGTGGCACTGTAATCACACACACACACTTTGATGGTCAGCATATGAGGGGATCAGTAAACCACAGAAAGGAAGCGGCTGCATATTTATTACCCACAAACCCCTCTCCTGCCCCCCTCCTGCGGGGGGTATCTGGGAAGTGGATCCTGTACAAGCCATCGTGACACCTTTCTTCCTCCGTTTGTGCCTTGCTTCTCGCTCGCTCGGCACCTCTCGCTTCCTGTTCCACTTTTACGAGATGAGCCTCCGAACCTTGCGAGCTGCTTCCTGTTTTTATCGTTTTTTCAGGCAACATCGGAAAATCTTTTTTCCTTCAAGCAGAGGCGACTCCGGATTGATTGGCACCGCTGGTAAGAGACAGAGGAAAAGGCTGTAAGGAGTCTTTGTGGCTAATGAGCTTAGTCTCACACTGGACACAGGGAGAACATACAAATCCACACAGGTGGAGTCCGGACCTGTGCCAGTACAGCAGTGCCAACATCTCACATTATAGCGCTTACTAAGATACGCTATTCTACCAACGGAAAGCAAATCAGAGTGAGATACAGCGTTGTAACGAACGTCTAGCATCAGCGTTGTAATGTAAATTAGTTCGATGAATAAAGAAAAAAAGAAAGAAAGATAGAAGGAAAGAGAAAAAAAGGCTAAAGAGAAAGAAAGATAGAAAGAAACAAACAAAGATAGAAAGAAAGAAAGACAGAATGGCTAAAGAGAATACTGAGAAAGAAAGAAAGAACAAAAGAAAGAAAGAAAGAAAGAAAGAAATGGTAAAGATAATACTGAGAAAAGAAAGAAAGAAGAAGATAAAGAAAGGCTACAGAGAATACTGAATAAGAAAGAAAGAAAGAAAGAAGCTGATTCGGCTTGTGGAAGTGCAACACGGTATGATCAAATTAGATTAATGAGGCGCTCAGAAAAAGAGCTGTTGATGCTCATCAGGCTGGAGAAGGTCACAAAAGCATCTCTAAAGAGCTTGGACTCCACCAACTGTGTAGAAACAGAGGAAACAAGACCAGTGTTACCCTCCCAGGAGTGGTCGACAAACAAAGATCACACCAAGAGCAAAGGCGTGGGGTTTCAAAAGATCCCAGGGTAACTTCTAAGCAACTAAAGGTCTCTCACATTGACTAATGTTAATGTTCATGAGTCCACCATCAGGAGAACACTGAACAACTATGGTGTGCATGGCAGGGTCATTTTACGGACGGATAAGACCAAAGTAAAGCTTTTTGGATTAAATGGATCTGCATCTGATTTAGGACAGTTCTGAATGATATCAGAGAATTCTAAAGGAAAATATCAGGACATCTGTCCATGAACTGAATCTCAAGAGAAGGTGGGTCATGCAGCAAGACACCGACCCTAAGCACACAAGCCGTTCTACCAAAGAATGGTTACAGAAGAATAAAGTTCATGTTATGGAATGGCCAAGTCAAAGTCCTGACCTTAATTAGACCTGAAGCGAGCAGCTAATGTGAGGAAACCCACCAACATCCCAGAGCTGAAGCTGTTCTGTACGGAGAAATGGGTTGAAATTCCTCCAAACAGTTACAGAAGCGTTTAGTTACAGCTATTGGAGGTACTCACAGATGATATGTAATAACGGATCATTTTCCACAATTAATAAATTACAGAGTATAATGTTTAACAGGGTTCTCTTTATCTACTTTTAGAATTTGTGTTTAGCTCCTATTCATGCAGAAATAGAGAAATAAACTTTCCAGAGGGGGCAGATGTCTAACCTCACACCCATGAGCACGGCCTCGAGACGTCAGCAGTGTGGGAGTCAGGGCAGAGGGAACATGGAGGAATTTTAATGGTCAGACAGTCTGCAGTGTTTCCATTTATCTGTCTTACACACAAACACACACTGTGCATTCCCACATGAGAATAGCTGAGCAGAAACACCCGACACCGCACTGTCACAATGCATTCTGGGTAAAGTCCTGACGTGACTCAGTTCTATATCTGCCTATCAAAAAGTCTGGGCCCTCTGGTGCAATGACACTCGTTTGTTTATTTCCTCCGGGGGTCGGTGCTGCAACATCGGATCATTTTAGCCCTGCGATGGTCTGGCATCACATTTGGGGCACGCTGACGCCTGTGCCGTGTTCTCCGGACCCCCTGCCACCCTGAACAAAATCCCTTGCTTTACAACGTGCAGAACAGACAGTCCCTACAGACAGTGTGGTAAGGTCTCTGAGTTTGGCCCATGCTGAACAAGGTTTTGCACACGGCCGGATTATAAAGTAACAGAAGGTCCTTCAGGTGCCCGGTGGTTGATGGGAAGTGGATAAGGATGTGTTAATCAAACACATGTTAACACAATTAACCTCGTACCCTTTGGCTTGGATTGTGGCCCATCATTCATGCAAAAGCTTTGGCACACATTTTGGATACACAACCCCCAACTGCAGAGTTCCTTACATTAACTTTTGCTTTTATTTCATCACACACACTGTGAACCTGAAATATTTCACGTTTTGTTTCATGTAATAAACATCCAGTCCTGCTTTTCAGGCCTGCAACACATTATAAAAAAGTAGTGATGCTGTTCCTTCTCACGACACTTAAAAGAGGTTTTGGCACCGAGGATCCCCAGTGATTTAAAGTTTCAGGTGATATTTTGTTCCATTCCTCCTAAAGCATGTCTTAAGGTGTGGAACAGTTCAGGGGTCGTCGTTACAGAACTCTCCACCCAACTCTATTGTGGACAGGTCAGGACTGCAGACGGGCCAGTCCAGTACCCGTACCCTCTTCTTCCACAGCCGTGCCTTTGTAATGCGTGCAGCATGTGGTTTTGTTTTGAGTTTTGTCTTGTTTTTAAATGCTGGACATCCCTGATAAAGGTCTTCAAGGCAGCTTATGTTGCTCTAAAATCTCAGTGGGCTTTTCTGCATTAATGCTGCATCACAGAAGTGGAGATGACCTTTACCAAGGGCCCTGACCCGACCCCATACCATGACAGAGCCTGGCTTTTGGACTTGTTCCTCATAACCTTAATTTCTTCCAAAAAATGACACTGATGGGTCTGAGCACAATCCCCGTTCCCACTGCATGATGGTCCATCCCAGATCCTCCGAGCCCAGAGAAGCCGAACGCCCCTTCTGGACATGGTTATAACATAAGGCTTCTTTTTAGCACAGTAACGTTTTAAGTGGCATTTGTGAATGTAACTCTGTATTGTAGAGCTTGATAAAGGTTTGATAAAGGAATCCCTTGTCCATGTGGTTCTATCAGCTACTGATGAATGATGGTTCTTGATTCAGTGCCGTCTGAGGGAGCGGAGATCACCCCTCTAAGGTTTAAGCATTGAAATTCCTCCAGATTCTGAATCGTTTAATGATATTATGCTCTGTAGAGGGAGAAATATGGAAATCCTTTCCAATCTTTCTTTTTAACAAATGAAATGAAGACACATTGAAGAAGAATATTCCATGTTAAACAGGAAGGTTTCGAATCTGATGTTAAAGAGAGGGCTGCTTAAAGTTCTGCACGTGTGTGTGTTAAGTGAATCTGTGGTTACGTGAGAGTCTTGAGGAAGCTGGTCGAGGTCAGAGTTGAAACAGATGCTTTTGCTGTCAGGATCGGACAGGAAGTGGAAATTCCCTGTTTACGCCGCGTGCAGGGCGACTCCGCAATCGACGAGGCGTCACATGACCTCTGTGATCGACGTTTACGTCTGTGTACTTATAAATGCAGGCCTGTTTGTGCATCTGCACCACCGCTGCTCCGACATTTATCACATATTAAGGTAGAATATAAAAAATCCTTTATCCCGGCTCACCATTCATTACAGGATTCCACCAAGGTACCACCTGAACCTTATGTTGCAAACCCCATAGAGAAATCGAGAGTTATTAGACCAGGCGACGTTTCCCCAATCTCCTGTCATCCAGTTTTGGTGAGCCTGTGTGAGTCGTAGCCTCGGTTTCCTGTTCTTAGCTGACAGGAGGGGAACCCGGTGTGATCTTCTACTGCTGTAGCCCATCTGCTTCAAGGTTTTGATGTGTTGTTTGTTCAGAGTGGTTATTTGAGTTACCTTTGTATCAGCTCGAACCAGTCTGCATTCTGCTCTGATCCTTTGGCATCAGTGTGGCATTTTCACCCAGAGAGCTGCCCTCACTGGATATTTTCTCTTTTTCGGACCATTCTCTGTAAACCCTAGACATTTTAGAGTGTGGGAATCCCTGTAGATCAGCAGTTCCTAGAATAAAAGCACAGACAACCAAGCAAAAGTCACTTAAATCCCCTTTCTTCCCCGTTCTGATGCTGGCTTTGATTCAGCAGCTCGTCTCAATCATGTCTAAATGCTTAAAGCTGCTAACGAGCAGTTGAACAGGTGTACCTAATAAAGTGTCCGGTGGGTGTACGTATCCCTGCAGATATGTGTTCTTGGTGTGATCTTTGCAGGACGCACACACTCTTCCTTAGAGCAGCAACTTAATTTTCCACGAGCAAACATTTTGTTGCCTTTAAAATGTTTTCAGTCCAAAGATCATACTTTCCCACAACCCCACTCTCATCTCGTTTACTGGAACACCGGACTTTTGGACATACTGTTAAACAAGAGGCTCACAAACGACACCAGCCTGGTTGAGAATGATTAATGAGTGCAGGGCCGAACATTTTTGTCATTATCATGACTTGGATGGAAGTCAAACTGAAATTTAGCAGTGTGTGCCGCTCTTCCTTTAAAGGAGTGAAACACAGATTGAGCTGATGAAGAAGAGATTGATCCAGAGGAAAACTCCCCTCATATCACCATCTGAAGCCCTCTCCCCCTTCACCATCTTCAGTGTGTGTGTGTGTGTGTGTGTGTGTGTCTGCTTCCTCGCTGAGGAGGAAGACGGGAGACAGCGGAGTAACAATGCCAGGAAAAGCCTCCAGAGATTAGGGCATGAAAACACTGCTTAAATAAACGTGACACACACTCCTGTAACACTACAGTCCAGAGCTAACACACTCCCCGATACATCCGACACACTGACACACTCTGGAACAGAGTGCTGCGCAAAAGTCGGGATATTTACTATATCAAAAGAATATAAGCACATTTCTATCAAATATCATCCCTGCACGTTTCATCCGCGGCTTCAGAGCACCAGAGCGAGCCCGTTACTCGTTACACGTTACGCAAAGTTTAACTTGAAAAGTTTCTTTACACAGGAATTCTGCACATTACACTTGTTCGTTAACGCAGATATCTAATCAGCCAATCACACGGCAGCAGCTCGGTGCATTTCTTCATGTAGACGTGATCGAGGCGAGCTGCTGAATCAAACCGAGCATCAGAACGGGGAAGTAAGGTGATTTACGCAACTGTGAACGTGGCATGGTTGTTGGTATTTCAGAAACTGCTGATCTACTGGGATTTTCACACACAGCGCCATCTCTAGGTTTTACAGAGGACAGTCCAAAATAGAGAAAGTATCCAGTGAGGGCAGCTCTCTGAGTGAAATGCCTTATTGATGCCAGAGGATCAGAGGAGAATGCAGACTGGTTCGAGCTGATAGAAAGGTAACAGTAACCTTGAAGCGGATGGGCTACAGAGGCCTAAGATCACGCCGGGTGCCCCTCCTGTCAGGTAAGAACAGATAACTGAGGCTACGATCCACACGGACTCCCCACAACTGGACAAGAGAAGATTGACTGGTCTGATGAGTCTGAGATCCATCCTGCTTGTATCAACAGGATTTTCTTGGCACACTTTGTTCTCCTTAATACCAACTGGGCATGGTTTAAACCCCACAGCCTAGCTGAGTATTGCTGCTGACCGTGTGCACCCCTTTATGGGCACAGTGGACCAACTTCTGATGGCTCCTTCCAGCAGGATAACACTCCATGAAACAAAGCTCAAACGGCGCCACAGTCACCAGTAAGGATACCCATGGGAATTAAACACACACACACACACACACGATGTGTCACTAAACTTGTGCATCCTAAACAATGGGTCCCTAAGTGATGTCTTGTAAGTGTGTGTGTGTGTGTGTGTGTGTGTGTGAAGGATGGATGGGTCTCCACTTATGAGCTCCAGTATGATATAGACTGATTGCAATCCCATATGCTCCTCTGATCCTACAGTACAATAGCGTATTGTGTTGCAACCCCACCTTCATGATCATGTTACACTGTGTGTGTGTGTGTGTGTGTGTGTGTGTCTGTGTCTGTGTGTGTGTGTGTGTGTGTTCAGGGTGGAACAGTGTGACAAATTCCCAGTAAAACCCCATGTCACAGTTCTCCCTGCTCCACAGGATCAGCTTTCTTTTCTTAAAAGCAGCATGACGTTCGGTGTCGTGCAGAAACGCAGCAGCTTTACAAAATACCTTTAATAGATCAAATCCACAAGTAAACATGTCCCGAGCGATTGCCATAAATCAAAAAACAAAAATCTGATTATTGGTGGGCGTGGTGCTGCCTCGTACGATTGTTGGCTGTTTCTTCCACCAGCACCTCTAGTTCTTGTTTTGCTAAAATCATTTGAACGCTTGGCCTGATGTTGTTCCTCTGAGCGGATCAAACTAAATAACAGAAATAACAGTAAATACAAATTCAAAATGTGTATTCAAGATTTTCTTAAGATAATATGTGAGAACTTCTTAAGTGGTTTTTGAGGGCATTTAGGAACATTCTTATGAACTTCTTAGTGTTTGTTGTAAGAACCTTCACATGTCTTTTCTAAAGAAAGCTTTCATGAATCTGGCCTCTGGTTCTGGTCTCTGCACTCCTAAGTTCCAGTAGTGGGAAACGTAATGCTACCGCTCATATGCAGTTTGGTTGAGGTGGAGGAACTTGTCTTGACCTCATCAACATCCAGCAGCTTTGGGATGCAACATAAGCCAGAACTTAAGCTGAAGCTTCAGAGCAACTTGGAGCTTATTAAAGCACTTATGGCTGAATGGCAGCGAATCATGTTCCAAAAATCTGGTGGAAAGCAGAGCAGAAAAGTGGAGCTTCATAAAACCAAACATGACCAACAGAAAGTACGATCAGAGCAAACTAAGAATGAAAACTTTGGATTTGTTGTTAAACGCTGCTAATAGACGGAGGCCGGTGGATGTTTGGAGGTCACGGGCCGTCTGAAGCCCCCACACGGTCCCAGAGGAAAAGGAAGGCCCTGGGGATTTATTTAGGATTTTACTGCTGCTTGTGTTTGTGTTGACCACAGGAGGCGAGTGTGTGTGTGTGTGTGTGTGTGTGTGTGTTCTTATCTAAATCCTCCTGCTCGAACATTTATCTCTTTGCCTGGCGTGAGCTGTCCCTGCTGTTCCTGTCTGGAGAAGAGGAGGAAAGGATAATTCAATGAGATCATTCAAGCTGGACACAGACTCAGATTATGAATAAGATATGAACATCTCAGACTGACAGCAGACGTGTTACATCACCACGACCTCTAGAAATGGTTTCCCGCTCATGCTCGTCAAGCACCATTTAGTACATACATGGAATGCTGGACTTCTATCTGCTGTAATGTAGGGTATAAAAGAAGACCAGCAACACATCACTACGTGGCTTATAAACAACCCTTTGAAGTGCTCTGGCTTTAATTGATGTACGAGCTACAGTGGTGCTTGAAAGTGTGTGAACCCTTTAGAATTTTCTATATTTCTGCATAAATATGTCCTAAAATCCTTTTTCACACAAGAACCTTTGCTTTCAGTATCTGGTGTGACCCCCCTGTGCAGCAATAACTGCAGCTAAACGTTTCCTGTAGCTGTTGATCAGTCCTGCACACCGGCTTGGAGGAATTTTAGCCCATTCCTCCGTACAGAACAGCTTCAGCTCTGGGATGTTGGTGGGTTTCCTCACATTAGCTGCTCGCTTCAGGTCCTTCCACAACATTTCCATTGGATTAAGGTCAGGACTTTGACTTGGCCATTCCAAAACATGAACTTTTATTCTTCTGTAACCATTCTTTGGTAGAAACGGCTTGTTACATGACCCACCTTCTCTTGAGAATCAGTTCATGGACAGATGTCCTGACATTTTTCCTTAGGATTCTCTGATATCATTCAGAATTCATTGTTCCATCAACGATGGTAAGCCGTCCTGTCCAGATGCAGCAAAACAGGCCCAAACCATGATACTACCACCACCATGTTTCACAGATGGGATAAGGTTCTAATGCTGGAATGCAGTGTTTTCCTTTCTCCAAACATAACGCTTTTTTTTTAAACCAAAAAGTTCTGTTTTGGTCTCATCCGTCCACAAAACATTCTTCCAATAGCCTTCTGGCTCGTCCACGTGATCTTTAGCAAACTGCAGACGAGCAGCAATGTTCTTTTTGGAGAGCAGTGGCTTTCTCCTTGCAGCCCTGCCATGCACACCATTGTTGTTCAGTGTTCTTCTGATGGTGGACTCATGAACATTAACATTAGCCAATGTGAGAGAGGCCTTCAGTTGCTTAGAAGTTACCATGGGTCCTTTGTGACCTCGCCAACTATTAAACACCTTGCTCTTGGAGTGATCTTTGTTGGTCGGCCACTCCTGGGGAGGGTAACAGTGGTCTTGAATGAGTTTATACAATCTACTTGCTGTGAAAACATTAGTTTGGATTTATATTTGTTAGATGAAGCTATTAATGAGCAGCCTGATCGTTCCAATGAGCCGAGGTTCATCAGCCTTAATTACTAACAAGGACTTGGATTTAAACTGGAAAGCCTGAGAAATGAAAAAGGTCAGTAGAGTAAAACAAACATTCCTGGACTCTTAATGGATTCGCAGCTCAACTGAAGATCAGTTTGAGTCCCATCAATAAAAATGCTGACTCAGCTTCTAGCTGGTTTTTATTTATGGATCAGTCAGAAATGCTACGGGAGAGTTATACAGCATCAGTCATCAATCTTTCTGATCCTTTGCTGGTGTTAAACTCGGCGTCTTTCATTAAACAACATCCACGGCTGATCGGAGCTTCATTCATGGATCTGTTAAGTCAGGCTCTTATTAACCCAACGAGCCGCTGATGCTCTAGAACTCCAACTCTAACATTTCTGACTTAGAACATTCACATTAAGAGCTCCAGCTAACACATTTAGAATCACTCATCAAGATCCTGTGCTGTGGTTCTAACACCAGGACCTCACTCTGATCTGCTGCTGTTGGTAGGATAGTGGATCTTACTAACAGCCTGCCTTGGAAATGCTGAATGTAAATAAACATTTTTTGTAATAAATGTAACCATACCAACTGATATATCTGTGTTTATTTTCTGTATAATAAACAGTTATTGGGAAATTCTGTTCCTCTGTAAGGACTGAAGCCCACAGTCTGATGTTTTAGCAGCGGGGGAACCATAGAATGGAACCATTTTATTTGCCAGATGCTGACAAACACATGTTGTTTTCTGTCCTCTTTATCTTAATCTAACAATAACCTGTGATAACTGCACTGTGGTATAATCACAATAATACACTCGAGGTTTGTGCTATAAATATATAAACATAAATATTTTTGTTTAATATGATAGCGTTGGTTTGGTACGGAGCTTCCATTGTATTGTAAAATTGTAGTTCCCCAAAGTTTTGGAACGACATTCTAGCCATGTGTGTGGTATGGAAGGGATTTGCTTTGGATAAACGATGATGTTATCTCATCTTAACATTTTTAGCTACAATCAGAGATGAGAACAAGGAGGAAAGGCGGAGGAGAGAGAAACATATCAGGGAGGATGATGGAGAGAGAGGGAGAGGGACAGTTGCATACTCTATATAATATTTATAAACACTTTAAGACAGTTTACTTATATTTTAGAAATCTGTGTGCTACATTTCTGCTGTAACAATGCAAATTTCCCCTTGAGGAACATTTAAAGTCTAGCTTATTTCATCTTATTTCAGTAAACGACAGATGAATTAGTTGGACAGGGTGCACGGGTGAGCCCTACTGCTTTTTTTGCTGCTACTGAATGGCATTAATCATTCAGCAGTGTACTGAAAATGTGGCCTGAAGGAACACTTATTATTAGGTACAAGCCTTAAATTAATTGTGGTTCACGTCGTTCCTGTGTCAGTTTAATATCATGCATAGTTTTGGCTCGAATCGCCTGATGTCGATGTGTTTATCTGATAATAAATTGTACATTTCTGCATGCAAATTTCAGTGCAGACATTCCAAAACACAGCGGAGGCAAACAAGACTATGTACAATGTAGACTATACAGAGCATAGTCTAAATTCAGCTCCCTGAATAATAATATATAAATATAAATATACTTAAATATCCTTTAGCTAAGCGGGAAGGTCTGATATTCCTATAATTATACATTTGGTCTAACAATGGCGCATTTCGTCGCCGCTTCCTCTTTGTCACGCTTTATTTTTCACTCTCTTCAGCAGGAAAACAGACAATGGTCTAATCAATAGCAGAGACACCAGTGGGGAGCGTGGCCTGGCTCTGGTGGGCATTAAGTTAGGTAACTTCCTGCCAGCCTGGCCCTTCTTCCTGCTGCAGCGGGCGGTAAAACTGCAGTGGTCTTGGGGGATTCTGGGCAGACGCCACGGCGACAAAGACAAGCACCGTCTTCCCGACTGCTGCTCGAAGACGGTGTGAGAGGTCGAGTTCTATTAGTAACCGTCGGGAGTTAAATGGTCATTGTGTGAGACAATTATTAACGTTAGACAATGTGGCGACAAAAACAAAGAGCACAAGGATGATCGTGAGACTCCGAGCTTCAGAGAGACGCCTGATCCATACAACACATCGATGATTACAATACAAGCTTTTGAACTACACGTCCAAGAAAGCAAATATGCAGAGAAAACTATAACAGACCTAGAGCAGAGACTTGTGGGGTGCCATATTTAATTTCTCTAAAGTATCAGAAACTGTTTCACATATTTTTAAGCACAACACACGTCAGGACGTCGCCCACCATACACCGATTTGACTTATGAGCCAAATATTTACATCATCTGCAGATGCTGCCCTCAGCCCCAGAGTCACAACAATGGCCTGACAGAGACGGATCGGTCCAGGTGAAACGGCTTTATCTTCAGCGGAGCAGCTCACAAAGACAAGCCGGACGCATTCACGGCAAAGATAGCCCTTCCTGTCCGCTCAGAAAGGGATAGGGAGGAGTGGGTACTGACATTCACACACACACACACACACACAAAACAACTTTTGGCTCAAGTCTTGGTGTCCAAAAAGCCCCAGAACACAAAGTGTATGATTAGCGTGTACGTGGAGACGGCATCCCGCTGGACACACTTCAGTCGGCTTTAAAAAAGTCTGCGATTAAGATTGAACTGGTGCTGAGTGCTCGCTTCCTCACAGCGCTAACGAGCATTTACTAACAAATCACCATAAAGCTGGAAGAGGAAAAGCAACGGAGGAGGTTCAGCAGGAGCACGGACTCACCAAGGCTCTCCGGAGCCACAAGTAAAAACAAAAACAAACATTACAAATCATACTAAAGACTTCTGTGCGTCTGTTTATTCATACATCTGCAGTACTAAAGCAAGACTTGGTTCCCCCGGACAAACCGCATCATTTATTACAATTTTTTAAATTTTTGCGAAATCATAAACAAACACAGCAATGGTGAGGAATTTCACCAGAACGTACAGGATTTCTGCACAGATTAGAAAAGCTTTCAGACAAAAATGAAACATAATGTAGTTTGTCGTGTACAGGAGCTTGGCATTTGGGTGGCACAGGTTTGATGCCCTTTAGTGATGCCAGTCGGTTGAACTCGGTACACTGCTGAAGCTCAGTGTCATGGAATGATAAACTCATCTGGAAACTTCGTGCTTAAGAGTTCTTACTGTAAATAATGGATTTAACGGATCAGTCTCTAACCTTATCGCCTTTAATTCCCTACCACTGGATTCAAGCCTCCAGCCTTCGTTTGAAACCCTATCGCGCCTTTTTCATAGTTGAAGGTTCGGGGTTTGAGGTTTAAGCCTCACCAGCAGCGCTGGCTCATCTTTCAGCTGCTCTAATTACCCCTCGGAGACTGGAGTTAATCGACACAGCTGGAGAGACAGAAACAAAGATGTAACGGAAAGAGCGCGGCTGAATCGCGTCTGTCACATGATTAGCATCAGCAGCTCGTTAAACGGCAACACACACCGCCAAGCTCAGTGTGTTTGTCTGAGGGTTTGGAGTGTGTGTGTGGGTGGGTGGGTGAGGAAACTCGCACCATGATCTTACTAACACACTTTGATCAGGATCTGAGGTATGAGGAGTTCACACCAACAGCTTTAGGATTTATATTTATATACTCTTTATTTACAAGTCACAAGTCAGAGGTTTGAGTTCATGAGCTCAGATAGTGAGAGTTTGGATAGCAAGAGTTCACATAGTGAAACTAACAGTTAATGTTTATCCCCATTCGTTCTAGCCATGGCTAGGGTTTCCATGGAAGCATTCCAATGGCAGTTTGGATGACAGCATTTGGATAATGCGTGTTCAGAAGGTGGAACTTTGGATGACGGAACTTTAGAAGGCAAGAATTTGGATAGTGGGAGTTTGGATTGCTGAAGTTCAGATAGTGGGAGATGGAAATGTTCCTGTGGGAATATGGAGGGCAGTGTTCGGATAGCGAGAGTTCAGAGGGTGGAAGTTTGGATGGGAAGAAGTTGGGCAGCAAGAGTTTGGATAGCAAGAGTTCAAATAGTGGAATAGCTGGTTTTATCCCCTCTTATGCTAGTCAGGGTCTAATACTATATATTATTTAATATTATTTCTAATGGATAAAGTCCTACCTTGTTCCTGTGTACCAAAGCCCCACCCACTATCGGTGATGTCTGTATAACAGTGAGAGTTCGGTTAGTGGGAATTTGGATAGTGGGAGTTCAGATAGTGGGAGTTCACACACCGGAAGTTTGGATAATGGGAATTTGGATAGTGGGAGTCAGTTTGTTTTTGCGCTAAAAGCAACAATGTGAAATATACAAACAATAAACAAGTTTTGCTCCCGCTTCCTCTCGTCCTGTTGTGGGTCAGTGTGGAGGGTCACGGCAGGACAGGGTACAGGATGGTGAATTACGGATGTTTGGATCGGTAATTAAAGCCTCTGTCCTCAGGAAACCAGCCGGATGTTGTGTGTGCTGTTTATTTCTCTGCAGACTTGAACACATCTTCATCTGCTAACTCTGCAGTCTAAAGTGTTGGCACCCAAGATCAAATGATACAGATTCTAGAACATATTCAACACTTGTCATTCGTCCTGTGCAAAAGTTTAGGAACCTTTAATCATCCATTAGTGTTTTTATAAGGACTCTTTATAAGGATTTATTAAGGCTTCATGAAAATGTGTGTGTTGGTGGCTAAGATACTCATTATGAATAGTTCAATCAGTGTGTTGTTAGATTCAGTGCTGAAAAGCTACAGAATGTTTGGGATTTTGAATCTCCTAATGACCAGGGAGGTGGAGAACCAGGCTCCAACTTGCTCATTAGGAAACCTTACCAAGAGGCCAGCTGCATCGTAACACAGGCATCGCCGGCCGAGCTCTTGGTATCTCACACCCATACACTGGGGACCGGGGGGACAGCTGCCCTGTAACCACAGACAACGGCGAAATGCAACTGGATCATCACCTCAGTTACAAACCAGAAAGGCTCTGGTCCTCAGTGCTGAAGTCTGGTTTAACAAAGTTACGTTACGTTCACTCTGCTGGAACCTCGATCCAGGAGAAAGCTGGATGCACGGCTTTCTGGTGCAGTGAAGTCGCCATGGCTGTTACTGGGTGTTCATCGGGTCTGTTTCATTACCTACTGAGCGCCCTTGCTGCCCTTCCTATGTAGGACACTCTCTATGAGAGCTTTCTAACAGACAATGGAACCCTGAGACGTTTAAATTTTTCCTTAAATTTTTTTTTTGGAGGAGCCAAAAATTTTTTTGATGGGTCAACATGAAACATCCACTCCTGCATTTCAGTCCTCCAAAAAAAAGTTTCATTTTCTCATTTTCTTTAGTCCTAAGTTGCCTCGTCCCAACTGTGTTTGGAATGTGTTGCAGGCCTGAAATGCAGGAGTGGATGTTTATTAACAAATGAAATGAAGTTGAGCAGAAGAACATGACATATCTCAGGTTCATACCGTCTGCAATGAAACAAACATCAAATGAAACGCAAGCAGCACTGCATTTTTTAATCTGCATTGTCCATACCGCCCCAGTTTTTTCTGACTTGGGGTTGTGTGTTTTGTTGTTTGAAGGGCGTGTAATAAAGAATTGATTATTAGAGGATTAATTAAATGTTAAGCATAAACAGAGTCGACCTTAATTGATCATGTGTCATGTTTGAGTTTATTCTCTGCAGAAGCTTAAATTTGACCGGTGGTGTGTGTGTGTGTTTCAAAAAGCACACATCCACGCTGCAGGATGTGGATTTTGGCAGAGCCCATGCTGGGCCTGTGTGTCTGTGTGTGTGTGTGTGAGGTGTGTGTGTGTGAGGTGTGAGCTCGTCCATCGCTCTGGTGCTGGTGATTAGCAGCCGGGTGTCAATCACCTCTGACCTCTCTCCAAACACACACAGACGACTCGACCCTTAGATCTGACTGACTGGAACTGGAACACCCCCCCCGATATTCAATAACGATAGAAAACAAAGTTTATAATTAAGGTTACCAATTTCCACCTTACCTCAAGACCGAGACATGACCGAGTACACACAAGGCCGAGTCCGAATGAGGCCCAGATCAGTCATTTATGGTCTCGAGACTCCACTCATATTCAACTCACTTGGGAGTCACATGGCCAAAGAAAAAAAGCATATAGTCTAAAGAAAGAACCTCATTTCCCTTGTAAAAGATCAACATCCCTGTTTTGAACACAAATACCAGTACCTGCTTTTACACAATCTGTTAAATTCTGTCTCTGTCCTACAGCCTAATCCAAAGATTGGGCGTCCCTGGTTAATGACGCTTACATATGTCAAGCTTGTGTTAACAGATCCGCCCTCTAACTTTATTCCACCTGTATCTGCTGCTATGTGGAGTAAAAACCAACCAGAAAGCACAGGGGCACACCTGTTTATGATTGGTCACACATTAATAACACAGCACGACCCAGTCTGGGGTGAGTGTGTGATGGTTTAGTCATGCAGCTCGTCATAAACCCTGTACTTCCACAACAAGAACCCTCAAGGCCATTACACACCGAACACGATGTGCTGTTAGTTTTGGGATTTCGAGACAAACAAAATGTCTTCTTTAAATGATTTAGACGTCCTGCTGCCACTCACAGAAAAAAGCAAACGCTGATATTGGGGACATCAGATTTTTAGAAAAAGAAAGAAAGGAGCACAGAGAGTTTCAGCATCTCTTAGAAGAGTGTAACAGAAAGCAGCGTTAAATGCTTTAGGACATGAGTGTGTCATCATGCCCAAAACCACCTCAAAAAAACGCAAAGTAGAAAGTAAAGTAGTACCGTGACGACATAAGTGTGCTCAGGCCCAGAACGTTTAGGCGCAATGTGAGTGCAGGCCAGCGCAGGAGTGGAGAGGGGGCACAATCGAGAGCTGGCACTGTACAAGGCACAATAAAAGTCAAGGAACGAACATCAGAGCTCAAACGATCTTGGACGGTTGGCTGCTTTTTGAGGGGCGAAGATGTCGAGAGATAAAGTCATTAGATGGTGCCACTTGCCCTCTATATTATTTAATTTCAGCAAAGCATTGTAATCAGATGTGGAATCAATCAGAGAGCATTCTGAAATCCCCCGTTTATAAATAGCGCAGCGTCACAATAAGTGGAAGCTCCCTTCTCATGCGCCCTTCACCGCACACTTCCTGCCTTGATAGGGTGGACGGAGGGTCAAAGAATGAAGCCCGACACTGTTTAGACTGATTACTACAGGCTGAAACAGAATGATGTTATAGTGTAGCACGAGCTGCCCTTCCTGGGCATGGAGTGTGTGTGTGTGTGTGTGTGTGTGTGTGTGTGCGGGGGCAGATAGTTGTGTCTGTTAGGGTCAGGGGCACGGCGCCACTGACCGTGCAGGGTTGATAGATGGAGGGTGCAGAGTGAAGCTCCCTGCCTGCTCTCACTCTCACTCTCTCTCTCTCTCTCTCTCTCTCTCTCTCTCTCTCACACACACACACACACACACACACTCTCTCTTACTGAGAGAATAATACAAAGGAGTCGCATGCCTTTTCCCATCTGTAAGTCATTATTTATTTATAGTCGGATGTTTGGGCACCTGAACTTACACCAGTACAGTACCTGTGCAGTGCAAGGCAGATGATCCCCATCTGATGCCCCCTCCCTCAGATGCAGCCAGGCTTGAAACAATGCCGAGGCTCAAACTCGTATTTGTGTATTTGAGAGTTGTGCCACAGCTCCCAGTTCCCCAAACCTTCATGCCTTCCAGCTCTACTGTCCCAAACGATCACCTGTTCGACTGCTCATTAACACAATTACCTAATCAGCCAATCACACGGCAGCAGCTCGGTGCATGCATTCATGATCGAGACGAACTGCTTAAGTTCAAACTTTTAGCCGACGTAAGTGATGACATGGATGTTGGTGCTTTTACTTCAGAAACTGCTGATCTATGGGGATTTTCCCACACAGCGCCATCTCTAGGGTTTACAGAGAATAGGCAGAAAAAGAGAGAGGCTCTCTGGGTGAAAATGCTTTGGAGAATGCAGCCCGGTTTGAGCTGATAGAAAACAGCACTCGTTATAACCGAGATATGCAGAAGAGCATCTCTGAACAAACAACACGTCAAACCTTGAAGCAGATGGGCTACAGCAGCAGAAGATCACACAAGGTGCCACTCGTGTCAGCTACGAACAGGAAACAGGCTCCAATTCAGACAGGCTCACCAAACCTGGACAATAAAAGATAATAAAAGAAAAACGTTGCCTGGTCTGATGAGTCTCGATTTCTGTTGCAAATTTGGGTCAGGAATCAAACCGAGGATCTCTGGAGCCCCAAAGATTTGATGGAGCATGTGCCACCCCTATATATCTTATAATTAAATCATTAGGAATGAATTCATACATACAGAATATATTTTTTACATCCGCTTAAATTTTCTAGTTATTTAATTTCTATGTTGATAAACTGCATTTAAATGATCAGCTTTCCAACACTAAAAGTTACCCTCCATCTCTTGCTATGAAACACTTTACATATAAATGTATTCATTTAGATATTTAAAAAGTCATTTAAATAGCTGTGTTACTGATATGAATATGCACTAATCATGTTTATAGTTCATCATATGACCATTGTATACTCAGGGCTATGGAAGTGCCTAGCCCCTTTTAAGGGCTGCTCAAGCACCTCTCAATTCAGTCTGAGCACCACAAGTATATAAGTATATAAAAACCGTAGAAAGTATCTGGTTTAAACACAATATTTTAACAACAAGTATCCAAGTATAGCAGTGATGCTTTTGTGGCTCACAGAGCTCAGCATTAATGGACGCTTTCTCAGATGTGTTGCTGTCCTTCCCCTGATCGATTACAGCCTGGCTGCTACCTGTGCAGAGTTTGCATGTTCTCCCCATGGGTTTTCTCATTCTACATTCCAAAGATGAGTTAGGTTAATTGGAATCTCTAAAGTGTCCCAGCTTGAGAGTGTATGTAATCTGAGATGGATTTCTGCCTCTCTCCTGTTTCTGAATCCACCCTCCTGATCAGAAGCTGAACCCAGTGTTTATTCTGTAGTACAGATGAAGATGTTTGGGGTCTTGTGTGGACACGTCGGCTCCGAAACTGCCGTTTCCACGAGGTTAATGGAGTGTTTTCCCCTCTGGCATTGGCATGGAAATGGAGACGAGCTCTGCTTTCCGTGACTGTGAATAGTCCAACGTTCACGCCTCTAACACCAGCCATTATGATCCGAGTGGATCTCTATAGAGCACGAGCTCAGCACTCCCGACTTGTTTAAACATATCCTTCACTGTACGACCTGCTTTGGCAACAAACCAGAAACTCCATGTTTATTCTGGAGCTTGTTTTTAATGGTGGATTATAAGAAACTAATTAGGTACTTAACAAAAGCTTTGGTACTGGAGTATCACCTGAAAGCGCACACGCACACACACACACACACACACACACACTTAGTCTTATGTATACAGGTATAATTATACACACTATCATTATATATTATTGTATTATATGCACAGGTTATTCTATTTCAGTGGTCTATATAATTAGACGAATATGTCTGATACTGACACTATATATTCATATAATATATTCTTTTCAATTAGAAATACTTGATTCTGGTGCAAAAAGCAAGCTAAGCTCGATTTAAACATTACTGTCTTTATACTGTTATATTATTTATTATACATTATTATTAGTGCTGCACAAGTAAAGCACATACAGAGCTAACACTCCTCACTTTTAGTTACATTAAATCAATACTATTACTATTAATGCTTTATAATTCATAGACATTTAACATAAATAAATTCACTAATAAATGCTGAAGTTATGCACACACTATAATTAAGAAAAATAAATACATTTAATATAAATATATCATATTAATGCTTAAGTTATGCACAGTCTAATTAAGAAAAATAAGTTTTATATAAAATAAATATACTAATTACTGTTGTTTATGCACACAGTATAATTAAGAAAAATAAATAAATTTAATAAAAATATTCTAATTACGCACACATTGTAATTAAGTAGAATAAATACATTTAAAATGAATATATGAATAAATGATGAAAATATGCAAAAAAATTCTAATTCAATAAAATAAGGAACTTTAATATAAATACACTAATAAATGATGAAGTTATGCACATAGTCAAATTAAGAAAAATAAACAAATTTAATATAAATATACTATTAATGCTGGTTATGTACACAGTATAATTAAATAAAATAAATAAAGTTAATAAAAATATACTAAAGCCAAAATTATGCACACAGCATAATTAACTAAACTAAAAAAATGTAATATAAATACACTAATAAATGCTGAAGTTATGTACACAGTTTAATTAAGTAAAATAAATAACTTTAAAATAAATATCCAAAAGCTGAAGTTAAATACATAGTCTAAGTAAAAAAAAAATATATATATATACTACAGCTGAAGTTATGCACATAGTTTAATAAACTAAAATAAAGAAATTTAATATAAATATATGAATTAATGCTGAAGTTCTGCACACAGTATACTTAAGAAAAATAAATAAATGTGATATATACTAAGTATTGTGGAAATTATATGTACACTGTAGTTAAATAAATTTAACAGTGGTATAAAGTGTAATAAAATTTATATATTTGAATGACTGTGATGATAATAATAATAATAATAATAATAATACTTTTGTCCATTTTAGTCTGAATAACCCACATTCCTGATTCAGTACTAATTACTGAGGAATTACTAAAGCCATTTCTCTGCAGGGGCGTGCTGTGTATTTCGGAGTTGTGTAGGCAGCGGCTGACGGAGAGGGAGGGAGGGAGCAGGGAGGGTGTGGGGCAGGAGGAGGAGGGGTGTAGGGGTAAGTGGGCTTTAAGAGGCGACGCGTCTCAGTCAGGCAGCACTCACACTCAAACTCTCAGTGAGAGAGCAGCTCTTCCTGCCTGCTGCCTGAACCGAAAGCCTTCTGAACTCCTAACAAACTTTCTCCTAAAGGACATGGAGAACGCCACGGACGATTATGGGGACTACTATGACGAGCCGTCCGGCGGGAACGGCTCATGCGAGTACTCCGAATGGGAGCCGTCCTACTCCCTCATCCCCATCCTGTACATGCTGATCTTCATCCTGGGGCTCTCCGGAAATGGCGTGGTCATCTTCACGGTGTGGAAGGCCGAGAGCAAGCGCCGAGCGGCGGACGTGTACATCGGGAACCTGGCTCTGGCCGACCTGACCTTCGTGGTGACCCTGCCGCTCTGGGCGGTCTACACGGCACTGGGGTACCACTGGCCGTTCGGCGTGGCTCTGTGCAAGCTCAGCAGCTACATCGTCCTGCTCAACATGTACGCCAGCGTCTTCTGCCTGACCTGCCTCAGCCTGGACCGCTACCTGGCCATCGTGCGCTCCCTGAGCAGCTCTCAGCTCAGGACCCACAGCAGAATGAGGGCGTCCCTCGCCGCCATCTGGATCGCGTCTGGTGCCCTGGCGTCACCCACCTTGCTGTTCCGCACCACCATTTACGACAAAGACCTGAACCGAACCACCTGCGCCATGGATTTCAGCCTGGTGGTCAGCGACGTAAGTCAGGAGAACCTCTGGATCGCAGGCTTGAGCATTTCGTCCACAGCACTGGGCTTCCTAATCCCGCTGCTGGCCATGATGGTGTGCTACGGCTTCATCGGCTGCACCGTGACCCGCCACTTCAACAAGAGTCTGCACAAGGAGGACCAGCGCAAGCGGCGCCTCCTGAAGATCATCACCACGCTGGTGGTGGTCTTTGCCGCCTGCTGGATGCCCTTCCACATCCTCAAGAGCATGGACGCCCTGTCCTACCTGGGGCTGGCGTCGGATTCGTGCTGGTTCCTCAGCTTTCTGCTGCTGGCGCACCCCTACGCCACGTGCCTGGCTTACCTGAACAGCTGCCTGAACCCCATTTTGTACGCCTTCTTCGACCTGCGCTTCCGCTCTCAGTGTTTATGCCTCCTGAATCTGAAGAAGGCGCTTCACACCAGCCCGGCTAGCTCCCTGTCGTCGCAGAAGACCGAAGCGCAGTCGCTAGCCACCAAGGTGTGAGGCGCTGAGGTGAGCGGAGGCTCGTTCGCGAGGCTTCGCGACCGAACGGTAAATCTACTGATCTTGCTGAACTCCTTGAGGTTTCTCCTGGGGTTTTTTTTTTTATCTGACTGACTGCACGTGGGCGCAGGGCCTCGCGCCAGCCTGCTTGGCATCGCCGTGGCAGATCAGCGCCTGCAGACAGCTGCGCTCCAGACATCAGCGCTGAGCGGCCTCCTTAGGGGACTCATAGGGGAGAGCCTAGTGGGTGGTCCGAGTTCCTTAAAAGAAGCATTTGCTGTTTTCTCTATAATTTTATCGCTTCGTTACTTAAGCACTTGGTCATACGTAGATAAGGAGGCGCGTCTCCTACTGAGCAATTTGCCCGTTAATCAAACTGCTGGGGGGATAAGAAGGGGGTCACTGAGGGGGATTTTGGGGCGTCAGTCGAGACGAAGTGTTGAAGCTTGATTAAAGCGTGTGCTGGTGGGTCGGCTGGGGGCTCAGACTGACAGATGGCTACCGACAAATGCCGTCGGAGGAGGGCGACTTAATGAGTGGCAGCTTTTACAGATGACACCGTGTGTGTGTGTGTGTGTGTGTGTGTGTTCATGTGCCAGCTGACATTAATGAACTGACGTTATGAACTTCCGAATGGATTTGACCTGCTGTATGAATTAATCTGTAAATAAAAATCCTTTCACCTGAAAATCTTTTCTGTTTACTGTGTGTGTTTTTCTGTCCCTGCGGCTCAAACCCTGCTGGAATGCGCCGTGTTTTCCGGCTTCCAGCTTGACCATTGTCCAGAACCGAAGCAGACATCTTAGGAGGAAATGCATGATACACACCGATTTCCCTTCTGCTACGAGGGCCCGTCCCTAAACCCGCTCCGTGTTTACGTGCGTTTTGCAAAACTGTCGGCATTTCCTTTTGCGTTCTGCGCTGCGTTTGTTGTCGCAGGAAGCTTCGGACTGAGATTTTATTTACAAAACATCCAGCATCGCTGTTGGTAATCCATGCCAAAACACACTTTAGTACACTAAAATAAGAGAACAAAAAGAAACTTTGCCTCAACGACAAAATAAAATATAAACTCAGTTCCAAACAGACCGTGCAAATTAGTTTGGCTTTTTATTAATACCTGCTTGTGCCGGTCAGGGTTTAAGGGCTCGGGCGCCTATCCTGGAAAACCCAGGACACAGGTGGATTGTGGGGACTTTCCTAATTATTCTAATTATTCCCACACCCCTACTTAACCTTAATAACCTAAACCAAATCTTGTGGCTCGTTCTGTTTTTAAGTAAACAAGCCCCATTCCTTATGAGGACCCACAAAAACACTTTCACAGACATGGGGAGAACATGCAAATTCCCCACTCTGGAACTCTGGGGCAACAGCACCAAACTCTGTGCCATCGTGCCACCCTTTCTATTCCCAGTCTGTTTAATGTTCTGTGGTTAGACAATGAAATGTTATGTAATCTTTCATATAATGTCTAAAAAAATTAAATATCTGAACTGGCATTAAATTAAAATACAATACAAATTAAAGACTTGTATAAAATATATTTGAATACCAGAACTTTAAATACCTTAAAACAAAAGCTATAACAGCACTGGGACTGAACGGCAGCGTTACACAAGTCCCGCATGTTTGTGTTACACTAACCAGGAGAACCAGTTCATCACACCGACAAAAGCAAAGACTCAGACACAGCTACTTTCAGACACAGAGTGTGTGTTGTGCAGACAGTCCTAAATGATGTGTTGTTGACTGTCTAAGCGGAAACATGTTACAGAAGCTCTGTAGGAACTTAAATATGACACAGTCCAGTGCAAAAATGGCATATTACTAAGCTTTTAATGTTCCTAACAACAAGCAATTGGTCGGACAGTTGGCCCGTCACTGCTCGCCGCTGAAGTGAAGTGCCGAGGGAAAAAGCTTGAAACTTCTCGTACACAAAGATAAGATCATGAAACGATTTAAACGTTTGCTCTAAAACACAGGCTAACACACGTCCGGGAGTTCAACTTCCAAAATAATCTTCCAAAATATCTTCTATCTTGTTTCTGTCTCAGACGATTAGTCGTTAGTTTTAATCTGCCACAGTCCATCAGGCTCCTGTTTTTGGCCTGATCAGAATCAAGATTTGAATCCTGTCTCACATGGAACACTAACTAACGGGGAAACGTTCTACCCCAGTTTGAAGCCATTATTGGTGGATACAGTGGTGCCTCGGTACCAGAGGTGGTAAGTAACAAAGTACAGGTGACCTTCCTAACTCTTTTTAATAATAATAAAAGCATAATGCACTCCACTCCCAAAAAGAACTTTACGCTGTTTTTATTAATCAGACACTAGTGGCTTATCCGTGTCCCTGCAGCAGCAATTCCACTTCTGTGTTACATCCAAGAGGTATATTAAAAACAATATCATATTTCTAAATGTTTTGCATAAGTAGTTTTAATGAAGCAGCGTAGTGGAGTGTAATAGAAGAGCTGCAGTGAGTGTTTCAGAGAGTCGATGAGAACTATAGTTTGGGTTAAATATCAGGACGTACTGCATTACTGAATATTACCGTGTCTAGTTATGTGATTTAGCAGCATTTATTTACAACCAATACAAAGTATTTTGTATATTCTGGTTCCTCGTGTCTGAAAATGTTTTCGCTAAAGATGATAAGGTCATTTGTATGATGTCCTTGCAGATGATTCATGGAGTTGAAACCATTATGTAGCCTCAGTGCCATGGGATCTGTGCCTCTTACCCTCAAGAAATGACAAACAGTTTCAGAAATGAGTAGAAAGGCTTTTTAAAGGAATACTTTCCCTTTTTTTACTTTAAGCACATTTAGTAGCGCGGCCATTATACCTCTGCTTGAGTAAAATAATGCATATAAGCCACTGCTTTTACTTCAGTATTTTTTTAGTCACATTTTAGTCGCATGACTCCTTTCAGCCGAAACTCGATTCACGATTCAGTACAGAGTGATTCAGTGATTCAGATTCACAACAGCAGTTTCTCAGTGCAGATCTGTGTTTCATTCATTCCATTTATATTATTCCTCCTAATTCCTAATTCCTTAAACATTTGCTCAGTACTCATCATATTCGGTTTTCTACAAACCTTCTGGAACTAACTAACGTCCTAACTGTCACACGGTGTTCAGTATACAGTACTGGTGTTCATTTGGATGCTACTGATACTAATACCACCTGAAATATTGTATTAAAACAACAACTACAGGTCAGACTCTCTGGCTGGTTAGCTCCTAGTTTGTAATTATCCTAATTAAGCATTTGTAAACGAATGCTGGGGCTGTGGAGAGACGTTACCTCTTCAAAGGCCTCATCTTCATTATCAAGATACGTTTGCGATAATGAGCTTAGGGATGAAGCTAATCTCATCCAGATAATGATCAAGAGCTGATCTCAAACATCTGCAGCCCATAACGAACAATATTTATCTTTTATAAAGTTACAGCGCAGAAACTAATAGCTGGAGTAACAACAGCAACAGTGGAGCTGCTCTTTATTATTATATTATATTATATAACGTAAGATGTTTCTACTCTTCAGCATTCACAATCATAATAATAATAATAATAATAATAATAATAAAGATGCTTGTTTAATGCACAAGCATTACTGGAACAGGACATGATGAAACAGTTTCTCAATAACCAGCAAGGGAATTAATAACTGTTGTGTCTAATCTGATTATTTGTTCGCATTTAAGATGGATTAAGAGTGCTGGAAATGATGGAAAACAGAAGAGTAAGGTTAAAACAAAAAAGAAGCAATGAAATTAAAGAAAAAAGAAGCTTTTTCTTAATAAAAAAAAGACAAAAAAAAAAAGGTAAATCAAAATAATATAGATTTATAAAACGATATAAATATTTGCAAAACTTTAAATATATGAATACAATCTAAATATAATAAAAAATAACCAATCAAATAAAATAAAAAAGCACAAATAAAAATGAATAAATAAAATGAATAATACAAAAAATAAAAATAAACCAAAGCAGAATAAGATTTAAAACCAAACAAATGTAATGCAATTAAATAAACACATACAAAAACCAACCAATAAAAAGAATAAAACATTAATTATACAGTTTATTAAATCAAATCAAATAAATAATAAACAGCTCAAAACTAAAATGACAAAATAAATAAAATGAAGAATATTATACACAATAAATAAACTAAAACATCCATTAATTAAAAATAAATAAATGCAAAACACTACAATATACACAACTAAAAAAGAATAAAATAAAAATAACACTATATCAAAATAACAAAATAAATGAGAAATATATTTACATAAAATTATAAGTAATTAAAACTGAATAAAATAAATGAAGACTTAAAAAATATACACAATACATAAGTAATAATTAACCAGAACAGAATAATAAATATAAAATAAATAAATGAAAAATAACAAAAATGTCCTATACTTAACAAATATAAAAGAAAATAGAATTTAAATGTAATAAAATTTATATAATTAATACATTGTAAAACTTAAAGGAAAAGTAAAACAATTTAGTAAAATTTTACAATAATTTAAAAAACAAAAACAATAAATAAACAAACAAATAAACAAACCAAAACAGAATGAAATGAAAGTGAAGTAAATGCACAGCAATAAAAAATAAGATAAATGAGAAAAAAATAAGAAAAGAAATAAACACAGAAAAATAAATTAAACCGTCTGATGCACAATAACAGAATAACAAGAGACATACACACACACACACACACACACACACAGTGTGTGTGTGTGTGTGTGTGTGTGTGTGTGTGTTTGTGTTATGTAATGCAATTGACTGAGACCACACAAACATGAGTGTGTTTATACACATGTTTAGGACTCTGGCTGGCATAAAGAAGGTGTGTGTGTGTGTGTGTGTGTGTGTGTGGCCGGGAGTGACCTGTGTGTTTGTGTAGGCTTGTTTCTTTGTTTGTGTGTCAGTGCAGGAGTGAATCATTTGTAATGGTAACACATGCTGTAAAGCTTCATTGACTCTGTGTGTGTGTGTGTGTGTGTGTGTGTGTGTGTGTGTGTGTGTGTGTGTGTGTGTGTGTGTGTGTGTTCAGAACTGAACCCTACACTCCAACATCCATCTGAAAATTTAATTATAGCCCAAAAAGCAAACAAGCACCCGAGCTGTGAGAGATTTGGCTTCGGGGCTCATGTGGTGTTCAGGAGTTTCTCCGTTCGCCCTTCTTTTGGACAGCAGCTGGAATTTTAAGGCTCTGGATGAAACGTTTCATAGGTGTTTGGTTTTGCGGCCTTCAGACGTCTGCAGCTACATCCTGAACACGCGATACGTTCAAAGATGTCGTAAACTATTCGGGACGGTAACCCGATCCGGGCGATCAGCCCGATTTCACGGATCCTGATCTTTAAACATGAGACTGACGGAAGAGAGAAACCCGAGAGGAACTGCAGCAATGTTGTTACGCTCGAGTCTCAATTCTTCTAGCCTTAAAAACGTCTGAATGTAAGAGAAATTACAACATAAAGCATTAATTCATCAGACTGCTTAATAATAACAATTTACGTACAAATCATGTTTTAAAAAAGAACACATGTATATTAACGCCGTCCTTCATACCGAGTCCAAGACTGACGGACTGCAACGCTGCATACAATGTTTAATCGGAGCCTGTTCTAATTTCTGCATGGTTAAAATCAGGCTGACCAATCAGAGCTCGGTCGTCGGGCAGAACAGCTCATCAAGAGCTTATATGACGAGCAGCAGGCTGCCTCTAAATCATGGATATTAAAGAAAAGATGGAAGCGTCTGATTATTTATCTAAGTGCATTCTGATCTGTTTATGATCACAAAAACACAAACTAAACGAAAAGAAAGAAAAAAAACAATAAATGATTAAAAAAATAGAAAAACAACAGATTATGGAAAATAAATAAATGCAGAAAAAAATCATAAAATAAAAATACCATACCAAAATAAATGATAAATATATTTACATAAAATAATACATAATTACAAAAGGTTTTAAAGAACTTTTCAATAAAGTAAATAAATAATTTTACCTGTATGAAGTTACCTGTATTTTGTTTAGTTATTTTTACCTAACCAAAACAACCCGACTGCAGTTGAATTGATATTATGTAGAATGCACCATTATGTAATTCATAATGTCTGTTTTTGCAAATGAACAGTTTGGTTAGTTAGCAACCATAGCTAATACACATTCAGCTGAAAAAATCTTTTAAAAAAAGATTTTAAGTAGCATAACAGTAGCAATTCCTGGTTAGCACGTATAGCTGTGCTAAAGCATCACCATGTTTATTAAGTAATAAATGCTAACATGGCTAACAATGAATTTAAGCTACAAACAGGTGTTTTTATTGAGCCAAGATACATTTTAGGAATTAAGCCTCTATAGTCCATGGTGCTTTGCTGTTAACAACATATTAGCATAGTATAGCTTGCTAATGTTTTTACTGCTGGATAAAGTTCTCCTTTAGCTCTTACACCCTGCAGGGATCTCAGGTTTCCCTGAGCTAACACACTTGATAGATTTGGAAGTATGAAGCTACAGCTGCTAAATCTATAGTTTTGATGCTTGTGTCACCGTTGTTTTGTGAAGTGGTCAGGCTGCTAACTAAATACATCACGAAAGTCTGGCGAACTGCGATTTAACCGAACGCTACTCTTACCTCTGAACGAGGCTATCCTCGAGTGTTGTGTTTCTCCTGAGCTAACACACCTGAAGCAGATAATTAGATGAAGGTAGCTCAGGTGTGTTAGTTCAGGGAACGTGTGGGAAGCTGCGGCTGCTACGTGACCAGACTCAAAGGACATCGATCAAACTGCTATCATCATGGCAGACTCCTCATTCCATTTGTCTTTTGTTCAGCCTCATTTGAGGTGCACACCGTGTAAACACTGACAACCAGAGCACCATGATGTGTATTAGCACTGCAGTGGTTGAGCTCCAGGACACCCTGGTCGTGTTTTGGCACCATCTCAGGTCTCTTTCATCTGCTTCCTCTGTTACTTCCACAACCAAACGATGAACACAACGTGTAATAAACACACTACACATTACACAATGAACTCTAAGTATAATGTATGAGTAATATTAGTTTTCTGACCCGCTATCTGAAACACTAACCTGCTTTTATAAAAATAAATTGGGTAACAAGTGGATGTACAAGTGTTTTCGCAAGCTTCTTACCGCCACTTTCTTTCATTCAGTGAATAACTATGATGTTTGTTTACTTTATATTATACCACACTTGGTTCCAACCTTGCAATTTGATTATACAGGTAAAACACTGATGAAATAAAATCTACTCACTTTTAAAACTAATTAATAATTAATAAGCAGCCTGATCCATCAATGAGCCGACGTTTGAGGATTTGGATTTAAGCTGGAAAGGCTGAGAAACGAAAAAAGGCACTACTTTAAATCAAAGGTCCTGGACTCTTAATGGATTCACAGCTCGACTGAAGATCAGTTTTCGTCCCCTCAACAAAAATGATGAATAAGCTTCTACCTGGTTTTTGTTTGATGGATCAGTCAGAAATGTTACGGGAGAGTTATACAGCATCAGCAGCTTCATCAGTTCGATTACAAAGACGTCATATGCTGGTGTTAAACTCGGCGTCTTTCATTTCATTCAAGCTTCATTCATGGATCTCTTAAGACCGAGCTGCTGATGAAGCTGCTCTAGAACTGCAACTTTAACATTTCTGACTCAGAACATTCACATTAAGAGCTTCAGGTGACAAATTTAAGTCATAACAGGATCCTAGACTTTGGTGATAACTCCGATTTTTGGATCTCACTCTGATTTGCTTCTGTTGGTAGGATAGTGTAACAGCCTGCCTTAGAAATCAGATCCATTTTATTTCCTGAATGTAAAGAAGCTCTCTTTTTTAATGAAATAAAGATTATAAATTGATATATTTGTGTGTATTGTCTGTATAATAAACTGTTAGTTGGAAATTCTGTTCCTCAACTGTTAGGACAGAAGCCCAGAGTCTGATGATTATGTTTTAGCGGCAGGGGAAACCATAGAGTGGAAAGATTTTTCTGTCCTATGCATCTTATGATGTAACAGAAATGACTATGGTGTAACTGCAATAATTCTTGAGGGTTGAGCTATAATGTGAGATATCACTGGTGTACTGCGTTCACGTTTACTTTTTATTTGGCTTCTGTGTATTTATGCTGTTACTCTAAACCCCTTAATTTGCAACTTTAATTATTTATAGTTATTTTAAATCACTTTCATTCTTATATATTCCACATAGATTGGCTGTAGAGGTTTGGTCCCATTTTGAGTCTTGGTCCTCCCATGGTTTCTTCCTCATAATGTTTATTTTTCCTTGCCATTGTCGCCCCAGGCTTGTTGTAAAGCTGCTTTGAGACAACGCTCCGTTATAAAAAGTGCTATAGAAACAATGGATCGTGATACACGGCTCTGAAATTACCGATGATGGCAAAGGAAGAAAAAACAGACAGCTTGTGTCCTAGAAGTGAGAGTGTGTCAGTCTGGCATATTGTTACTAAAGAACACAGTAAGATGTGTTTAATTATCTACCTTTAAATCATGACAGATCATAGATTAAGTCACTTACTGTTAAGTAAGTGCTGGGAACGAGTGACTATGAGTACGAATTAGGACACAGCCACTGTGTTTTAACCTGAGTGATGATTAAGATAGTTTTCTCCTAATTGATAGCAGTTTTAGACTCAAACCAAAAAGAGACTGCAGTAGGGAATGGAGTACCATGTAGGACACAAACGATATAACCCTACTTTGAATCGGATCTCTCTGCTGTGTTACAGCATCACGTCTGTTCTCGGCTCTTCATCATGCTAATGGCACAACAAATGAACTCTACAAGTCTGAAGGAAGCAAGGCTGTTAGCTAGCAATACACACTTCGGCTAACAATCACCACACACACACATCACTTCCTGACCAAATGAGCTTCAGACTTCACAAGGAAATGTACGTGTGGGATTTAATTCACCTCTAATCAAATTAACCGACGTAAACTGATGCCGTGCATCTAAATAAAAAAGGTTTAAGATTCTCCTTATGACCTGCATGCTAATTATTTACCTCTGGGGAAGTACCAATAGTTTACTGTGATTCTAGGACAGTTGGTACACTTTATAAATCGTTATAAAGGTAAATGAGTTTAGATGATTATTTTATCAGCAGAAAAGATTAGACCAACTTGTTCACCTTATAAACGACTGATATTTTTAGATTTTAATTACATTAATATGAATAACAGACCACTTGTTTACGTTTAGTGATTGTCTTACAACCCAAGCAATTGTAGTTTAAGGGTTTTACTCAAGGACCCAACAGGGGCAAAGTAAGGGTGGGATTTGAACCTTCAACCTTCTGTTCGGTACCTTAACTCCTATATCAGCAATATTCTGTGTTTTGACGTATCAGGTTACCTGTAGAGTGATTAAACTATATGGACGCTACATGGACAAAAGTATTGGGACGCCTCCACATTAGACCTACAGGAACTTTTATGATGTCCCATTTAAATCTATAGCCATTGATATGGAGCGTCCACTCTTCTGTTAAGGCTTTCTATAATATTTTGGACTGTGACTGTGGGGATTCATCCAGAAGAGCGTTTGTGAGGTCAGACACTGATGTTAAAACGATAAGTTCTGGCTCACAATTTCCATTCTTGTTCATCCCCAAGGTGTTCGATGCGGTCGAGGTGCCTTTTTGGAGTTTGCTTTGTGCACTGGAACAGAACAGGACCTTCCCCAAACTGTTCCCACAAAGTCGGAAGTGTACTATTGTCCAAAATGTCTCGGTTATGCTGAAGCATTAAGATTTCCAGTCATGCAGGTAACGTTCTCCTGGCATCACCAAACCCAGACTCAAGAAACGTGATTCGTCATTCCACAGAACACACAGAGTCCAGTGGCAGCATGCTTTACATTTACAGTGTCGTGGTTTTTTGACAGAATGCATGCTGATCACTTAATCAAAAAATCACACTCAAGCAGAATCAAAGTTTCAGAGGAGAGGCAGACAAGTTTATTGCAAGCAATAAGGGACATCCTCACACCACAGCAGAGGTGCGAAGAAGCCAAAGAGCCACAAATCTCTGGCCCTTATATACAACTCAGTCAAGGTCAGACATTATGTCATCATTGTTTTCCAACTTTTAGAACACTTGCTGCCCAGGCGCCCCACCCGTATTCCTCCATTGTCTCCCCCCCTCGGGTCATCCTGACCTGGCAGGTGAACTTTTATCCCAGTTTTTAGTTTCAGCATCAAATCTCTAATTTCTACATATAAATTGTATTCAATTCTTACATAATTATACTAAATCCAGATCATGATTAATCTCTGTGACCATGTAAAAGCTTTAAAACTAACACTTTAACGTCAAAAAATACAGTTATTCATCATATGCACTTACAGAATAAAAGGATCACTTGGAATAAATTTGCTTATTAATCAAATTACAAATAATTGAGTAATTATACACATGAACATGTGAAATAACCCAAGTTACTGGAGTGTACAACAAGTCTCTGTAATAAAATATCTTACGCAAACACACATACCCACAGTTTGCAAAACTGGTGAAACACTTTCAAGGCCAAAGAACATTTTTGTTACTTTAGGCAGCCACTTTTTCGACTTATTCCCATAACAAACTGGTTGCATCTGCATAGGCAGCTTCACTAGGCCACGTGGCCACCCCGGACACCCAAAACCAAAATTTGGGCACTGGAAACCCAAACCAAATTTGGGCTCTTGTTTATACTTCCGTAGAAGTCGTGTGCTCCTGCTCTGATAACGACAGGCCAGTCTTGTAACGTCATATCAAAACACGTAGTTATCACTTTGTTTTAAACCCATTTTTAAGAAAACTATATATATATGTATTAGCTATATATAACCGTTCACACACTAATTTGCCATACGAATATTAGTTTTAGGGTCTACTGCAAAATCATATCTTAAAGAGACTTAGTCTGAACGAGTGACATCACCACAATTAGAAATGCAAACGTATAAGATGTGAATAATTATATGGGTACAAAAATGTGTGGCCTCCGCAGCCACAAAGGCACATGTGTCCAATAAATCCTCAACAACAGCATTTAGCAGACGCCCTTATCCAGAAGGCTTGCATGCAGCTTCTCAGCCATGAAGCTCTTGGTGCCCAAGAGGGGACTGTGGTAGCCTAGCGGTTAAGGTACTGGACTCTAGACCAGAAGGCCCAGGGTTCAAATCCCACCACTGCCAAGCTGCCACTGCTGGGTCCTTGAGCAAGGCCCTTAACCCACAATTGCTTGGATTGTAAGACTGTACCAATTGTAAGTCGCTCTGGATAAGGGCGTCTGCTAAATGCTGTAAATGTAAATGCCCAGTTTTAGTGCTGATGTTCATTTTCCAGAGGAGGTTTGGATCTCTGCAGTTATTGGGTCAGCAGGGTGTTGGTTGTTATCTTTTTTGCACTATATAAAAGTCTCAGCACTGGGTGCCCCCGCTATGTAACTTAACATGGTCTGAGACTTGTGGTTCCTAAATGCTTCCACCTTTCAAAAACAGTTGATGGTGGAATATCAGAACTTCTTGGATTTCCAATAAAAGCAGAGAGCCCCGTTTTGAAACCCGTTCACACCTTGACTCGGTGCTTAAAGGGTGTTAGACTGTGTGTGTGTGTGGCAGAAGTGTGTGTGTCACTGTACTTTAACCAAATTCAAAAGACTTTAATAGCTGGAATATTTAAGACGCATCGCCACGCCCATCAACTACTGTTAAGGCATACATGTGCACACGAGGACAGTGTGTGTGTGTGTGTGTGTGTGTGTGTGTGTGTGTGTGTGGCAGCTGTTGTTAACGGCCGAGGTTTGTATTGATTGCCCAGGTGTGGGCACAGCCCGCTTTCATCCAGCTGTATGAATAGAGGTGGATGGAGTTTCTGAATGGGTCCCAGAGACACGCCCTGACCTTACAGTACAACTTGTTCTGAAACTCATATCTGTTTATTTACACTGACTTAAATCACTGCATTCACCCCGGGACCACGCAGCACCTTTTTCTACTTTATATCGGCAAAACAACCCATGTGAGTCTTCTAATGACTCCACACCATAAACACTACAATCATGAAACCTTAAAGCTGAAACTGGATCTACAAAGGCTTGTAGTTAACGCTAACGCTCAGTGTCTGCTTCAGAGATGATTCTAAGTCGAAGGCGAGTGCCGCATATAATCACAGCTGTGATGTCATTCACGAGATCACACAGCCTTGAGTGTTCTGTTCCTTCTATACAACTGTTTTTTTCCACAACAAAATAAAGGAGCAAAACTAGATCAGCATTTCTTGAAGGAACAGGGCAACAGTGCTTGAAATGTGGCAAGTAGATTGTGGGTTTGTGTCTCAATACTTTTGACCACATGCATGTCTTGAGTGTTTGGCAGGTGTGTGCTGATGCTTTTGGCTATATGTGGGTTTGTGTGTTTATGTGTGTGAGACGTGTCATGTATGTTTGGCACGTGTGTGGAATGGGCGCGGGTTTGTGTCCTAATATTTTTGGCCACATGTGGGTTTGTGTTCTGATACTTTTGGCCACGTGGGTTTGTGTCCCGATACGTTTGGCCACATATGGGTTTGTGTCCCGATACTTTTGGCCACATGTAGGTTTGTGTCCCGATACTTTTGGCCACATGTGGGTTTGTCCCCCGATACTTTCGGCTACATGTTGGTTTGTGTCCTGATACTTTTGGCCTCATGATGGTTTGTGTCTATACTTTTGGCTACATGTAGGTTTGTGTCCTGATACTTTTTTGGCCACATGTGGGTTTGTGTCCTGATACTTTGGCCACATGTGGGTTTGTCCCCCGATACTTTTGGCTACATGTTGGTTTGTGTCCTGATATTTTTTGGCCTCATGATGGTTTGTGTCCTGATACTTTTGGCTACATGTAGGAAAATTTGTGTCCTGATACTTTTTGGCCACATGTGGGGTTTGTCCCCCGATACTTTTGGCTACATGTTGGGTTTGTGTCCTGATACTTTTGGCCTCATGATGGTTTGGTGTCCTGATACTTTATGGCTACATGTAGGTTTGTGTCCTGATACTTTTGGCCACATGTGGGTTTGTCCCCCGATACTTTTGGCTACATGTTGGTTTGTGTCCTGATACTTTTGGCTACATGTAGGTTTGTGTCCTGATACTTTTGGCCACATGTGGGTTTGTCCCCCGATACTTTTGGCTACATGTTGGTTTGTGTCCTGATACTTTGGGCCTCATGATGGTTTGTGTCCTGATTACTTTTGGCCACATGTGGGTTTGTGTCCTGATACTTTGGCCACATGTGGGTTTGGTCCCCCGATACTTTTGGCTAAATGTTGGTTTGTGTCCTGATACTTTTGGCTACATGTTAGGTTTGTGTCCTGATACTTTTGACCTCATGATGGTTTGTGTCCCAATAGTTTTGGCCTCATGTGGGGTTGTGTCCTGATACTTTTGGCCTCATGTGGGTTTGTGTCCTGATACTTTTGGCCTCATGTGGGGTTTGTGTTCTGATACTTTTGGCCACATGTGGGTTTGTGTCCCGTTACCTTTGGCCCACATGTGGGTTTTGTGTCCCGTTACTTTTGGCCACATGTGGGTTTGTCCCCCGATACTTTTGGCTACATGTTGGTTTGTGTCCTGATACTTTTGGCCTCATGATGGTTTGTGTCCCGATACTTTTGGCCACATGTGGGTTTGAGTCCCGATACGTTTGGCTACATGTTGGTTTGTGTACTGATACTTTTGGCCTCATGATGGTTTGTGTACTGATACTTTTGGCCTCATGATGGTTTGTGTCCCCATAGTTTTGGCCTCATGATGGTTTGTGTCCCCATAGTTTTGGCCTCATGATGGTTTGTGTCCTGATACTTTTGGAATCATGTAGATTTGTGTCCCGATACTTTTGGCCACATGTAGGTTTGTGTCCTGATACTTTTGGCCTCATGATGGTTTGTGTCCTGATACTTTTGGAATCATGTAGATTTGTGTCCCGATACTTTTGGCCACATGTAGGTTTGTGTCCCAATACTTTTGGTCGCGTGCAGGTTTGTGTCCTGATAACCACAGGATTTCTCTAGTCGATCTTCCAGATGCACAAACTTTCCTCTCACGATTTAATCCATGTACATTAGTCCTTCTGGGATAAAGTTCAGCGCACGGCTGATGGTGTCGACTTTGCAGACTGTTAAAATATAAACTTAATCCATGCTTAGCTTAATGTTTGCGTGCTAGTGGGTAAACGTTGCCTCTGGCTATAACCCAAGCGTGTCTGTTATCGACTTTGTCTTCGCTCGGAAGCCGCAGAACAAAAGCCGCCGATGGTTTATTATCATGCTGTCACTTCTGACGGTGACTCCTGTTCAGTGGTAAAAGTTTGTGCACCCCTGGACTAATGTGGGTTTTCCGAATGAAAAGAAGTGACTCGGCCTGTGCAGGTAGGAACGTAAATACTCCAGATTCCTGCACAGTTTGGACACACAGTGCTGGGAACATTCCTCCTGGGCCTTGGCCTCACGCACTCGCTGATTTGTCGGCTGCACATCCACGATTGACAAATTTATTCGGAATGAAGGGTGATCTTTTTTGACTCCGACTGACCTTTCAGTCAGATAAAAGCCCGTCTTCTAAGGATGATCGGGATCTGCTGACGCTCCTCAGCACAAATCCGATATCAATGGGCCGGTCCTGAGGGAGGCGGGGGAAGTCCCCGGCGCCGATACGATCTCGCGTTCACCATTGCAACGGGGGAGAAATCCAGGTCGCTCAGAAATAGCTCATGAGGAAACGAGCTCCAGCGGCTCTGGGCGCTAACAATGGCCGAAGGGAAACGCGCGCTGACCCTCCAGAAGATCTTGGAGGACCTTTCTATGCTTCCTGATTGAACGCCCCAGTCTCCACCTTCCAGCTTCCTTCATCTCCCTTGCCCTGCTCAGGAGGGAGAAGGTTCCTGTCCAGGGAAATCCTGCTTCTCAGCATCGCTGCTCCCCGTCGGGCCGCCTGAGGCAGGGCTTTATGGCCCGCTTTGCCCCCTGAAGAGCCCTCAGGGGTCTGGAGGAGCCGTGATAACATCCAACATCCTTCAGGGGTCTGGGCCTGAATCGGCTCGGAAAAGATCTCAAAGTTAATCAGTCTGTAGTGTCGTGTCTTTAACCTGCCATTATTAGGTTCTATGTTACGTACTCGGGGAACTCGATGAACTAAAATCAGGATCTTTAGGAGAGGACACAACTTGGTTGTTCGTACGAAATCCTAGGATCGAGACAATTTCTTTATAACTGGTTATTTTATATCGGTATACAGGTCTGATGGTATAATGGTACGATCCACTTTGTCTCGGACAGAAACTGTACCACAGGCAGGGTGGCCTCTCTTCCTAGAACTCTACGTCTTTATGCATGAATGGTTTGTCCTTCGTTAGCTAGTTCTTTTAAAGCAATTCCATCTCTAATACTTTGTAAACAGGTGAGGGCTGATTTCTGATGGCTCACAAGCAGAGTTGTTGGTGTCGTTCCACTCAGACGTTCTCCATCACAATTCTGGGAACGAGTCCTAGAATCGCCTCTGCAATGGACTATATTATTGCAGAGCTCCAAATACGGACTTTTTAATGCAACAAAAAAGGTCCGGGGGTGGGGTGGGGGGGTCGCATTACTAACAGCGACACGTACGTCGAGGTTCGCGGCTCGTGGGTGGGAACGCGAGGCAGAAGCTACCGGATCTGAGGGCAGGAACCTTCATCCTCCAACCGGCACAAAGCTTCACTTCATGTCCTGCTCCGCTTCTTCATCTGCATTATACCAGCTCTGAATGAGGGTCCTGTGATCAGTGGAGCTCACAGCTGTGCACATTCGGATCATTCACTCGCTCCTGCACTCTCTCTCACACACTCACACTCACACACACACACACACACACACTTTCAGGTTTAGGTTTCCCATCATTAGGGCGCTCTGCTCTGTGATGAGTGTATCAGGTACTCTAAGCTCCAGCACTGCAAACAGTATTTCATGTGTTAATAAATATCCATTCCTGCATTTCAGGTCTGCAACACATTCCAAAAAAAGTTGGGACGAGGCAATTTAGGGCTAGTAATGAGGTAAAAAACCCAAATAATGTGATGTCAAACAGGTGACTATAATCATGATTTGGTCCAAAAGCAGCATCCATTAAAGCCTGAGTCTTGGAGGAGTAATGATGATCAGAGGATCTCCAGTTGATCACCAAATGTTTAAAAACAATGTTCCTCAGAGAAAGACTGGAAGGGATTTATGTATTTCTGCCCCTACAGTAAAAACAGAGCAAAAGTAGGGTCAGGTCTCAAGTTGTATTGTTATCCCGTTCTGAGATGTTCCACCTCCCTAAAAACACTACCAAGCACCGCTTTAAACACTGCACACGGGTAATCCTATAATCATTCTTTTATTGAGGCGCAAAAAAGGTTTGATGCGTTCAAAAATGTGTTCGGGAGTGACAATGTTTCCTTTGTCGTTCAGACACAAAATGATGGGACTCACCAGGTGGCCATGGGGAAAGGGGTGCAGTACGTTCCAGGTCTAGTGACGTGGTGGGACGACGTTTAAAAATAAACTCATGATAAATCGGTAGTAGATTTGGCACGGGTTTGAGGACTTCCCCAACACTGCTCTCCCCATTTATCCGGCCTTGGGTCTTTCTGTAAACGAATCAAACCCAGGATCTCTGGCACTGCTGTGTCCCACCGAACCCCCGGAGATGTTTAATAAACCCGTTAATGCTTCATTAAGGTTAAGTAACAGGACCAGGTGAGCCAAACTCCAAACTCTTACGCCAGACTGTACAGAGGCGCTCGCTGAGCAAATGCTGAGGTTATGCTGAACATCTTTATCTTTAAAGAGAGACCAATTGAGGACGCACTAATGGAATCATCTAAGAGCTTCTCACCGGGGCTCCTTCCCTTTTGCTGCATTTCTACTTTGGGTGATGTTGATGCAGCTACTTGAGCTGGCTGCAATAACAAGCCTCTCCTCACACACACATTCGCCTCGGCTCATGGGCCGGCGCTGCCTCTTCCTCCGGACAGGTGCTCCTCTAACAGACCCCCCACACTGCTTCAGTACTACAGCATGTAGGACAACGAGAACAAGAAGGTCCAGCAGTGTGTCACGGACACGAGTGGGAACGTTTCATACCGCAAGAAAAAGAAATGAATCCTCCTACTGCATGTTAAACTCGAGAGTGTGGGGGATGTGACGCACTCGTGGTCGGCTTCAGGCGATCCTGCTGACCCAGCCCCGGCCCTTGTCAGGTCAGTTCTTCAGAGTGGAATATAGCAGAGATACACCACGCCAGGTCTGCTCTTTGACTGGCGTAATAAAACTCTCGATAGCACACCTGAACAGTGATTACAGATCATTTGTCTAATTCACTACATGCACAAAAGTATTGGGACACCCCCACATTACACCCACAGGAGCTTTAGGACGTCCAATTCTAAATCCATAGGCATTAAGGTGGTCCACTCTTCTGGGAAGGCTCTCTACAAGATTTTGAACTATGACTGTGGAGATTCATTCAGAAGAGCATTTGTGAGGTCAGGCTGGTGTTGGTACTAGTTGGTGTCCATTCTAGTTCATCCCAAAGGTTTTCGCCCAACCCTGCCTTTATGGACGTTGCTTTGTGCACTGGAACAGAAACTGTTCCCAAAAATCTGGAAGTGTACGATTGTCCTAAATGTCTCAGTTATGCTGAAGCGTCAACTCTTCCCTTCACTGGGACTAGCTCGAATTCAGCCAGCTCTTCAGAACGACCCGTTCATTCACTGCTGTTTATAAAGCCAGACCGCATGGCCTTTAGGTGATGGATTATATCCATCTGTGGTCCCAGGACTGAATGAAACTCCTGAATTCAGATTAAGAGGTGTCCCAATACTTTTGCCCATATGCATGTAGATTAAAACGAAAAAATACTGCAGGAGTTCACTGTTGGAGAGTCTAGAGCAGAGCACCAGCACCGTTCACATGCAAATCCCTACATGGACGGTACAGGGGGAGAGGGGGACCAGGTGTCCGGGGCAGCAGCATCCAAACAGAACCCTCTTTCACCTCTCACATCCCCGAAATCAATCCCCCATTCTCAGCAGTCTCATCCTGTTCTTTCCTGTCTGACTCCATAACGCCACCATATACAGACTCCGTAATGAGGAAGCCTGAGAAACGGCCCACGGTATCAAGCCTAATGCCCTTACTGGGGCCAGTCCGGTACCCGTACCACCTTCTTCCAGAGCCGTGCCTTTGTGATGTGTGCAGCATGTGGTTTTGTTTTGAGTTTTGTCTCGTTTTTAGATGCATGGACGTCCCTGGTAAAGATGTCGTCTTGAAGGCAGCTTATGTTGATCTAAAATCTCAGGGTACTTTTCTGCATTAATGCTGCATCACAGAAGTGGATATGACCTTCACCAAGGGCCCTGACCGACCCCATACCATGCCATGGTTATAACATAAGGCTTCTTTTTAGCACAGTAACGTTTTAAGTGGTATCTGTGAATGTAACTCTGTATTGTAGAGCTTGATAAAGGAATTCCTTGCCCATGTGGTTCTATCAGCTATTGATGAATGCCGGTTCTTGATGCAGTGCCGTCTGAGGGAGCGGAGATCACCCCTCTAAGGTTTAGGCTTGTGCCCTTAGCCTTTATACTGAAACTCTTCCCGATTCTGAATGGTTTAACGATTGGCTCATTTGGTAGGTGTTCCTATTCCGTAGGGTAATAAGTACCACCCCGGTTCTGAGTTAAATCAGGAGAACACTAGAGTGGGACGGTGTTACCTACAGTCTAAACAGAAGCAGAAATAAGGTGTGTAGTAAGACAGAAATCTTCATTCATCATCAAAATCATTACTAAATACAGAGCATAGAAATCTTACAACATACAAATCTGTCGTATCCAAAGCGGCCTTATTTACAGTAGATAAAATAGACTTCCTATGGTGATCCAAAAGTTCAAATGAAAAGTCATTTTAAAAGAAAAACAATGCTGATTATAAACGCGTCACACACAATGGATTTACAGCGTGTCACAAACGTCACTTAAGACTTTTCCCAGTAACACACACACACTCTTAATTATAAGAGCTTCCCAGTTATTAGGCCTACACAGTAAAGTCAGGCTGAGGGAGTGTCTGGATGTAAAAGGATCATCAAGATCATATAAATAAGACTGAAACAGAAAATAAAACATAAGACAAGATCACAACAAGTTGAATGTGAAGGGAAAACCATACGCACATTTTTGAGAATAACACACAGATCTTTATCCTCACATGCATCTGTCTTCAATATAACCGATTATATTACAATAAATATTATATTTCTGTATCTATTTTTAGAGCCTGTCGTATCCCAGTCCATCATAATCAGATCAGGCAGTCATGTAAAGAGCATACTCCGATCTAGAAATCTGATTAAGACTTTTTTCCCCATTTCTATCTCATGTTGGCTTTTTCTTGTTGGATCTGGCAACCCTGGAATAAAATGTGCCACGGAATTGAAGGCAGTGAAAGTGTACTCGAGAAAATGTACAATCTGATTATTTAATATTAAAGTTTGAGGATGACGTGCAAAGTAGAAATCCGATTATTAACCTGGGGGGTCCAATTATCTGATTACTCAAGTGCATGTAAACTCGATCGTTTCTGCGGTGATCGGATTATTAAGTGCATTATTATTACACACTCTGTCAGTCACAGTCACTGACTAACAGCAACAAAGCAACTGATAAATCTATCAGAGCTCCGAGTATCAGCTGGCATTTTAATCACTACAGTAGCTTTTTTATAAGATAATAAATGTGCACTGGGGTCGGGTAGCAGTTATGGAACTGGACCACTGACCAGAAGGTCCCAAGGTGGTCCTTTTCAAATAATAATAACAACTAAATCTATAGTGCCTTTCTCACACCCAATGGCAGTTTAGAGAAGAACCATGGACCTAAAAGGGCTAAGAAAGTTTCCCAAGCTCTCTGGTCTTGTCCTGACCCCTAGTGGACGAGTATTAAAGTATTAAAGACCACGGTGTGTTTTCCGGGCCACGTTTCTCCACCTTTCTAGTACAGAGATGAACTGTGAGTCGTGTTTGCTATTTATAAATCTGCAGCGCAGCATCTTCTGCTGAAACTGGAACGTCAGCAGATTTAATCCGGCTGCACTAAGACGTCATACTGATCTGCTGGGACGTTATGGCTCAGTGGTTAAGGCTCTGAACTAATCAGAAGGTTGTAAGTTCAAATCCCGGCCCTTAAGCTTGTATTGCTAGAGTAGAAATGATCTGACATGGTCCACGTTCTTGGTCCTTATTTTGGTCACTGCTTATCAGGTTGTGAGGGAGGGAATTCTATCTCAGGACTCGAACCTGGTTCACTACCACCCAGGCCTGGGTCCTTATTTACATCAAACCTCAAATGCAAAAACAACATGAAATCAAAGAGTAAATCCTGAAATCGGGCGTGTGCTAAACCTTCGGCCCAGTGCTAAACTGATCGATCCGGTCAGTAAATAACTAGGAAAGGGTATTTCCTGAAGGAATCGCAGAATGGTTGTGCAGCTAAATTAGAATCCTATTGCTAGGCTATGGTGATGTATGTTATGGTCAGTAAGGTGCAACAGTTTCGGCTGTTGTTGATGTGGTTTTACCTTGTGGTTTGCTATGGCATTGTTAGGTAGCTAAGGTGTTGCTGAGAGGTTGCTAGGTGGTTGCTATGGCCCCAGGTGATTGCTATGGTGTTGCTAAATGCTTGTTATGTGTTGCTGAGTGGTTGCTATGGTATTTCAGTTGGTAGCTAAGGTGCTGCTAAGAGGTTGCTAGGTGGTTGCTATGGTGTTGCTACGTGGTTGATGTGGTCTCACAGATGATTGTTATGGTGTTACGATGTTATACCACGTGTTTGCTAAGGTGCTGCTAGGTGGTTGCTATGCTGTGGCTAGATGGGTGTTACGTGTTGCTAAGTGGTTGCTATGGTGTTGCTAGGTGGTTGCTATGGTATCTTAGTTGGCAGCTAAGATGCTGCTAAGTGGTTACTAGGTGGTTGCTATGTGGTTGAGGTGGTGTCACAGATGATTGTTATGGTGTTGCTAGGTGGTTGCAATGGCATTGTGATGGTTTACCACGTGGTTGCTATGGTGCTGCTAGGTGGTTGCTATGGTGTTGCTAGATGGTTGCTATGGTATCTCAGTCGGTAGCTATAAGGTGTTGCTAAGTGGTTGCTATGCTGTGGTTAGATAGTTGTAACAGTTGCTATGGCGATGAGATGTTACACGTGGTTGCTATAGTGTTGCTAGGTGGTTGCTATCATATCTCAGTTGGTAGCTATAAGGTGTTGCTAAATGGTTGCTAAGGTGCTGCTATGGTGTTGCTAGGTGGTTGCTATGGCGTTGCTAGGTGGTTAATATGGCGATGAGATGTTGTACCACGTGGTTGCTCAGGTGTTGCTATGGTGTTGCTAGGTGGGTTGTATGAGGTTGATATGGTGCTGACAGGCGGTTGCTAGGCGGTTGCTATGGTATTTCATGTGGCTGGTGGGGTGCTTTTAGCGGATTTGTATCACTGTGACATGTTCGTTCCTATGGGAAGAAATGCGTAGCTACGCTGGAAGCGTGCGTCCGATCACAAAGCGTGTGCACGCCGGGGCCCCATACCTCATGCAGTTATGCGGGGAAGTTACTTGCAGAAGAAGAAGCATTAAAAAGACAAAATAAAATAGAAGAATAGAAATCGGATAAAATAATTACTTCACGATGAACCATCCAGTGTTACTTCAACTCAAACTGGTGCAGGGATCATCAGAAAAGGCTCCAAACCTTCTGCGCAGGCCAAACTACACGTCACCGACTAAAGGCTAGCATACAGACGCTACGTTACACGTGACGGACTGAATGGAAACAGACAAGGGAAGTGCATTGTGGGAGGTGTAGTCCGGCCGGACCGGAGGTGGAACCTGAGCAGCGAGTAAACATTCAGACGTCTGGGTGATGCCGCCTCACCCTACAGGTACGTGTCCTGCTCGGCGCTGCTGAGGCTCTGATTAGACGCCTGCAGGGGCGTGTCCTTGAGCAGTGCCTGCGATTGGCCGGGGAGGCTCTCGTCCTTGCTCTGATTGGTCGTCTCAGGCGGAGGCGTTTCGGATTTCCCATTTCTCTGCTCTTTGGTCTTGTTCTTCTTCTTCCCGTCCCTCCTCAGGTCGGCTTCCTCGGGCACCTCGATGATGGTGGGGTTCTGGCGCAGGTCCTGCCGGCTCGGGGGCTCGGCCGTCATGATGGCGCGAGCGCCGTGCATTCTGGGAGGAGATTTGCAGCGCAGGTCCCCGTGGGTCTCCTTCCAGCGGCGCAGCTGAGCCAGATGTTCCTTCTCTATGTCCCGCTCTGATACGGATAACTCCACGATCTGGAGGAGAAAAGCCCTGAGGTGAAGCCGACACGAGGAACGATTCATACTCAGCTATGAGCAAAAGTTTAAGCACCCCTGCTTAAAGGAGACGCTTCGACTTTGGAACAAAAACACAAACGCACAGGAGAAAAAAAAAACACCATTCTTAAGAATGAAATGTTGATTTATGTTTAAACATTATACATTAAAATATGGGAAACAATGAAATAAAATGTAAAAAACAGCCATTATCATTATTATCGCTATTATTTCTATCGTCATTATTATTATAACAATCATCATTAAATTTAGAATAATTAATGATAAAAAATAATTATTTTGTAATTATTATGTAGAGATTATCATTTATTATTATTTCTATTATTATTATTTAGCTGATATTTTTTTGTAGCTGTCATTATAATAATTTATTATTTTGTTTGTAAAATGACTGTAGTAACACAGACTAGTCACTAGATGGAGCCTTTGGCCTTGTTGGGTTGCTCAATAGCCTCAGAGACTGATACTGTATAGAATTATTATGCAAAAGGCGGTGTGTGTGGGTGTGTGTGTGGGTGTGTGTATGCATGCATATGTGTGTGTGGGTGTGTGTGTTACCTCGTTAATGAGGAAACTCTCCTGCATGTAGTGCGGTTTGACGGCTCGGAGCAGCTCCATGGTCTCATACTGACCCTGACACGCCTTCAGTTTCTCCTGAGATCCCAGCATGCACTTCAGCAGAACCAGCCCCACACGGAAAATGATCTTAACTCCTGACCACACACACACACACACACACACACACACACACACACACACACACAATGTTTCAGTCAGTGACAGAAATAAAGAATATATAACTGTAATGATCTTATTTTCTGCCTTTATGAAATCGATGTCCTCCCACATCCCCCTAATTCCCACTGTGTGTGTGTGAGCCACCGTCGCAGAAGAACATGTCCCAGACGCGCAGC
>JAJAGP010000166.1:185000-272500 GCA_025084515.1 Ancistrus triradiatus
CAGTGCGTGTTGATGGACAGACAGATGTGGAGACAGATCTGCCCACAGAGAGACAGACAGCTGAAGCTGTGAGATCAGCTGCCGTTTATGGGATATAAATACCCACAGCTACACCGATTACAAAGCCTGGATGAACAGGATATCGGATTACCGAGCCGGGTGGACAAACGGCTGCACGAAAGACGAACGGACGCCTTTCCGACAGCTTTCCCAACAGACAAAGCCAGAAACGAGACATAAACGTGGGAGATGTGAGCCAGCGGAGCTCCTCATAGGAAACACACGCTGTAGGAAAACAGGAAGGCCTGTGCTGTGGAAAAACTTTCCCCTTGTTCTATTTCCTCCCGAGTCCACTTCCTGGATCGTAACGCTTTAAAACCAACGAGAGAAGCTTTTTACCACTCGTGCTGGACCTCGGACTAAGTGTGAGGGGGTCCAAAAGGAGAACTTCAGATGTTTAGGCCATAATTCAGACTCAGGAGTAATTTACAGGTAAAGAGGTGTTAGTGATAAAACACTGCAGACCACACGGTCCTTCCTTCATGCAAATCTCAGCTCGGTTTGTCTGAGCTCAAAGTCAGACGTCATCCTGGACGTACAGATCCCTCTAGCACCTCAGATTTAAAAAACATAAAACTAAACAAAACCCACGCACTGCTTTCTGTCTCTTTAAGGACTTTATGCTTCTTTAGAATGACTCGTGTGTTTGAATTCCCCCCTAAAGTGACTCAATAATGCCGATATGCATATTTAACGTAATATCTTTAGTCAAAACTTTATTGACCTGTTAATATTTACTTAGTTTCTATTTTTGAACTATTAACACAGGCTTATTTGACTAGATCAATGACTTTCACTCTTACATTTCTCTCTTTTTGAGTCTTGGTCCTAACGAGGTTCCTGCTCATAGCGTTTAGGGATTTTCCTCACCCCTGTCGCCCGAGGCTCGCTCAGGTTAGGAGCTTAGACAGCAGAAGATAATCTAAATGGTAAAGCGGCTCTGAGACGATGCTCCATTGTGAAAAGCGCTGTAGAAATAAATCTTTCAAGCCGCACATTCAGTGTCAGAGAGAAGTTTCATTTCTTGTTTTTACTGAAACAAAGTCAGATCCGGGTAAAACAAAATGGCTAGATGTGCTGATGCCTTATTGTGGACCAGGTCTCCCACTGAGATGCTGCTTAACACCAATATAATAATAACAACACTAATAATTTGTACCTGATTATTATTAATAGCTGAGTAAGTAAAGCTATCACTTTCACCCAAGTATATTTTGGCTCCGCATGTCCTCGTTTAACTGCGTCTAAACTTACAGGCTTTTATATAAAGAATAAAGCGCACTACAATTCGTATTTGCAATATTTAAACATTTTAAATATCACGTGATAGTTGCAGATAGGCAGACATGGCCTACTCAGGAACGTAGGAACTCAGACTGCGTTTATAACTTTGTTTTTCACTATAACAACGTTACAAAGCCAATGACTGTTGTAAATCATAACGCACTTATGCAGTTACTCTGTGGGCAATGTCCTGCCAGGCTAGGGGCGTTTCCCTTCCTCATAATAACTTCTTTATGTTCCTCACAAAGCCTTACGAGTAATTCCTGTTCAGCAGCAGGAACAAATCCGCTCCTTCCTTCCACTCTTTCTGACATTTCTTTAAACATCGATGAAACCAAGCCTGTTTAGATTCGGGGTGCACACGCCTGTGACCCTCATTAGCTTAGCCTGAAGTGGACCGTTTGGCTAACTTAAGCAAGGCTTATTCTAACAAGCGTGGCTTTTACTAGCTCGCTTTGTGGAATGGGCTGATCATCACATGAGGCCCCTCGCGCTCTGTCCTGAGTTATGGATCACCTATTCAGTCCAGGTGTGCAGTTTTCCATCCTAAGCCGTCGTCACATGAGCAGAGCGCTGCTGTCTGGAGCTGCACCGAGCAGAGAAGCGTACTCTCCTAACCAGCAGCCGTCCTACAGGCGCATGGGTGGCCGTGTCTGAGGGAGGGGATGCCGGATCGGACAAGCCAACAACAAGCCACAGGAGTTAACAACGCGCTCATTTCTCACAGTTTCTGCACACTCAGCTGCGATACCTCCTCGTGACGTAAGCACAACAGGAAAGTTGCGCTGTCAAATAAAAGACAGTTTCTCACCCAGTAGTATTATTAGATATTTATTTCTGTATTTGAAGACCCCTCAGCATGAAGGGCTCTAGTTTGTAATTCACATTACATTCATTACACATGACATACTAATTAATGATGTTATATTTCAAATAATAATATCATTATAATCTAATAATATACAACTAATGCTGAAATAGATAGAACACGTTCACTGATCAGCACTGCTCTAATAGAAGCCTAACTCAGGACGGGCACTTTAAGAGGTTAACCCATTTAGGAGACACACATGCAGTAGGCGATCTGCCCCTGTGTGTTGTGTGCACGGCAACAAAGCCACAACTAAGCACGTCCAGCATTGTGTTACCCAGCAGCGAGCAGAGGACACTCAGTTCCACTTCCGGCTCGGCGCAGGTTCAAACCCTGACCCTCAACCACAGGTGACCAGAGCGCGATGGACGTGAAGTCTCTCACGCAGCACAGAAAACAATCAGCTCTCTTCAGACCTCACACACACACACACACACACACACACACACAATACTGTGCTGCAGGTCCAGTTTGAAGCGGATGAGTCCTAATTTAGTATTTGTTTTTAGTTTTAGTCGACCAAATCTACAGAAGACTCATTTGACTAAAATATGACATGTACAGGCTGCAATATGTAAATGCTGTATAACATTTCCCTGAATTATTTAAGTTATTATACGCACCTGAAACATCTACATCCGTGCATTGATAATAAAAGTACACATTAAAGGGGTTAGAACTCAAAACTCCCACCACAGAGCTGCTTCAGCAGACACTAGAATAGAGTCAAGTTGGAAAGAATGATATATTACAAGACCTAATTAAGATATAAGCGCAGATCATATGCATGCATTATAATAACTGTACACAGTAAAAGTGGTCACTAAAACTCAATTCCCACCACAGACCTGCTTCAGACTCGGTGTGGACACTCATGAGATATCGTACAATAGAATTAAGTTAGAATAAATGCTATATTATGAGCTTTATTAAACATAAGATCAGATGGTGCATGCTCTATACGCACTTATTCATAATTACTGTATAATACGGAGTTATGTTACCCGAATACTCCTAACATACAGTACGAACACTTCTTAGACACAGTAAAACAGATCCACGGAGCGAACCGGACACATATTTTACTTCCTACTTCATATGCTGGAATACTGGCTTGAAACGTGAGCAGAACGAAATTGTGCGTAAATCGTTCGTAAAACACCTTTTTCGTAAATGTCCGGATTCATGAAAATATATAAATAAGCAGAAGTGCTTAATCCAGACTAATAAGAACACCAGGATCCGGCCCAAATTAAGCACTGACTAGGTGATTGTAGATTTATTCCTACAGCCTACATGCAATTTGGTGTCGAGCCGCTTTGTTTATTACCTGAAACACCACTGCGGACTCTCAAAAATGAAAAACGTCGATTTGAATGCACTCTGTTCAATAAAACATTGATTTCCGCATCAGAATCGTTTTTTTCTTTGCATTTCTGAGACATTTTGCTGGGTTCCTCAGTCCTTTATTACACAGCGGTTATTTGTTGTTTGTGGGCGTGGATTATGGTAATTGTATGCTAATTATAAAGGAACGTGCACACACAACACGCGTAATTTACTCGCAGTCTTTTTTACAAAGGTTCCATAAATCAGTCCCCCATAAAGTGGCCGGAGAGTGTAAGCATGCAAGAGAAGTAATAAATAAACTTACAGATTTGGGATGCTCTGAGATCCTCCGATGAAGCCATACTTATCCGTCTCGATGCCGCCGAAGCCGTTCCGCTCCAAATCAGACCCGTCCCGTTCTCCGTCCTGAAGACTTTTCGCATCTTTAATCTCCGGTCCGTTGACTTGCGATTTCGGATTTTGGATTTTAGCCATGTTTGCATTTACTGAGTCCTCACTGGTGTACCGTCACTATTTACCGCAGTATCGTTCATCGGCATGCTGATCCATCGTACGGTCTCATCGCTCAGCCGTTTCGCCTCGTTTTATTCGACTTCACCCCGTTTTGAGCAAATGAACAGCTCATCTGGTCTAGTTTCTGTCCTCACGACTTGCTTATCTCACCTTTAATTGGCTTTACATGCCGTGCAAGTTTATTACGGTCGCGTATATTTATGAAAAGCAACACAGAATCCACTGGCACACATTTATCTCTGTGTGAAGAAACATCCTGGGCTCCTAAATGACATATTTAACTAGGAACCACACAAACAAGAGCTATTAAACAACTTTCCAGCGTGTCCCTCATCAGCCGATGTTATACTAAACTAAATCAATCGGTCGTAAGCTAACCGGCTAACGTTAGCCTGCTCTCTGAAACAGCTCTCTAAGCAGCTCACCCAGACCGTACCAGCTCTTTGACGTTAACGATAACTAAAAATGAAGGATATTTTCATTACAACAACGCGTTTACCTTTAAAACGATCTAATTTAAGCGTCCGCACCAGTGGCTGATGCTAAGCTAACGTCAGAGCAGCTCCTGCAGCACCGCGTCCACACCGGATTGTTTTCACTACGGGCTGAAAGGTGATTCAGAAAGAGTCGATTCCAAAAGAGTAGCTTCAATCATTCTGTGCACTGGAAAGAGAGTCGATTCAACAAGAGTCGGTTATACTCAGCGGATTTTTGTATCGTTTTCAATTTCTATTTCACATTCAATTTACTAGGGCCACCGGCCACTTTATTAGGTACACCTCCACTGCTCGTTAACGCAAAAACCTAATCAGCCAATCACACAGCAGGAGCTCAACATGATCAAGACGAGCTGCTGAATCAAACCGAGCATCAAAACGGGAACAAAAAGGGGATTTCACGGACTTTGAACATGGCATGGTTTGTTGGTATTTCAGAAAATGCTGATATAGTGGGATTTTCACACACAGTGCCATCTTTTACAGAGAATGGTCCCATAAAGAGAAAATATCCACTGATCCACTCAGAGGAGAACGGGCAGACCGGTTGAAGCATCTCAGAATGCACAACACGTCGAACCTTGAAGCAGATGGGCCACAGCAGCAGGCTCACCAAGATCAAACAACAGAAGACTAGGAAAAACGTCACCTGGTCTGATGAGTCTCAGACATTGGCGTAAATATCATGAAAGCATGGATCCATCCTGCCTCGTACCAGCAGTTCAGGCTGCTGCTGGTGCTATGGTGAGGGGGATTTTCTTGGCACACTTTGGGCCCTTAATACCAACTGAGCATCATCTAAACCCCACAGCCTAGCTGAGTATTGTTGCTTACCATGTGCACCCCTTTATGAGCACAGTGTACCATCTTCTGATGTCTACTTCCAGCAGAATAACGCTCCATGAACCAAAGCTCAGATCATCTCAGACTGGTTTATGAACATGAGTTGACTAACTCAGACGAATCCACCCTCACCAGATCTCAGTCCAATGTTTTATTAACCATTAAAATGAATAGACCTTAAACAGTGAGGTAACAGGACTCATTAACCTGTAAACTATGATTTCGCAAGCAGTATTTCTAGTTTTTGGTCGGTTTTATTTAATTGCGGTTTGTAAACGTATACAGTGTCATTTCAGTTTACTTGTCTGTACGAATCTCGTTCCACAGCACAATTGGAGTTGAAAGCAAATTAAAACGAAAACGTTTTGGTCTTGTTATTTATAATCGTTAATAAATCCTACACGATTTGTTTTAGAGCATCGGTTTCACTCATTCACTGTTATTTCACTTCAGGAATCAATCGCGACCTTTGTGTTTGTGGAATCGACTCTTCAAAAGGAATTCGAATCGGAATCGACTCTGAACCGTCTGGAATAACGAGTTAAACCACGCCCATTTCAACTATAGCAACTATAACAAAAGCCATAAAGCATAAACCATGCTATAGTCCAAGTTTAACGTAACTAAAACGCTTCAAACGCTTACAAATGACATTATAAGTTATCAGTCTTTCTCTCTGTCAATGAGAACAATCCTGTTTTACTTAAATATGTAATTCTATAACCAGTTTAAATAACAACTAAAGTCAGGTGGAGTTGTAATGTCCTCGTGGACTTTAAACGTCGTGTTAGGTTACAGTATATGAAAATATTAACCAGTAATTACACTAAATGAACACTAGGTGTCACCAGGAGCCAACTCATTTAGGTGCTGAAATGTATGGATCAGGCGGTGTTGGTGCTGCACAGCTCCCAGTCTCAGGTTTGATCCCAAGCCCTGATTTATATCCCATGTTCTCCTTGTGCTGGGTGGAATATTAAGTAATCTCGAAGATTAACCTTCGGCCGCTGTTCCTCTCCCTCACACACAGCAAACGTTAATCCATTATACAGTCAGTTAAGTTCTGACCTCTTACAAAACACCCCCTAAACATGGGCGTGTGCGCGCACGTAAAAACACTATATTTAAATATTTTACAACTTGGAAACCAACAGGTTAGACCTTGAAGGCTTGAAGACTTTATGTCTATTTTAATTTTGCAGCATTTGCTAGAATAGTTGACTTCCAGCGTTACGTTACGATGCAGGAACGACGATACATCGCTCTGTAATCCTGTAACTCCAGTTCTGTTTTGGGCTTCCACAAAAACCCTAGTAAAATGGGCAAACATTTAAAAAACATGAAAAAAGGCAGCAGCAATTCAGTAGCGCGCGGTGCCTCCTGACCGCTTTGGGCTGTGTTCTGAGGGCCGGGAATCCCCCTGGCACTGCAACAACCATTGCCATGACACGCAGTTAAGATGCACAAAAAAAAATAGACAAAAGCAAGAATAGCAGCGACTCAGCAGCCCACAACCGTGGTGACAAGAAACAGCAGTGAGGTCAGGCGGGTACAATCATCACCAATGCCACAACAGCGCCCTCTGCTGAGCCCTGCCCCAGACTGGCACCCTGTCAGGGTTACATGAACCATGAGTTCCAGGATCCCTCACCCCAGGAACCTGACCAGGACATGCAGGATTAAAAAGTGCTTTAGGATTATTATTCTGTCTGGTAGCACTAGGACAGCACCAGCTACGACTGATTGCATCTGGGGGACGAGGATCATCTCCTGGGCTGCAACAGCGCCCCCTATCCAAACCTGTGAGGACCTAACTCGCACCTTATATAAAATAAAAAAAAAAGTAAAGTAAAAAAACAAAAACAAAACAACCCCAACCCTACAAACGTTAACCCCTTCTGATCTCTGCAAAGGACCGGCGGCCGGTCAGGGAACACGCCCTCCTCTGTCCTGTCAGTGTCCGGATAGTTTCTGAACCCCAAGACCCCGACCTTGATAAGCATGGCAAAAACAAAAAAAATAAGAAAACGTTGACTATAGTTAGGTAAATAGGGTACACACAACATATGGAACATCACAAATACAAAATAAGAAGTTTATTTAAAAAAAAACAAAAAAACAAAAAATATCAGTATAACATTGGGGTGTTTTTTTTTGTTTGTTTTTGTTTTTTTAAACATCACAACAGATCACGCAACCCAAAATAAAACCGCCACATTTGTGTCACCGTCTCCTGCTGATCGATTACAATACGTATAAATAAAGTCCACACACACACACACACACACACACACACCTTTGTACAAAGTAAGAAGGGTACAGAAAATTCAACTAGAATCAAGAGAAGAGACAAAAACAAGCAAACTCAAAAAGAGAGGGGAGAAAAATAAGCTCCGAACGCAGCGTCCTTTAGTCTGCTAAAAACAACCAGCTTTATAAAAATAAAACTTTTATCTTTACATACCTGACCTAGAGATCTGAGCGTCACACCTGCGTTTGTGCGTGTGCAGCTGGACTGGAGGACAGCGGGAGGTGCACACACACACACACACACACACACACACACACACACACACACACACACACACACACACACACACACACACACAGAGTACAGGCAGTTCATGCTCTAACACAGAGAGGCCATCACTCAGCTCTTTATTTGGGAAGTTTGCTTATTAGTTGGATTTCTCCCCCATTTGGGCTGTCAAAAGCAAAGAAACAAAAAGAAAAAGAAAAACAAAATAAACAGTAAAAAGGCAAAACAAAAAGAAGTCATGAAAAAGAAAAACATTTAATAGAGAGAAACAAAAACAAAACACAAATACAGAAAATTAAACATAAAAAAAAAGCAAAAGAGAACTGAAAAACAGGGAAAAAGAGAAGATAAAAAGAAAATAAAGGACTACATAGATTAAAAAAATGACGACAGATGGAAATAAAGAGAAACAAATAAAGGAAAACAGAGCAAACAAGCAAAAAAAAAAAAAGAAGAAACAAGGGAAGAGAGAAAAAGAAAACAGCTAGTTTTTCAGTGAGAAAGAAAAAGTGAAACAAAGAAACAGAAAAACAAAGAGAAAGTGAAACATGAAAATTTTAAAAATAAAGACATGAGAGAAACTGAGGAAAAAGGAGAGAGAGAAATAAAAGGAAAATACAGGACTAAGAGAGAGGGGGCAATAATAAACCCAACCATATTAAAAATAAAAAATAAAAAAAACACAACAACTAGAAACACAAATAGAACAAGAGAGAGAGACCAAAAAAAGAAAGTGTGAGAAAAGAGAAACTGTGATAAAGGAGAAATAAAAAGGAATAGACAAATAAAAGCACGAAAGAGAGAAAGAGACGGGAGAGATGTTCAGTGAGAGCAGACACTGTTAGGCGACGGGAAAGAAAGTGAAACAAAAAGAGAAAGTGAAACAGAGCAATTTTTTTCAGAGCGACAAAAAGAGAAACTATAAAGAGAACCGTAAACTAAAGGAAAATACAGGACTTAAGAAATTCAAAAAAAGAGAGAAAGACAGAGGGAAATGATGAGCAACCAAAACAGAAAAGAAAAAGAGAAAATAATAGAAATGGAGAAACAAAACAAACAAAAAAAAAAAAAAAAAAAAAAAAAAAAAAAAAAAAAAAAAAAAAAAACCCACAAACACCTCCTGACTCAAACCAAGAAGGGAATTCATTTGGGTCCCTACCCCAGAATCTGGTTATACCAGCTACCTGAAACGTACCTCCTTCCTGAAAATGGTTTGGATAACGTTATTCAGATAGCGGGAATCCATTTCCATTATTTCCTATGGTGAAGCTCCTAGCTGGTTCCTGTGTGGGGTTTCTAATTCTAATGAACATCTAACACTACATAGTATTACAGAAACAGCCTTCATCTCCCATCATGCATCAGTAACCGTGTGTTAAGCGGGTGTGGTGTAGCGGTAGCACGTTACATAGAGCGCTGAAACGAGCCGCAGCGCCTCTGGACTCAAACCGAACAAAGACTCAGCAGTACTGAGGGTAGAGTGTGGATCAGGGTGGTGAGGTGACGTGTTAGAGCAGGAACCCCAAACTGTACCGCCGGATCAGCCTCGTCTATCCCCAGTCACCCATAATGCAGTTCTGTAACGCCTCCCGGAACTCGTTCTTACTGGGACCCGTCACCGGATCGGCTCACACTCAGACTTTCAGAAACACGTACAGAATAACCCAAAAACCAGTTCTGCACCTCCTGCGCACCGCTTAGCCACGCCCACACGGCGGCATGGAGACGCGGCCCTCCTCCCGAAAATCCTGAAGCGCTGGTCGAACCCGGGCGAGAGGGAAAACACGCAATAAAAGACACACAGAAGACCGAGACAGTCCGAGGGGTCCTCAGTTCTCCCAGGGGTTTGTAGGAGCAGAGCTGAAACCTCTCCGTTTAGAAGCACCTTGGGAAACGAACGACTCGCTCCACTCAGACACGCAGGGGCGCAGAGAGGGGCGAGGGCACGACTCATCCGCCGGGCATCCTCCGGGCGCGGGGCGCCTATACAAACCAGTCCGCCCACGCCAAAGGACCAGGAGGACGGCGGGCGGCTCCAGAGCGCGCTCAGTCCGTGTACTCGGCCACGAGGGACAGCAGCACCGTGATGTCATCAGGTTTTCCTCCTGAACACACACACACACACACACACACACACACACACACACACACACACACACACACACACACACACACACACACACACACACACACACACACACGTTACGCTCCCTGCGGTTCAAGCTCACTGAAAGTGAAACTAATTTTTTTTAAATAAACAAAAGGCAAAAACAAACTGAGGAAAAAGAAGGGAAATAAAAGGAAAACAGGATATAAGAAATAAAAAAAACTAAAAACAAACAGAGACTGAGGGACATAACATGAGACTAGAAAATGAAAAAGGAGAAACAAAAAGAAACAAGACAAATAAAAAGAAAGAAACCGAAAAAGATATGGTGCGAGAAAAGAAGAAACAGTAATGGGAATGAAAAAATAAAAAGGAATAAACAAATAAAAACAGGGGAAAAGAGAACAGAGTTTTTCAGTGAGAGTTTCTCCATCTTTGTTAGGTGAAGATAGAGAAAAAAGTGAAATTTTTGAAAATACAAGACAAAAACAGAAACTGAGAAAAAAGGGAAGAGACAGACTGAAATAAGAAACCGAAACATAAGAGTCTAGAAATGGGAAAAAAACAAAAAACCAAGACAAAAATAAAAAGCAAGAGAAACCGAAAAAAAAGAAGAAACTGATGAGAAAGGAGAAATAAAAAGGAAAAAGAGAAATAAAAGGAAAATTCTGTATTAAAAAGACATGAAGAGAGAGAGAGTAATGATGACAAACTCAAACTGAGAAGTCTAGAAACAGAAATGGAGAAACAAACAAAAAACAAGACAAACAGAAAAATAATTGGTGCAAGAAAAGAAGAAACAATGATGAGAAAAGACAAATAAAAAAGAATAAACAAATAAAAACAGGGGAAAAGAGAACGGAGAGTTTTTCCATCTTTGTTAGGTGAAAACAAAAAGAGAGAAAAAAAAAGAACAAAGAAAAAAAAATAAAATAAATTTAAAAAAATAAAAGACAAAAACAGAAACTGAGGAAAAGGGGAAGAGATAGATGGAAATAAGAAACCGAAACGTAAAAGTCTAGAAATGGAAAAAAGAAAAAAAAAAAAAGCCAAGACAAAAAGAAAAAGCGAGAGAAACCAAAACAGTGCAAAAAAAGATGACACTGATGAGAAAGGAGAAATAAAAAGGAGAAAGAGAAATAAAAGGAAAATTCTGTATTAAAGACATGGAGAGAGACAGAGTAATGATGACACACCCAAACTGAGAAGACTAGAAACAGAAATGGAGAAACAAACAAAAAACAAGACAAACAAAAAAAGAAACAGGAAAATAATCAGTGCAAAAAAAGAAGAAACAATGATGAGAAAGGAGAAACAAAAAGGAACAAAAGTAAAAACAAGGGAAAAGAGGATGGCGAATTTCAGGGAGAGCCAAAGAGAAGAGAAAGAATAAAGTGAAACAAAGAAAACAGAGAAAGTTAAACATTTACAAATGAAGAGAGAAAATCAAACTGAGGAAAAAGGAAAATACAAGACTAAGGATTAAGAGAGCGATTGAAGGAAATAAGAAACCAAAACAGAAAAGAATAAAAACAGAAATGGAGACAAAGAAAAAGACAACCAAAAAGAGGTTATAAAACGGAGTCGTCTCTCCGTCGGCAGCACCGGAGCCTCTGCAGCAGCTCATCGGCCGCTCGTCGGACTCACCTCTGACGTTGAGGCCGTTGTCGCAGGCGAACTGGGCGAAGGGCGACATGTAGTTGGGGTCGTAGGCCAGCTCGTGAGCCTGCTCCGCTATGCTGCGCGCCGTCTGCTGGATGCTGTCGTAGTTTGCGCTCTGGAACGGAAACATGGGCGCGGGGTCGGGTTAAGAACAAGATCGGTGCCAGTCATCCGTGGGCACTTCCCTAAAGCAACAGCTCTGGCTGACTGACCACCATCTTAAAGATTATTTTACAACATCTCATGTCATTTATTGAATAATGTATTGAAAGCGAAAATTAAAAACGATCATTATTATTATTATTATTATTATTATTATTATAATGCCACTGATGAGTTTCTCCCCAAAAGTGTTCAGTAGCCGTTTCACAGATGCTGCATTAATTCCAGGGTTGCCAGATCCCGCAAGAGAAACAAGCTACCAGGTCTTTGGACATAAACCATGAAGAAGCAATATTTCTTAGATTAAGCAGACTTGGCAACTGGGTCTGACTCTGCTAGCCACTGCCGGGCTTTTTTTGGGATGGTTATTTATTTAAGGTTATATATGCACTGAGAAATCTGATTCTTGATTTCTTAATCGGATTTCTAGCCCTTAATCCGATGTAAGAAATGGGAGCCGTTTACATGACTAGAATAATCAGATAACAGCAGAAATCTGACCATAATCAGATGATGTCAGTGAGGATCTTATAACGAATCAATAAAGTGAAACCATAAGGTGGAAGGTGCAGGTAGAGGCAAAATCCTTCAGATACTCGGGTTTTGCTGTTTGTTATAGCGGGTTACGGTTCGGATAGTGGAGAGGGGGATTAAAATATAAATCGTATGTCATAGCAGGAGCTCAGATGGCAGGGTTTGATGGTGGGTTGAGGAGTTTTAACGCCACTTCTGCACGTCGGCCATTTCGTGGCAGGAAAGGTGATGTTATTGATGTGTTATAAAAGTGATGCATCCTTAAACATGAGCTCTTAGATTTGTGAGAGGAAGGAATGTCACTAATCTGCTTTGCTTGGGGTTTTTGTTTTTCCATTAGGTACCTAGGGCATTCGGTGAGCAAGGACTGTGGTGGCCTAGCGGTTAAGGTACTGGACTCTGGACCAGAAGTCCAGGGTTCAAATCCAGGGTTGTTTTTTGACAAGTTCTACATTGTGGGGGTTCTTCACCCTTCAGCAGAAAGGAGTCAGCGTCAGTCGGAACATGACAGAGTCGAGCTGTTGTGTGGTGCTCATATGGTCGACAGGCATCAGGAGGGCATAAGCTTCAGCAGTGAAGATTGAACTGCGCTTTGGCAGGTCTACTCTAGATGAATGTTGTCCAGATACCATTGCCGCCGAGACTCTGTTCTCAGTTTGGGCCGTCTGTATATATGGGGAGGCGGAGCGGGAATTTCTCTCTGATGTCCAGGAACTTGAGGTAGGCGTTCAGGTGGGTGGTAGATTTCTCTCTGCAGGCAATGTCTAGGCTCATGTTATGTTTTTCAAGGTTCCATGGTGGGACAGGACTGAGGGGCATCTGTTATATCATTCAGGTCTACAGCGAGTTCTCTCAGGTGTGATGGTGCAAACAAAAGTCCTAGTCATGTAATTAGTCCAACACGTTCCATTTATTCCAATGCTGCACTCTATTGCCATTTTAAGAGAGGTTACAAACCTTCTGGAGAACTCACCTTGATCTTTTTGAGCTCCTGCAGGATCATGTAATCCGGCATGTTGTCGAACAGGCCGTCGGTGGCGGTGAGGATGATGTCGCCGAGCTGAACGTCAAACGAGGATCTGTCTGCCATTTCAGGACTGCATGAGAAAAAGTCGAATTCGGTCATTTCATACATAGTTATTCATCCTCTGGTTCCTCCTCTATACGCGGAATAAACACAGTGACCTCATCCTGACTGATGTTAGAACCCTGTAACAGGAGCGCCTGGTAACTCCAGACGGCGTGCGGGACGAGAACGAGGCCAAAAGTTCAAGGAGGAAGAGCCAGGACAGTAACGAGACACCCGGGGCGAGACGGCACGTCCTAATCTGACGGGACCTTTTACCCGACCTTAAGACGCCGGTTTGAGTTGGAGTTTTGTTTGGAAGATTATCTGATCTGGCAGAGCAGGGACAGGGAGAAAGAAGAGGCCGTGCCAAAATAACATTCTCTGTTTAACATGCCCATTAGAGAAGTGCCTGTCACTGCGGGCCCGGTTTTGATCGTTTACCAAAGCACTGCACAGAGAGAGAGAGAGAGAGAGAGAGAGAGAGATGCACAAAGAGAATGACAGATATATGAAGAAAGACAGACAGATATACATGAAGAGAGAGACACAAAGAAAGAAAGACGGGCAGAAACAAAGACAGATGGAGACAGATACATGAAGAAAGAGAGACACAGACAAACACACAAAGAGAGACAGGCAGAAAGAGAGAGACACACAAGGAAAGACAGAAATACACAAAAGTGAGAAGCACAGAGAGACACACACAAAAAGAGAGAGAGGCAGAAACAACAATCTGACGAGTTTGGGTTGTTATTTAGCTGCAGTATGAAGATCCAAACAAGTTTTTGCATTAGAGCTCAGACTTTTGGGCATCACTGTAGATACAACTGTGCTAACAAATAAAATAATGAAAATACACCTGACTTGCCTAAATAAAAAAAATAATAACTAAAAATTTTGCCAGAAGTTTCACATGACATTCACCTATTTAAAACCGAACGACGTTCTTAAATAATTTCGACGGCTGGCCTCTCCTCTCCACTTCTCAGTTCGTCCTTCATGGAAATAAGGACCAAAAATAAGCAGCCGTCTCGTCTTTTTCCTTTTAAACGCTCCACTGATGCAAGTCTAAAACCGGAGGAGGGTTAAAGTGCAGAGAAAGGCAGAACGTCCCGTTCCTGACGACGGTGTTGGAGAGGGTCGGATCGGAAACCATCCCACCACATTAAGAGGTCCGGTTTCATTTCGGAGCGGCTCAGAATAGCCTCGTCCCCTACGACACTGACCGGCTCAAAAATAAGTCAGGCTGGCAAAATATCTGCTCTCCGATTGGCCGATTCCGTTTTGGCAGGGCGCCCCTGGCCGGCCTGTAGGAGTGATGGGACGCGATCACATGCTGCTTTTTTTGGCCTGCTTTTCAGGCGGCTTCAGCAAACGGGTCAGAATGCCACGCCTAATTACACACTTGCACGTGGAGTGTATCGTTACGGAGTGTTAATTAAGGTGCTAATCGAGTCCTGGAGGTGCCAGTCGGCTGTGCCAAAGGGAGGGGAGGCCAGTGTCCTTGCCTCCGTATCCTTAACATCCCCAACTACACATTCTGTTTTCTCAGCGGCTGCATTTCTAACCGACTCGCCTATACTCTCCATTATATATTATATTATAGATGGTACGACCGACAACACTGATGTCACAGTATCGTGTGTAACTGACTCCGCCCACCTGTCGCTCAGCACGGACCCCTCGGCCTCTGGCGGGACGATGGACAGCTGGAAGGGCGTGTTGAAGTAGTGCTGCTGCTCATCAGAGCGATGAACCACCTCGCCCTCCCGCACCACCAGGAAACCCGAATCGCCCAGATTACACGTGTGGATCTGGTGGCTGCTCCGGTCCAGGACCACGATGCACGCCGTGCTGCTGCCTGCAGGGGGCGGAGACAAAGATTAATTAAAAGATTAATTGAATAACAAAAGAAATGAAGTCAACCAGAAAAAGACATGAGATTAATACGATTATCACAGATGCTCCACCATACTTAGCAGTGGGGATTCAACCCAATACTAGTGATCTTCTCATCTGACCAACAGTCAAAGTGCCTAACAAAATTTTAACCTGAATTCTCCATGGCACGTGAGCCGCTCTCCCTCATGAGGTGTGTTCATGAGGCGGTGACGTACACCTGACTGACACACAGAGGCCTTTGAATAACACACCTCAAACAGCTGAAGAGGCAAAACAGCTGATGTAATGGATATTACAGTATGGTATCATCACACACACACACACACACACACACACACACACACACACACACACACACACACACACACACACACACACACACACACACACACACAGTATAGGTCACACACTAACCTTAAGGCCAACACATGCCATTCTCACCAAGCCTTCCCAAAATAAAGCAAAAGGTGGCAGGGAGGACGTGTTAAAGCTCTGCATGCCGTCCGGTCATAAGCAGGATATTTGGGATTTGAGAGAAAGGAGCTCAAACCTGCCACAGCACAGCTGATCAAAACATCTGCACCCACCGGCACAGGAGAGTCAAGGAACGCCTTCTAGAACCTTGAACTAACTGTCCTGCTGCCTCCGTTTGCAGCGTTCATGGTTCCAGTCCAGAATTTCTGACGTCCTCACACACCCCTGACCCACCCCTGTTCCTCTCACCTGTTCCACATTCCCTTAATCAGGTCAACTCCTGCTTCCGCCTGAAGAGCTTCTGTGCCGAGTCCAACCCCTCGCTCCCCAAATGTCTGCCATCATCTGAGTCTGAGTTCATCACCTGCACCGACTCAGCCGCTTTCATCCACTTCTGCTAAAGATTTGAACGTCCCTAATTATTTACAGGCGGCTTATTACTAGGGGTTGGAGCTGGAAAGGGCTTCACGATACGATGATGTCACGATATATTGCGATATTCCACATAGCTCACTAAAAATATATAAACAGCTGAAATGCAAGTTAGGTTGTACAATCCGACTCGTCTTAAACCCTGTACAGGAGAGGAGATTTACATCCCTTCAAAAAAAAAAAAAAAACCTTTTGCATGGAAGATACCATCATTACACACAAGCTCGAATTAATTCACCGGAAAATCATCTCTTCTGTGCAGAGAAAGCGCTCAGTAACAGTCCGACAAACTTCAGAACTCCAGAACTCTGACAGTGGTTCGTTTCCTGTTGCCTAGCAGCACCGGCCTCGTGCCTTTTCCCCCGCCAGAACATCGCGTGCGTTCACAGAGGATTCCATCAGCTCAGTTTGAAGGAAGAAACATATTTTTGCACAAGCCCAGGACAAACAGATCTCCATGAGTCACCACGGGCTCAGTCTCACAGGTCAGAACTTTTTTGGTCGGTTTGAGAAGGAAGGAAGAAGGAATGTCTGAAGTTGCCACAAATGCAGCACCGCGCCCGCTCTCTGACTCACTGCGCACACATTTCCTTCATTCCTCCATTAGTGTGTGTGTGTGTGTGTGTGTGTGTGTGTGTGTGTGTGTGTGTGTGTGTGTGTGTGTGTGTGAGAGAGTCACCAAAAGCTGCATCTCGTTACTGAATGCAGCAGATTCAGCCGGCGAAGCGGAGAAGTGTGTGTATTATCAACAGGGTTTGGATCGTGCTGTCCCTGTGTGGGTCGGGGTGCATGTTCTGGATCCTGATAGAAGATGCACATCACAAGACCATGATGGCATGAATCATCAAACCCCTCACCAAACCAAACCCATCCTGAGTGTTCCTCCACTCCGCCCGTCCACTTAGAGCCCTGGCAGAACTCCAGGTTCTTATGCCTGTGGTTAGATGCATCTCATGCACCTCTTAAGTGGCTCGCTGGCATGGACGTGGCGACTAACTGGAACCGGCTGCCGTCCTTCCTGTGTGTGTGTGTGTGTGCGCGCTTTTATGGACAACCAAACAAACTAAAAAACAAAAACACACGTCAGGTTTTGAAAAAGAACGCACATGTTACCGCCGTCCTTCACACCGAGTCCGAAACTGATGGAGCCTGTTCCAATTTCTGCATCAAAATCAGCCTGACCAATCAGAGCTCGGCTGTCAGGCTTACAGAAAAGAAACAAAGAACGCCTAAAGAGAATATTGGGAGAAAGAGAAAGAGAGAGAGGGGGAAAGAAAGAAAGACGAGAAGGGAAAAAAAAAAAAAAAAAAAAAAAAGACACGCTAAACAGAATACTGGGAGGGAAAAAGAAAGAAAAGAAAGAAAGAAAAGCACTAAACAATACTGGGAGGGAAAGAGAGAAAGAAAAAAAAGAAAGAAAGAATGAAATATAAAGAAAAGCTAAACAGAATACTGGGAAGGAAAGAAAAAGTACGTACTGAATGATAAAAAAAAAAAAAAAAAAAAAAAAAGCAATCAGAGCTTGGCTGTCAGGCAGACAAGAAAGAAAGAAAGCAATGAATGATAAAGAAAAAGAGAAATGAAAGCCTAAAGAGAACCCTGGGAGAAAAAAAAAAAGAAAAGAAAAAAAAAAAAAAAAAGAAAAACCATGCGTACATTAAGGCCGTCCTTCACACAAAGGCCGAAACGGACGGACCGAGACTAAAATCAGGCTGGCCAATCAGAGCTCGGTTGCCAGGCAGAACAGCTGATCGAGAGCTTATAGGACGAGCAACAGGCTGCCTCTAAAGACATGGATATTAAAGAAAAGATCTGGTGGAACTGAAAGGCTGGAGGATGATGGAGATAAAGCTCACAGGGACTGGATGGAGGTGTCTGATTATTTATCTAAGTGCATTCTGATCTGTTCATGCTCACAAAAACACAAACTAGAGCTTCCTGCACTCATCTTCACTTGTGGTTTTGGTTTTTTCTTTAAGTTTACGATGTGAAAAAGACACGAAGAAATCTCCAACACATTAAGAGAAGAAATTAAAGACAGTGAAAGCCAACAAGGAGAAACATATAGCGCCCTGGGTGTGAAGGTAACACTAAGAGTCACCCAGCGATGGTGCGGTGTGTGTGTGTGTGTGTGTGTGTGTGTGCTTACCCAGCAGAGGAACTTTGTTCTGTAGGAGCTCGTAATAAGCTGAGGTGAGGATGCCCACAGGATTGGTGGGGGTGAAGCGACCCTCCTTCACCAGGCGCTCACACGTCCTCATCAGAGTCTCCGAGAACTGAGACGGGTCGACTCCATAATCCCTCCATCCGCCCACTCCGTCCGCCACGCCTACAGAGAGAGAGCCCATATCTAATCAGCCAATCACACGGCAGCGGCTCGGTGCATTTAGTAACAGACGTGACCGAGACATCAAACCGAGCATCAGAACGGGGAAGTAAGGGGATTCAAGTGACTTTGAACATGGTATGGTTGTTAGTCTGAGTATTTCAGAAACTGCTGATCTAGTGGGATTTCACACACAGCGCCACCTGCAGGGTTTAAAGAGAATGATCTGAAAAAGGGAAAATATCCAGTGAGGAAATTCACTGGCTGACAATGCCATGTTGAGGTCAGAGAACCAGACCAGTTCAAGCAAATAAACCGGTAGCAGTAACCTTGAAGCAGATGGGCTACAGCAGCAGCAGATCACTGAAGCACAAACGTTTGAACAGGAGCACGTTTAACCCCGCGTTACTGCGGCATCCTTATAAACATGAAAGCTCAGCAGACAGGAGCGGCTCCTCCAGCAATAACCAATTACCTCAAACCCTCATGATCAACCGAAGAACGTACACTGGGGCCATTCTGCTCGCACCAAGAACAAAGAACCGTTATGAATGGCCATTTGTGTCAAAATGGAGTGTGTGACTCACTGAAAAATTCCACCAAATCTCCTTCACCAGTCAGCGACACACCCATGTATAAAAACACAGGATTTCGTTTGGCGTTTGTTCCCTTTCCTGTTTTCTGGAAACGTGACTGGGACGGGTGTCGGGATCACTCGGCATCCCAGTTGTCCTGGGACAGGCTGTCCGAGTTCTCAGCCGAAGGGACCAAACGATTTCATTACGGCCTTTATTTTAGGAGGGCATCAAGATGAAGAACTGACTTGTTGGAGGGTGAACCTATTACAACATCATATTTTAAACATCGCCATGCTTGTTTATGCAGTTTCCATACCTGTATGCCTCATCCGACGAACCTGTCTGCACTGAAACAACACAAGCCACTAATTAGCAGTCGTGTCTACATAATTTTGGCCTTTACCCACTGGTATGGAACTCAAAGCTCAAAACGCGTACTGGCAAAAATAATATCCAAAGTTTGAAGTGTGTTTATTTCGATAATTACACCGCAGCATTTTGGCCACACAGGAGGGTCTGGAGCCTAACCCAAAATTCAGAGGGTGCAGGCAGAGGTACACCCTGCACATGGCCCAGCACGTAGTTCTGTAAACGGACGGCGAGACATTTATATAAAAAAAAAAAAAAAAAGTGTTATTCATTCACACTGCGAAAATCAAAATGTGGGACGAATCCAAGCATAAGGTGAGCAGACACGAGCTGCGAGATGAATGTCTGTCCCTGACCACTCTCATTCTCTCTCTCTCACACACACACACACAAAAACACACACACACACACACACACACTTCCTTTCTTAAGTGCCCAAGCTGTCAAAATGACCAAATGCGGTGTTAATACGAACAGGATCTGAACTTCCTCTGCACTGCGACGTGTTAAAGAAGAGCAGAAGGATGGAGATGACAAAGCTTCACATTTCACTCGAGGCTTTCAGAGAGATGCTGCTCACGCCGTATGCAAATCTCTGCCCTCACACACACACACACACACACACACACACACACACACCACTTATGGCCCAGCTTTGCGATGTTAATCCTGCTCAGACTCGTCTCATTAGGTGATTCACATTCCCGTGATAAATTCGATCTTTAAAGTCACATTTCTAAACGAAGTTCCGAAGATGCTGCAATGAAGGGCCCACAAAGTCTGCTGGAAAAAGCATCCGGATGGCTCAGCGCCCGCTCTTTGTGCTCAAACTGAACCGTCAGTAATCCGATCGGCGAGTCTACCTGCACTTGAGCAATCAGATAACGTTAAAGCTCGGGGTTTGCACGGCTCAGGTTAATAATCCGATTTCTACTTTGCAACCAGCCAATAACCTCACAGAAAGACATGACAAACTAAAATATCAAATCATTAAAGTACTAATTTCCTACTAATTGAGTACTAATTCTGGGGTTGCCAGATCCAGTGAGGAAAAAAAATCTGCTAACATCACTGGAAAGAAACCAAATATAGCCATGCAGGCTGAAAACATCAATTATAATTGGGTAACGTATGCATGCTACGAGTAATCCGATTACTGGACTAATATCCAGCTCTCTTTATGGGATTTCTTAATCTGACATCTAGTTCTCCATATACCTGACCACTGAATAATCAGATAACAGCAGAAATCAGACCATGATCAGATTAAGTGCATGTAAACATACCCTAGCTCTGCAGGGCCCTGCATTGTCCAACCTCCTGGACAGAATCCATCAGCACAAATGTGGTTAAAAACAAGAACAAATCAAATTAGAGTCACATGGCAGCCAGTGGTAATTGAAATACTCTGTAGGGTTGGCAAATACACAACAACAAAGCATTAAATCCGGCAGAAATGTGTCTTACTGAACTTCGCCCGTTTTTGGCTTTATATAAACATTAAATGTTACCATGGAAGAGTCTGATGGAACAGTTTTTACCCCGGTACAGACAAACCAACACTGCCTGATCACTCCATATTCCCTCTGACACACCATAGTAACACACTGCACCCAAACACACACAAGGAACCACAACCACAAACAAGCCTTCCACGTCTGCACATATTTGGGAAGAGCATGGATCCCGCCGTTTCACCCAAAATCCAACGAATTCTATCCAGAGAGCAAACCGCGCACCGGGAAACACCTCTGAAATAAACTAGTTGTTAATGGACGTGACGTTTAAAAAAAAAAAAAAAAAAAAAAAAAAAAAAAAAAAAAAAAAAAGACATTCATTTCTTAGCTCTGCCCCTGATAAGAATGGTCTCAGGCAGCTTTAAAGCATCTGTTCGTTTTACTTATTCACATTTTGACAATACAGCAGCGAGTGCATTTACATGTGCTTCATAATAATAATAATAATCATCTGTTCATAGTCGGATTTCTGCGATTATTGAAGTCCATGTACGCAGCATACTCCGATCTAGAAATCCCACTAAGAGTCCGATAGAGACTGGTCTTTAACTCAGTAATCAGCTTACTCAGAGCACGTACACCAGTTTCAGTCTTCGCATGCATGGAAGACAAACAGATGGTTGCCAGGTCCACTTATTCTACAGACTGCATTATTTTGAGCTGTGAGGTTTATTTTTATTTTATTTTACACTGTTATCAGCACACTTTGGCTACTAACGTGTTGTAGCACTACAAGAGATGTTTTATATTGAACACACACACGATGCAGTATAAAAACACACTCACAAAACACTGTTCTAGAGCCACAATGCTAAATATTAGTCTTTAGTGTCTACATACAGGAATGAGGGCTCGACAGACACAGAAGCTTTTGCCAAAAAACCCTCCACACACACACACACACACACACACACACACACCTCCTCAGAGGCAACCATACAAGGAAACACTCTGCTGTTTCTGCAGTAGTACAGATCTCAAACATCACAGGTCACCAGGGTGCACAGGCCCAAACAAACGCAGAGCGATTAAAGAAAGATGAGACGCTGTGTTCTTTACACACACACACACCCCCACACGTGCACGTGCACGAGCCTGAACTGGAACCAGTCGCAACACAGCACTAGTGAGATTGCAGCACTCAAAGAAATTACCCATGCAAGAGATGCACCATATATTCTTTTATTAATGTTTATAAAGGCAGGCCTATAGGTACTGGATTTTATAACCTGTGGTAACAGGACTAAATGAATCACCTGAACTCAGATTAAGAGGTGTGTCCCAATACTTCTGTCCATATAGTCCATATAGAAAAAGTTGAAAACCCTCTTTTGCTCCCTAACAACAAACACTTATGGAATCTGGTCTTCTTTTACTAGATTACTAACAAAGTACCCATATCAACTGTTTGTTTTGTTACAGCCTTGTGTTAGACACAGGGCGCTATAAAAATTTTAAATATAATATTTAGGAAGGCACCGATATCGGATCAATACTCGGCTGTAGTTCAGGTATCAGAAATGATAAGACGTTTAGGGACCGAGGGACAGTTTGTGTGTTAAAACATGAATAGGCTTCACAATAACGAAGATGAAAGCATAGGATGGAAGTCCCCGGGAAGCCCTTCCATCAAGAAGTGGCTTCCAGAGAGAAGTAAGCTTATGAAAAATGTTACTGCAGATGGAGGATGACAGAAGAGCAAGTGGGTACGTTTTATTTTGATTAGCTTTGCTGTGTAGAATCTCAAAACCCTGAACAACACAAAGGATGCTTACACAAGGAATTGATTCAGGAACTGTTCTTATTGTAGGTGCGCGCGCACACACACACGCGCACACACACACACACACACCCCTTGCGCATGCACTTTCAACTTCCTCTGAACTGTAAAAGGTTTAAACGAAACGAGGTCACCGAGCCTCAGACGGAGCGGCAGACGTTCAGCCGTCTGATCCAGAGTTAATCAGGGCCTCGTTTATCCGAGTGGAGCTGCAGCCCAGGTCAGGGCACCAATCCAACCAGGTCTTAAACCAACCAGACTGACTCATCAGGGTCACCTGAATCGGCCGTTTGGTCCAAAACTGACTTTAGGGATACAGAACCAGAGGAATCGGATTAGTCCTCGATATGCAGGATGAAGGTTTCTGTTCTGCTTCTCACTAAATAACTGCATTTAAACTTAAATTTATAAGCAGCAGCAAAGTGTCGCATAGCCCCCTGGTTCCTGGCATGGGCGCAGGCAGGGGTACGTTTTGTTTGTGTTCTCCTGTGACACTTGCAGCTTTTGACTGGTCAGAATTAAGCTTAAAGTAGCTGTACATGTAATAAACTTCATTTACTTGAATTACAGTTGTATAATGTTTTAACATACATTTGTCATGTTCGACTTCCGACAGGATATAAACAATATTTAAACAAAAATTAACCTCACGATATCTTCACATCTTATTCAGGAGGTAAAAGGAACTTCTAAGCTTGATTACATTAATATTGCGACTTCATTATCGACTGATATGAAAAATATATTGTGATAAGATTTTTCATATTCCCCAGCCCTAGATAAAATCATGAAAAGATTTAATTGTTTGATACAAAACCTTACACTAAAACTATGCTATAAAAACTTACACTTGGCAGGGTGTTCAAAATCTCCCAAAATTTCTTGTCTTGTTCCGTTTCAAACCCTATAGATAATAATATTTGGTCTCTCATTAAACACAAAACCAACTGAGAAACATTTTTCAGCTACTGACTGAAAAGGGCCATTACCATTGCCCTTTTGGATTGCCCCCTTCTTTGATCCAGGAGTGTATATACAGAACCTATAAATGGCCCTACACCTTACTCTAAGCAAAAACACGATAACCGATATAACCTACAATAAACCCAAAACTGCAAACGTTGTTCCACTGTGGCAGATTACCAACTAATGACTAATCTAAGGAAAAGAAACAAGACAATATTTTGGAAGATCCAACACCCAGTCGTGTAACTTTTCACGTCAGCAACAAGCACTGACAAGCAACCTTTCTAGCCAATGATTAGATTTTGTTAAAAGCCTAATAATTTGGAGGGTTACCACACTTTCGCCCAGGAGTGTACATGCAGAAAAATACAGGCTGGCCTCAATATTAGGAATAATGAAAACAATACTAAAACTGATTAATTTTATTCAAACAACATGCTTCCATTATTCATTTTCAAACCCTGACTGTCACATGGAGAAAACTAGATTTTATATTGGAGGCCTGGATACTAATCTTTTAAAAGTACTGCATATATACCGCATTAGCCATTGAACCACAGGGCTAATCAGACAGTAACAAAACAACATGGCAGGAAGAAGAGAAAGTGTTTATGCCATGCTAAAGTGTAGCCTAATCCACTAAACAGGACTATCTGGTCCTGTGGCATTGTTAAAGGGTGTTTTGGGAGAAACAGAAAAGCTGGAAGTCATAAAAGCTCAGGGATCAAGAATATTTACACCTGAATCTACCGGAGGATGTTCAGGAAAAACAAACAGGATCAGCTGAATATATCAAATATTCGAGTGTAATATAAACTACAGCATCAAATAATAGCACCAGAGCCACAGGGTGCGTTAATAATATGAAATAGTTCAGAATAAACACGTTAAAATGTGTTTAGGTTACAGTTTTTGTATACAGTGCTGAGTAACACGATTCTGCGTTGTCAAGGACACCAGTGCGCATGCGTCAAACGTCCTTCACGTCGCCGATTAAAAATAACATGGGAACACGGGCGCAAAGTTTGGTTAATATCATTTATTAGTCACGAAGCACGACACTAATCGTTAATCCCGTGTTAGTTGAGTATAATAAAGCGCGACTTTGGTTTATTATCTAATTCAGGAGATCCAATATGGCGGCCTCCATGCGCAACCGTTATGACCTTTACAAACAAATCGGTAAATAATCAAATAACACGTAAATCTGGCCTCTATAGCGTATTTTACGTGTTATATTTAGAAAACTGACTAGACTACGTAATCAGAGTCTGGCTGGACTTCGTTATGTCTTACATATAAACACGTAAGGTCCGTACGTCTGTTCTAACGCTAACACTAGCGTGCTTCGGCGTTAAGACGCGTTATATAATCATATCATTGATATTAATCCGTATTTACTGGGACAATCCGGGATTTTTTACGATTATATTCCCCCATTCCGATCGCTAGTCTCCTTAGCGCATGCGCGCTCTCAGTGTAGGTGAAAGGTCGGTTGGGCTCGGAGCTGTACGGAACACGGTTACACAGCATTATAGGCAGGTTTAGCTCAAAAACTGGACTGTGGAAGACAAATTGGATATTACAGAACGAATCCAGTTCCTAATCCGAGGTTATCTGAGGTGAGGATTAACTCGTGCAGGTTTGGGATTAAACCTCTTACCCCTTGAAGGTCGTTCAGATTAAGCGTGAGCTGCGGAGGATTTAGGAAATTAACATTTCTGCACACATATATCTCATTAATTTAAAACGTGCAGCCACTAATGCTGACCAGGAAGGTTTAGGGCAAGTGGAGAGACCCGACTCTCCTGAGAGAAACCAAATCATTCAGTGATTACTGATGCATTTGTGCAAAAAGGGTGCTAAACTATAAATACAAGGCCGGCTACCCCACCACCCCGGTGACTGGAGTTTGATACCGTTGTGCCTTCTGCCCTGGTCAGGAGGCATGGGATTGGGCCACAACAGCAACCCTTACCGGCCCCATGACGGTCTGGCTTTAGACCCGCACCTGTGCCCTCCCAGGGTGTCAGATCAGGACTGTGGTGGCTTAGGTGTAGAGATCAAATCCCACCTCTGCCAATAAAGCTGCCACTGTTGGGTCCTTGAGCAAGGCCCTTATATATAACTCTGGATTGTTGCGTCTGCTAAAGGACTAAAGGTAAAGTAGCTCCTGCGTGAGAAGGCTTGTACCTGGATAGGGTCCAGACCTTCCCCTGACCCTGACCTATATAAAACAGGAACAGGAACACACAGGAATGCGCTGGGTTTGTGTTAGCTTACAGTCCTCCTAAATGAGGAGAGATCACACTTTCTATTTATCTTACACACAGCGCCTTCCTGTATCAGAGCACAGCGCATGCTTCCTGACCTCATTTTAAGCTCTGAAGGTCAGAAAGAGAAACTAAAACCAACACGCTCTGCCTTTACGTCAGCGAAGGTCATTCAGATGATAAAGGAACGCCAACAAAAGCTCATCAATATGTCAAATTAATCACACGATCTGTAACCTACTGCAAATCGTGATAAGCAAAACGTGACACAAGTCCCAATAATCGACGTCCTTTTACTCATGTTAAGCCCAGAAGGTCATCCAGTAGCTAAGATGACTTAAGCGCTCGGCTGCATTTCGCTGGCGCAACACCTCCGCGATGGCCCCAGGTTCGAGTCCCGGTCAGGTCATGCGTCATACTCGGATACTCACAACCGGACGCGATGTGAGAGGTTTAAAAGCATTACCTTTGCAATATGTAAATATTTATAGATGTACAGGCCTGGATGTGAATAAAAATGGTCCTAATGTGATCCAGTCATGCCCCAGTGATGCCTCGAACCCGGGTCGACACGGTCTACAGCTAGTGAATTACTCCTGCGCCACCCAAGCGCTCAGTTAAAGCTTTGTTTCCCAAAGTTTTAACTCGGACATCCTGAGCAGGCATAAACCTTCCTTGTCCCGGACTGGGCACGGGTCAGTGCTGGAGCATGGGAAGGTGATCATACCTGAGGGAGGGCCTGACCAGAGCTGCTGTTATACCACCTGAACGCGTGTTAGGTATCATTCATCCATTTTCCACACAGTCTTCATCTAGTTTAGCAGTGTGGGGGATCCTTCAGAGGGCATTTGCACACACACGGCAGACTGGGCCACTTTAGAGACGCCAGTTGACCTAACATGTTGGAATGTGGGCGTATGCGGCGGTGTGAGGCGAGAACGCCAAGCACTGTGCCACCCTTACAGTAGAGATGTTTTAAAGGTCTAACAGTCTAAACGTGGTTTTTCAGAGTAACACTTGTTATTTTCAGTCAAGCTAGTGTCTGAGGGAGCGGAACAGTGACCCCTACCGAGCCCTACGATGGACCAGCGCTGTAAGCCCCGAAGGTCAAGGAGAACCTGCTAAAGTCTGCATTACTGTAGCATTTACGTTAAATCACCCGTGTCACGTGTCTCTAAATCCAGCGTAGGTCAAACGTAACAAGGAGTAGCTGACTTTATGCTTTGGATTTACGCTTATATATAAAGATCGAGTTGTAATGGTCTTAAAGTAAACAAAAAATAATAGAACTACAATGTTAGGGTACATGACGTGCTTCTTGCACTTAGTTTAAACCCTGAAGGTCACGAAGACACGCCGCTCGTGAAGCCGGTGACACCGATTCCTGTTTGTTTAGTGTTAACTATAGTAAATAAAGTAGAAACGCGACTGCTAACGCGGTAAACTGCGAATTTATCCAGCGTAGCGTTGAATAAAGCGTGTATTTAAATACCCAGGACGTCGGCGGATCGGTGTCGCGCGCTGAAGCACGCGTCGTCGCCGTAGCTCGTGCCTTTCTTCAGTATTCCCTTTCGGAAGTCCTTCCCGAATCCGCAGGTCGCCGTGATGAGCTTGTAGTCGCGGTTGTCGGTCTGAGACAGTCCGCCCAGCACCGCTCGGGCTACGATGCGCCCATACGACAGTACCGATAACATCCCACCCACCGACCGGTCGGAGCCGAGCCTGCTGGATCCCTACAGAGCGAGAGGTTCAGGGTTCGGCAGCGGACACGGACACGGTTCCTCCACGTTGCTGCTGCTGCTCCTCCACCACCCTTCCAGACATCTTCCTGCTTTCCCTCGCGCACACGGTACACACAAACACACGCTCACACAATGCATATATACGGGAACAGCACGCGCGTCACTCTCTGACGTCACGCACACCGTAGGCGTATCACGCCGGTCTCGTGCTAGCTTTTTATGTTCGTGGAAAAAGCATTACTCGGCTCTTCAGATACGTTTTCCAGTTTGGTTTTCAGTTTTATATAAGAGGATCCATGCTACTATGGAGGACCAAATAAGTAATTAAAATTAGCCATGTTTTTTATTAACATTAATTTACGAATTGAACTTTATATGTATGAATGTAATGAGTATATATGTAAGTGATTACTATATTAGAGCGAAAGAATAGGTTTATTGGGGAAAACTGTACAATTCAGAGGAGGCTCTAGTTACCCTGTTAGGCCGCCTCTAGCCTGGATACAAGATGAGACATGGTTGTTCATGGAGGCAAACAGGTTCTCTATGCTATCCTGATGTTGCAGCTGGGCCTGTAGATCTTTCACACTCATAGTTTGCCGAAGCTACATCCCAGCTGGTCCCATAAATGCCTCCGCCAGATTGGAACACTTCCTTGGCCTGCCTGGTTGCCAGATTTATCACCAACCGAGCAGGCCAAGGAAGTGTTCCAATCTGGCGGAGACATTCCTAGGAAACTCTTGCTGTGTGAAAAATGCCAGTCGGAAGCCCTACCACAAGAGGCAACACATGTCCCTGCAGGATGTCCTGCATGTATCGCTGATTTGTTAGTGTCCCTCGTATCACTACTAGGGGTGACCGACTGTCATATGTGATGGCTCCCCTGATCATCACACAAGCAGTCGGGACAGTGTGTTGCTCACCACGAGGCCTCCATACTCGAACCCGACCTTTGTCCGATCCCAGATCGTTAAAGACAATAAGCTTCCAGTCCAGGTTTCTCGGTCACGACACCACTGCAAATGAAGGCGACCTGGCTGGCTATCAATGGCAGGCAACATTACACAGAAAGGCACGTATAAACTGAATTAAGCTCTTAATTTGTCCGAATAAGCAGAAAATAATACGTTATCTCTCACAATCCATGCCTGGTCAGCCAGGCTGTGTCTTAAACCGATAGTAGAGAACTAAATAGCAAGCTAAATAGTTTTCTCAACGACCGTTGTACTTGTTTTTTAAACACTATTTCGTACACTGGTATGAGAGTTAAAAATAACGAAATTCTCCCTGTGATCTACACTTTAAACATTGTCTTCTATACACTTTCTAGTGCACTACAGGTAGATGGAAGACGAATTGTAATGCGGCCAGTAGAGTTACCCAGAATCCTTCAGCGATAGCCTCTTGGAGACGAGTAGAAACGCGTCGGTTACCAAGCATGACCGAGTCTCAATCTGCATACTAGGCTACTAAGCAGTACGCACAGTTTTACACTAATAACATTAGTTTCCTTGTTAAAACAACATCTATTGCAATACTAGCCGATTTAGAGTGTGTATAATCTCAGGTAACTCAGTTGTCCTACTAAAATGCATTACAAATGTTGTCTCCTATACGCTATCAAGTGCCCTTCAGCTAAAACAGCCAGCAATTTGTAACGCGGCCAGCAGCGATGGCCGGTATGGCAGCTTACTTGTTTATATTCGCTCACTTCGGAAATATTGTTTGTATGAATAATAATAGACAAGTTAATATTACACACGTCGTTTCTAAAGAAACGTTTGAGTTGGATAAAGCTCTTAATTTGACCGAGCAGGCAGAAAACGGTACTTTAGCGTCTGAGTTAACGGTGCCTACAGAGCAACCGGAGCCTTACAGCTCAACTGGAGCAGCTACGGAACCAGCGGAGGCTTCGGTGCTTACAACAAACGTGATAGAAACTACTGACCAATCCACTTTTATTCCCTCAAACCCTGAAATAATCCGCCAAGGAGCCTCCTCAGTGCCCTTACCGGTGTCCGGTTCATTACCGCAACCTGTTAGTGACGGTAAGTAACGATTAGTTAGATCGTTAACGGTGTTCCGTACGAGTGTTTAATTCCATATCATTTCTGGTAACTACACGTGACCAAGATGGTCTAACAAACAAGAGAGGAGTCAAATCTGCACTTTATGCTCTTAACTGGTTAATCACAAGCAGTCGAATTCAAAATTAAGGTCAGTATTTGCAGAATAGCAACCTGTTTTATAACAGCAATCCGGACAGAGTTAGAAATAAACCTGAATAAATCGCTACACAAGATCTACAGTGGTGTGCAAACGCTTACATGGTTTGTTTTCTAAATGAAGCGAACACACAGGTTTCTGCACATATTAATGCTTACACTGATAACAATATAGGTACAAATGGTAGGTGTCACATTAGGGTTCCTGCAGGGGTGGATTGTGCCATGTAGTTTGCTTATGGTGTATCCAGATTTGTAACCTGTGTGTGTGTTTGTGTTGCAGTGTCCGCTGTGTGTCCCTGTAACCTACAGCGAGCGCAGTGTGATGTAAACTGCTGCTGTGATCCGGACTGCTCTCAGGAACTCGCTCTGTTCACCCAGTGCTCAGTGCAGAAAGTCAGGTGAGGTCCTCAGCACCACACACACACACACACAGACACACACGATATTGAGTTGGTGAGTGGCGCAGTCTGTGAACCTGTAGGACGTCCAGCTTTGTGCTCATGATATCACCGATCCTGATGTTTCCACCAGTGGTGATGTGAAGCTGTGCAGCCAGGACGCCGCCGTCCACACGCTGACCCTCAGTCCGGACGGCTTGTCCCGCGTGAGCACGTCCGTCCAGCGTGAGACCAGCCCTGACGTGCTCTGTCTCCAGTCTGCTAACTGTGAGTGGGGTAATCCGTCAGTAATGTTTTCTCATAACATGGGGACTGAATGTAAATGTGAAGAAGCAGCATCTGGATGGAGTTTGTCTCCCTGAGATGAAACGTGACGTGATTTGATCGCATCAGCCATGTTTAAGGGTGAAATCGATATTATAGTAACATTTTAACTTGTATTATACCACGGTTCGTTCCGACCCGCAATCTGACTGGCTCAGAGACGTTCTAGGTGCCAATATTGCCCGGTAATGGCTCTCTGACTGAGCATGCCCAGCTCTGGATTTCTGCCCGGTGTTCAGAGATCCAGGTGTTAGAACGTGCAGACGTGCTAAGCTAGGGAAGGTATGCGCTCAGCTTCAATAATAAGGTACTGATAATCAGTGGTGTTGCCTTTAGATGGAGAGGGCATGTCCTTCATCACACCAGAGATTCCCTCCGAGCAGAATTTCGACTCTCTCTTCGATCGGTTTGCGGGCTTCTCCTTTGGACTCTCGAGGGGCAGCGCATCACAGAGCCCAGCTCAGGGAAACTCACCGGGATACAAGGTACCGTGTGTGTGTGTGTGTGTGTGTGTGTGTGAGCAGCTGTTTACTGTACCACACACTTGTTTTCTAATTGGTCCGGTTTCCCAAAATGTTCACGCTGGTGGTGTTTCTTTGGTGTGTAAAACTAAAATCGTTAGCTTTAGCACTCCTCACTTTAAACGATGCCATGCTGAATGAAAACCAGAGAGTAAAGTGGCGGTGTTGTAACTGTAGTGACAGTGGATGATCTATCAACCAGCCTCCCCTCCCTCACAGACAGACAGGCAGGACATACTGTTTCCACTCACTAATATGTAATATTGGATCATTTTCCTCAATAAATAAATGACCAAGTATAATATTTTTGTCTCATTTGTGTAACTGGGTTCTCTTTATCTACTTTTAGGACTTGTGTGAAAATCTGATGATGTTTTAGGTCATATTTATGCAGAAATATAGAAAATTCTAAAGGGTTCACAAACATATTAAGAAAACATATCATATATGATTATAAAATAAAAGTCCTATTGAAAGATATGCATTTATAATAACTAATGTGTACACACTGTACTGTGTGTTCAGTATGGGGACCTCATCCAGACCCTGAACCCTGCAGGACAGAGAGACTTCCTCCGGCTTCCTGCACCTGCTGGATCTTCCCACTGCTTGGACACAAATCCTGCAGGTAAACAGGTCATGCTCTCCTCGATCTCACCTCACACTTTGTGTTTAGGCCACGTGTTTATGGTCATTACTAGGGCATGGCTGTTCCATCCAAAGACGTGCAGAAGGGTGTGTACTGGCTCCCACGTCTGGAAGCTCTCCGTGCTGCATGCGTATCTTTATTTCCCGTTCGGCTGCATTATATGTTAAGCCATGTTTATCCTCAGCCTGTGTGTGTTGTGCGTTCTGTGTTTTCTCACAGCGTTCCTGAAGGACCAGTCCAGCAGTTGTGTGAGAAACGTGGCCCTGGCTCAGGACTGCACCGCATTGGAGGCTCTGAACCTCAGGAGTTACACCAGGGCCCAGGTTTTCTCAGTGAGTCTGGGAGGAGAACAGGACTGAGTGTGAGCTGGTGCAGACCGTCAGCCTTAAGCCATGAGCTTTAAACCGCTTCTCTGTTTGCTTTGCAGGGGAAGGACAAGGACGCTGACGTGAGAATACAAGATCATTACATACCACACACACACACACACACACAATCTACAGTCTGTACAGAGACATGTCTGAATGGAAACAGCCTTTCTCCTAAGCTTTGAGCATGAGTTTCGTTGATTGTGTGACACATTAAACCCCTTTTCCACAAGGTAACACCGCTTTAAATGGGGAACAGATGAGTATCATTCAGAGGAAATCCTGCTCTAAGCTGTGTTATCTGTGACTGTACAGGGTGTGTGTGTGTGTGTGCTGTGTGTGTTACAGTTGGTCCCTGTAGCAGTAGAAAGTGTTACACTGCAGTCTCTGGACGGCACACACACACAGGTGGTGCCGGATTCTGCTGCCTCTGCTTATGAGCCTGAGTTCCTGCCGAGCGCTGAGGTCTGTAATCGGGCCGTGCTGCAGGTACGTGCTCAGTGAACCTCACCCATAATAACTATAATAATAATAATAATAATAATAACAACAACTGTAGCCCTTCCCCAGCCCCCCCACTTGTATCCAGACTTTGGGTTCTGGTACCTGCTGAGCCCAACCTGAGAACCATGGGCGGACAAAAGACTCATCTGTATTATAAACAAATCAGATAATAGTGCTTTATTTATTACTTATGAATATATTATATGATTTTGAAACTCCAAAAATAAAGCATAAATAATTAACTTCAAGTAAAGCATGAATATAAAACTATCCTAGAATAACGAATAAATAAAATACTTCATACACAGCATCAATATACATAAAATAAAGCATAGGTAATTAACAACGTAAAAGCAAAGCATCCATATGAATGTACTTACAATAAAGAATAAGAAAATAAAGCGGAAGTAATATAAAAAATACTCAAAATAGAGCATAAATAATACTTAAAATATACTTAAATAAACACTTAAATAAAAATGTAATTAACATAACAGTAAAATTTAAAAAAAATATTACTTAAAGCATAAAGCCTATAAAATAGAATTGAAGTATAAATAATATACATATAATATATAAATGCGTAAATTATTTACAAATATGTTTAAACTGAAACGTAAACGATATAAAAATACTTAAAATGAAGTATAAAATTATAATATCTTTATATATGTATATATATACTTAAAATGGATCATAAACAATATCAGTACACTTAAAATAAAGCATAAATAATTAGCTTAAAATAAAGCATAAGTATAAAAATATTCTACAATAATGAATAAATAAAATACTTAAGACACAGCAGAGATGTACATAAAATAAAGCTTCATTAATATATAAATAGATTAAAAATAAATATGGTTATATATTAATTAAAAATATAGTTAAAGCATAAAAATACACTGAGCATAAATAATATATAAAAAAAACTTAATTACGTAAAATGGAGCATAAACAATATAATTATAACCAAAGCATAAGCATTTTTATAATATAAAAATATTCTTAAATCATAAATAATATACAAATATAAAAGTACTTAAAATGGACCATAAACAATACATATTGCATACATAATACAGAAATATGGAGATATATACAATATACAAATATGTTTAAAATAAAACATAAATATTATAAGTTAAACCATTATATTATTGTATTAATAAATATAAAAATATTTCAGTAGCGCATAAATAATAAGTGCACCTAAAGCTTAAAAATATTTATTATTGAGTTATATTGTACATGTTTGTTGGCTATATAATAATACAATTTTATTATTCATATTCTTTTTGTCATTGTAAATAGAGTGATAAGCGTGACCTGTGAGAGGTGCCACTGAATGCTTGCTGTTTTACTGTAATCGAATGGAAATGCATGGGGACTGAGCTGAGACTGTACATGTGGCCCCTCTGGACTCTCTCACAGGTCACATACACAGTCCGCTTTGGTGACGCCGGGCAGATCGTAAAAGTGTTGGCATCGTTCCTCCTGGGTGCCATCGATAAAACCAGAGTGCCGATACAGCAGCGGTTCCGGATAACGTTTGTTCAGGTAAAAGATATGAGCTCGCCTAAATCCAGCCGTCAGTGAGCTGAACACTCCCCTTCAGTCACCTCTGAATCAGTGCTAATCAGCTGCTAAAGTCCTTAGAGCAGGTCCAAGCCATCGGGCATCATACGGGCGCAGTGTGCTGCAACAGCGACCCCTGCTGCACGTGTAAAGCACCGGCGTCCATCCTGGATAAAATGCTTGTGTTCGCTATAATCACTCAGTTTGTTTTTAACAGGAGTCCAAGAGTGACACCACTCTCCGCTCCAGTGGGAATCCTGGTTATGTGGTTGGACTGCCCCTAGTGGCCGGATGGAAAACCGCTGAATATCCTTTTTCATAGGTTTTCAGTAGTGAAACGATTAAGGTCAGTTTGCATTTCTGATGTCTGTGCTTTTCAGCAAACATCGCAGTGAGATTGTAGAGATTGTTGCTGTATCTTAGATATATTTGATGGTTGCAGCATGTTTGTGTCAGAAGTGCCTTGTTCCTAGGAGCTACCAGACTTATTAAGCAGAAGAGATTGTTATGAGTTCTCGGCTCCTTAACTCCTGTATTACAGGTGTTATTCAGAGCTCAGATCCAGACGGCTCTCTCACCGTCCTACAGAGCTCTGCAGATCAGGACTGTCTGTCCGGCTCGACCCAGCGCTCCCCTGTGCTTTTTGGTATAGACACGGTATCAGGATGCACCTTCAGGTAAACCCTCAGAGTCACTCGGGGTACAGAGAACTGTTGTTGCTCTTTTGTTTTGGTCTCGAACCTGGAACCTGTGGGCTTTTGTATTACACTAGCAGTGCTGAGACCCAGGAAGTGTCTGAAATCGCATCCATAGACTGATATAATAATAATAATAATAATAATACTACTAATAATAATACAATATAATATACATAACATGCCTATGATTGCACACTATTCCTTCTTCTTTTGGGTGTGATGGTGATACCGGATCGCTTCGTTATCTCCTCTGAGGGACTGGATTATGTGCTTCACCTTTGGAAGATCTCACCATTGAGTGATTTATTTAGGGTGCCCATGTTTGAACCCTGAAATTTGTTGGCACAAACAATTCAGACGGACCGTTTGATGTATGAATTGTTCGAGTGAGATCTGCAGTGACTGCGTGATGCAGAGCAACATCTGAGGAATGTTCCGGCACCTTGTTGAATCTGTGAAATCAATCTGTTCTGAAGGCTAAAGGGGCTCCAGCCGGTATATAGGAAGGTTTGGATGGGGTTTGTTTGACTCGTCGTATCTGAGGAATGCTTGTTGCTGTAGCACTCTCACTCCGCTCTGTGATGATCAGCTGTTATTGTTACTGCCAGGACTTTTATTCCCGATCTTACACAGAACATCTGTCGTCCGGTCTCACCCAGAGAACGATGGGTCCAACATCTGGGCCTGCTTCCTCTCAGAGGCTCTTCTTTGTTCATCTCGGGGGGTTTCCCCCATTTCTGTGACTTCTGACTGCTCTCTAGGCTTCATAGAGCTGTTATCTGTTGTAAGAAAGTTATAGAAATAAATGTAACTTGGTGTTTTATAGGCTGGAGGACGGAGCGAACTGCTCATTAATCTCCGAAGTCGTTTTGGGGAGGCTGAAGGGCCAGAACTTTCCCGACTGTGTCGCGTCTTTTGGGAATTCCCTTCCTGGACAGCCCATGGACTGGATCCCTATAGAGAGCCGAACCACGCCGATGGTGAGTCCCGCCCTCCCTCCCTCTCACTTTGATCACATGACGAGTAACACTAAATGAATGTACTGCATTACTATTATTTACACTTAAAGATAGTGTTGCTGTCATTATTGGCTACAATAATGAGGAACAAGGGCACAAACAGGTTTGATCTTGAGCACGGTGATGGGTAGCTTACTCGAGCGCCGCCCCACCCGTGCAGCCAAACTGTGCCATCCTTAGGGAGCTCAGACTCAGCTCTGGTTTGCTTGTATTTAAAGAGAGAGTGTAACGTTTACCAGAGCTGCCGGTTAATGCTCTACCATCCTGCCTTGTAAACACGTGTGGGTGAGGTAATGCAGCTCAGGAATGGACTCGGAAAGCAGAGCGGGTTATGGGACAGGAACACTGTGAGGGCGGAGGAGAGCAAATGATTAAAGGGCCTCTTTGTGATGCCCCAGGTGACGCAGGGGTGCAGTGTTCCAGCGTCCTATCATCTGGAAGTGAGATGGACCAGGTTTGGGACACTGGAGAACCCTCAGGCCCAGATCGTGAGCGTCACGGAAGTCATCGGGTTCAACAGCAGCACCTTGGTAAGAGATCAGATTCATTCTTATTCTAGTCTAGTCTGTTCTCATTTCTGCATTAAAATCAGGCTGACCAATCAGAGCTCGGTCGCCGGGCAGAACAGCTCACCGAGAGCTTATAGGACGAGCAACAGGCTGCCTCTAAAAACATGGATATTAAAGAAAAGATCTGGTGGAATAGAACTGAAAGGCTGGAGAATGATGGTGATGAAGCTCACAGGGGCTGGATGGAAGCGTCTGATTATTTATCTAAGAGCATTCTGATCTGTTCATGATCACAAACACAAACTAGAGCTTCCTGCACTCATCTGCACTGTGTCTTTGTTTTTTAAGTGATGATGTGAGAAAGACACGGAGAGATCTCTCACATTAAGAGAAGAAATTAAAGAAAGCAAAAGTGGACGTGGAGCACTATGTTAAACATCGTAGTCTGTGTGAAAGGCCTTGGTTCAGTGTTATAAACATTGAGTGGTGAGATATGTTTCCTTTCTCCAGCCGTCTGCCTCCACCGGAGCTGGGGTCCTTGCTGTGTCGAGCTCGGTCGGCTTCGTTGACGTCTCTGCCCCGGCCAGCCCTGGATACAGAGCTCCGCCCACCATCACCGCCAGACTGCCCTTCGACTTCTTCTTCCCGTTTGTGTGATCAGAGAGGACCAGTGGGGAGTTCCGGGTCCTGCTGGTTTTAATGCTTTGGCTCATGCTGTGGTCCCCGATGTGGCTGCTGTAGCTTGGGGGCCCTCTGGAACACACGCCATCCCCACTCTCTGGGACAACGGGCACCTTTGATCCTTTCTGACTGCTATCTAGCGCCCAGAAACCTCACCTCAGGCGTGGGGGGGCCAGAGTGGCTCGTTAGTCTGTGGAGCTGAATCAGCCCGTTCGTACCCCGTCTCTGGCGATGTGAGCTGATGTTGTGGCTCATACGGTATAAGCAGATAATCACAACGATACACTACTGGGTTCTTCCTGCCCAGCTTTTCAGGGTTTCCTGTTTTTGCTGAGAATAGTTCTTATTTACATAGAGCTTCTGCACCTTTAACCAAGTGAAGTGTTTCACAGCCCGTGCAGAAGCTTCTAGCTCAGACGCTTTAGAGCACGGCAGCGTGCCCAATAGATGTGAGCACGGCATTCCTTATGAATCCTTATAGTTGCTTTTCCACACAGTACAAGATACACGAAGAGTTTTATTACAATAATACAAGATTCCTGTACAAGACATCATCTGAACCCGAGCCACAGAAAAGCAGGAGAATGTGCAGCTGTTACAACGATCTGGTTTGCCTCCCTCCGGTTAGAAGGGCTGTAGTTCTACACCATTATATTCATGTCGTGTCCACACAGGAGTAACGCCGCCTGTGTGTTAGAATTATATCACGTATGTACAGTCGATCCGTATGTCATAAGTATGGGTACCACAGCTTTCTACATTTAACCTGACACGTCTGCCAGGACAAAATGAAATATGTCCCAAAAAATAATAACTCAGTCATAATCTAAGCCATAAACTGGCACAACATGGGCGTTAGGTTGGAGTTTGCTCCTACAACAGCTTGTGTTCTTCTAAGAGGGCTTTCTGCGAGCCGTTGGAACGTGACTGCGAGGTCGGCTTCTGATGTTCGACCATAAGCCCCTGCAACTGTTCCAGTCCAGAAACACACACTTCATTTATTTTATTTTATTTCATGAATGTGTTTCCAGTGAGTGTTGCTGAAATGGCTCAGTCATTAAAAGGGGTGTCCACAAACTTTTGTCTATATAGTGTATTATAAAAAAGAGAAAGCACTCATTAGAAGGGGTGTCCTCACACTTTTGGTCATATAGTGTTTCTTATGAACACTGAGCTCTGGAAGTTTCTTCTTCTTGTTGATTTTTCTGCTTTTCTCAGGTTCGGTCTGTGGCACATCGTCTCGCACCTCTTGCACGCCCCCTGCTGAGGTGGCACTTCTATGGCCAGAGCAGATCCGTACGGAGGAAAATTACATTCATTTTTAGATTTTATATTCTTTTTTTCTTTCTGAAGAGGTTTGATTTCTCAAATTTGTAAACTTAAAATGAAAATAAATGCATTTTTATATTTATTTTTTTTTCTTAATATAAAGTTTGATTTCTTAAATGCATTTTTGTATTTTTTATTATGCATTTATAAACTCGTAAATGCATTTTAATATTTAGTATTCTTTTTTCTTTCTAATAAGTTTGATTTCTCAAATGTGTAAATTCTTAAATAATTTTTTTCTTTCTAAAAGTGTCATTTCTCAAATTTAGAAACTTGTGTATTTTTATATTTTATATTCTTTTTTTTCTTTCCAAAGAGGTTTAATTTTTGAAGCGTAAACTCTAATTTTTATATTTTAGTCCTTTTTTTCTTTCTAAAAAAGTTTGATTTCTCAAATTTATAAACTCGTAAATGCATTTTAATATTTTGTATTTTTTTCTTTCTAAAACGTTTGATTTCTCAAATGTGTAAATTCTTAAATAATTCTTAAATAAATCTTTCTAAAAGTGTCATTTCTCAAATTTAGAAACTCATGCATTTGAATATTTTATATTCTTTTTTTCTTTATGAAGAGGTTTGATTTCTCAAATTTATAAACTTAAAATGAAAATAAATGCATTTTTATATTTATTTTTTTCTTACTATAAAGTTTGATTTTTATTATGCATTTATAAACTCATAAATGCATTTTAATATTTAGTATTCTTTTTTTCTTTCTAAAAAGTTTGATTTCTCAAATGTGTAAATTCTTAAATAATTTTTTTCTTTCTAAGTGTCATTTCTCAAATTTAGAAACTCATGCATTTTAATATTTTATATTCTTTTTTTATTTCCAAAGAGGTTTGATTTTTGAAGTGTAAACTCTAATTTTTATATTGTAGTCCTACTTTCTTTCTAAAAAAAAGTTTGATTTCTCAAATTTATAAACCCTTAAATGCATTGTAATATTTTACATTGTGAATTTATAAACTTGTAAATGCATTTTTGTTTTTAATTTCTAAAAACTTTGATTTCTCATTTTTAACCTCGTAAATGCATTTTGAAATTTTATATTCTTTTTTGGTTTTCTCAAATGTATAAATGGTTAAATGAATTTTACATTTTATATTCATAAGGCCAACTCTTGCCCAACACCATGTGTGACCAACAGGGGGCGCTGTTTCAGCGGTGCAGAGATGATCCCCGCCTGACCGCTCTCCCTTAGACACAGCAGATCGTGTCTGTGGACACCCGGCCAGGACGGAGTCACCGCCGATGCTCTAATTGGGACGCCACGATGGTGCATAAGCATGTTTTAGGGTTTATTTTCTAACACGGAGAAAACGGGGGATACACGCGGCAAAGAATCCAAAGCACTGAGATCGCAGGGAGCGGTTATCGAAACGTAACATGTCGTTCATTTTAGAGGCCAGGATTCCACAGTAGATTAGGATGGGCTCTGGTGATGAAAGGCCAGCACAGCTCTGCCCTCAGAGTTCAGCCTGGGTGTTAGTGCTCTCATTGTGCAGGGTGGCACTGGAAGGCTGTGTGTTACTAACTGGGGTTCGTAGAGCTGAGCTAACGTGTCAGAACTGGATGCCGTGGTGTTTCAGGAGAGCTTGCAGTCTGCAGACCTCCTGCTCCTGCGCAAACAAATAACAAACCCTCATTAAACAACAACAAGCAAAACCACTAATAACACATTATAGTTATACAGACTGATAGATATTGCTATGTATACACTTATTCATCTGCGACTGCGATACTGCTGGGAAATCGGAAACACCTTATAGAAGTCAATCACAATGGTTAACTCACTGTTCTGCTTTTCTGCTCTTGGAGCTCTTGGACTTGCTGGACGAGACGATCGTTTTCCTCTTTCATCTTCTGCACTTTGTGATAAGCTCGATTCTTCACTGATAGCAGGATTCCTGCAGGACAGAGAGGGAGAGAGATCAAACTATCTCATGATTTTATGCATTTGTGCTTCTGCTGCACATTTGGCTCGTTAGATAACTGCACAAATGTACAGGGGTTACTAATAAAATTCTCAGTGAGTGTCTACAGACTTTTGGCCTGTCTGTAATAACCCAGCAAAGCCATACCATTAACGATCCTGGCCACCCTCCAGAGCCTGAGCAGGATGAGAAAGCCCATGCCATCGAAAGCATCTTCTTTGGAGATGTACACAATGTCCAGGATGAAGGAGACGATCACCACGATCCCGTCAAACACCTCAAACTTGTGCCGGAAGAACTCCAGCTGGTATGCAAACAGCTTCCCGCAAAGCTCCACCATGAAGAACGTGAGCAGACTCAAGCTCAGGTAATGAAACACCTGCAGCAGGGCGATTACGCAATGGGAATATGAAACAAATAACAAGCTGAAAGTCACAAATCTGATCAGAGCTCACCTGCGGAGCTACCCTGTGCTCGTCCGCTTTGATTATCGATAGGTCTATGAGCAGCTCGCACAACACGAAAATAGCGTCCAAGATCACCAGGACCACAATGGTTATCTACGAAACAAAGCGAACACAACCGACTTTACACTTGTTCACATCAGTGCAGGAGCTTTCCGTTATCCACTTTGCTACCTGAAACTTCTCCGAGCTGAAAAGTCTCTTCAGAGCATTTCTGAAGGTCTGCTGAGTGACGGGTGGTTGTTTTGCTGCCTCCAGATTCTCGCTGGTCTCAAAAAGTTCTTGGTCGTTCCACGGCTGGTCATCGTCACCCACCGCAGTGAAAAACCTCAGGTACTGAGACATGGTGGGTCCCACCAATCACCAATCTCACAGCCTAACAATACAAAAACAAGAAATATTCTAGCTCAAGTTTTAAGCTAGAACCCGATTGGCCATTCTTTCCAAGTCTGTATCCATGCAAAGGTTTCCAGCATAAAGCCTGTAGTAATTACTGTTATTCTTAAAAGTCCTTAATACTCAAAACACAAACTGCGTAAAGAACAGGTTTAGAGTTTCATTTAAACCAACTACAGATAGATTGTTATTAGCATGCTTTACACTCTTCAGATTTTTCTTCGTTTCAATGAAATTTAAGTTCTTTAGATCATACAAACCATTCAATTATCCAATTATATTGAATTCCAAACCACTAACCATCCACAGCAAATGGGAATCCGGAAAATAACACAGGTATACGATGGTCTGAATGGCTTCCTACCCCTAACTACACCTTCCACCTTTGTTTTCTCAGATGTTAATTACTGTATATCATAATGATTGTTTATTAAATGACTTCAGATAAAGGACTGGCAGAAGGAGCAGTTGAGGTTTTGAATATGCAGGAACAGAAATTATTAAGACAATAACGTTCTCACTCTCCAGATATTCACTATCCGATTCATCTCCCAGAACAAGGTAGATTCATATAGAGGGGTCTGTCTGTATTTTAGGCCAATCCCAAATGTCCCCCAATAAGGAGTTGGAGATTTGTGACAACATCATATTGTGACACTTTTGAATAAATATTTACAATATTTAGCAGCCCTTATCTAGAGCAAATTACAACAAGTACAGCCCGAGCAATTGAGGGTTGGGGTCCAACAGCAACAGCATTGGCAGTGACAGGACTTGAGCCATTATCCTTCTAGTGAAGGGTCTAGTACCTTGGTGCCAGTTGAGCCCCAATGCATGCGAGATGTTTTATTCAGGGTTTCTTTAGCAAAGAAATATTTTAAAAGTCAGTTACTTGTCATAAGTGTTCATCTCTTCACCTCATATTGATATCATATGGTTCATATCAACATTTACCTAATAGTAAGAGCTATGCTTGTAAATGAGACGCTTAAAACGTTTTATAAGTTAAAATTAAAGTCTAAAAAGTCAATTAATGTAGTAAACTAAATGAATCCTGTCACTCAGAGAAAGCGAGCATTTCTCTGTAACGGTAGCAAAAACCGTTAGAATTTAAATATTAAACGACCTAGCGCGAGGCGACAAACGACTAACAGACGCCGTTACTTTATCTGGAAAGCGGGTAAATACAGTTAAATACAGACTGAATGCTGTCATTAATACGATTTAGTTTTAGGAATTCACTCCTGGCTGTAGAGGGGGTTCGTCGGAATCGGTGTGTTGATAGCCATCAGATGTGGCTTGTGGTTAACTCGTGATTTCCTCTCAGATTAACTCGATCGCGTTCTCTTATCTTCTGTTTCTGCAGTTCGCATAATTAAAGCGATAATACGGAATTAAACACAAAAATGCAAACCACATCCACGTAAACCTCGTCGTATCGTGATCTTGAAACTGGCAGAATAAGGCAGGATGTTTGGTTTGCAGCCAAACTATAGTTATAACAATAAGCGTCCATACAGGTTCAAACATATGACCTGAATACAGTTTGCGTTATGTGTGTGTTACCTTTCCGCCGGGTGAGAGCTGGTTAAGAATAAACGCTGCTTTATCTTTAGTTTTGATGGCGTTCACAAAATTCTTGAAGAAAACTTTGACCCTAAAACTCCGCCTCTGCTGCCTTTAGTCTTGCAGGCTGATCCCAGATCAGGATTGGGCTTTGGAAGGGAGCAGGACGCGTCCGTTTTACCCCGTCAACAAATTTATGAATCCGGCTTCCTTTAACTTTCGCAACTATAGTTTGGAAGGTTTAGGGTTCAAATCCAGCCTCTGCTAAGCTACCACTGTCATCTCCTTGAGCTAGTCTCTTTACCTTCAACTGTTTGGCTTGTATGGTTGTATGAGTAGCAAGTCGCTCTGGATTAGGGTGTCTGCCAAATGGCTAAATATATTTACCAAATGAAGAAGTGATTCTTTGTGCCAGAATTTGTGCCATCATGGAGTTTTTGTCATAGTATATGGAGTTGATTGGATGTACCAATGTATTAATTCATGTAAATAGCATGAATTGAATTAAATAATAATATGGTTCTCGTGTGGCACACCATCCAGGGGGTACCAAGTCTCAGCCCTGGCAGTGCCTTCCAGAAGGGTCAGAGCCCCATGACCCTGACCAGAAAACAAACATTCTTCAACTGCTCCTGTTAGTGGTGGCGACAGTGGGCCATCCACATTAGATTTCGGCACAAGTTCTTTGCCCGACCTGACCCAACCCTACCCATAAACCTGAGCTTGGGACCAGCATTAGGAGTATATCCAAAGTGATTTAAAGACAATAAGACAAACCAAGAGTCAAGTAACGCTACTATGAAGTGGGACGTGGACCAGACTGGCTCAGTTGGTAGAAATCTGGTTCCCAATACTTTGAGGATAACCAGAGGTACTTACTGTCACTTTGTGGCCATTCGGCTATGTGGAATGCCCCTTAACTTCATTGTTTGGACTTCCCCTTCCTATGAGATCCTTGAGTCATGGTGACCAGGGATGCTCTGCGTGACAGGATCAGAGAACCTTTTTTTTTCACGAGAAAGTAACGAGATGATTGTTTTTCTGAAGCTAAATTATGATCAGATTGATGTAACTTTAAAAATACCCAAACAGATTATTTCCTTCTTCCAGTTTAGTCACTGTCATGAGCTGGCATTCTGATTATACAGTATATCAGAAGCCCAGTACTACTAACTCAAAAGTCACTCTATTCAAATACAGAGTCACTGCAGACATCTTAAACAGCTCCATTTGACCTGTTAATACGTTCATAGTGGTTAAAATAAAGCTAAAATTAAAGCTCTTTAATCTTCTGTTTGGTAAAAGTTCATGTTTTAGTCGTGAAAACAAGTTATTATTTGCAACAGATGACTGCTGCATCAAACATCACTTTTTACATCATTGCTGAAGAATTCTTTAAACTCATATAATAAAGGTGCCAACTTCTAAAATGAAAATGACACTGGTGATGTCGTAGTATTGGGCGGGTGTTGGGAGTTGGATGTGACTTGGGGAGATGGATGCATTTACACTTGTTTAATACGTGGCTACAATGGGTCTCAGATCTCCTCCTGAAGTAGTTTGAGCAATTAGATTTTATTTTAATTTAGATTTCAAATTAATGTGCATTGGGAGCATTTACAGACATTTTTGTGTGACTTAGCCCTACACATACAATCCTCATACCCAAGGTGCATGAAACAACTATAAACGAGTGTAAATGAGATCTTTGACACTGTTTGATACACACTGACAAAAAAAAAACCTCACCGAGAAGGAGCTGATGAGATGTATGAATGTAATGATGATATATGTAAGTGATTACAATATCAGGATAAGTTTATTGGGGCAAACTGTACAACTGAAAGGAGGCTCTAGTTACCCTGTTGGGCTGCCTCTAGCCTGGATACAAGATGAGTTTTGTCTTTGTTTGTTGAACTAAAATACAGTGAGTGTTTCAGATAGTCGATGAAATCTATAGTTTGGGTTAAATATCATGATTTACTGCATTACTGAATATTACCGTGTCTAGGTATGAGAGATTTAGCAGCATTTATTTAAAAATCCAAAGTATTTTGTATGTTTTGGTTCCTTGTGTCTGAAAAGGTTAGATTCTGTTGTTGATGTGGTTGAAACCATTATGTAGCCTCAGTATCATGGGTCTGTACCCCTCAAGTTAGAAATCCTTTTAATAGAACTACTTTTACTTTATTGTTTTACCTTAAGTACAGTCGTTGAGTAAAATATATAAGCCATAACCCAACTTTTTTTGTGTTTTTTTTTTTTTTTACCGTATTAGCAGTATTTTTTAAGTGAAGAACTTTAAACTTTAACTCCATCACATGCCAGTAGCGTGTCTCTGACCAGAGGTACCTCACAGAACTTTCTCCAAAAGTTAAATCACGATCATGTTGATGCAACCTAAAAAAATCCCCAAACTTATGATTATTTCCTTCTTCCAGTTTACTCATGTCAAGTTTAGTCCATGAGGCGAAAATTTTAAATGTACAGTACATACAGTGGTGCTTGAAAGTTTATAATTTTTTCTATATTTCTACATAAATATGAATCTAAAACATCATCAGATTTTCACACAAGTCCCTAAAAGTAGATTAAAAAAGAACCCAGTTAAACAAATGAAACAAAAATATTATACTTGGTCATTTATTTATTGAGGAAAATGATCCAGTATTACATATTAGTGAGTGGCAAAAGTATGTGACCCTCTAGGATTAGCAGTTAGTTTGAAGGTGAAATTAGAGTCAGGTGTTTCAATCAATGGGATGACAATCAGGTGTGAGTGGGCACCCTGTTTTATTTAAAGAACAGGGATCTATCAAAGTCTGCTCTTCACAACATTTGTTTGTGGAAGTGTATTAATTCAAGACCATTGTTACCCTCCCCAGGAGTGGTCGGCCAACAAAGATCACTCCAAGAGCAAGGCATGTAATAGCTGGCGAGGTCACAAAGGAGCCCAGGGTAACTTCTAAGCAACTGAAGGCCTCTCTCACATTGGCTAATGTTAAAGTTCATGAGTCCACCATCAGAAGAACACTGAACAACAATGGTGTGCATGGCAGGGTTACAAGGAGAAAGCCACTGCTCTCCTTGAAGCTGTACTGTATGGAGGAATGCTTCACATACTGAAGCAAAGCAAAGGCTCACATACTTTTGCCACTCACTAATATGTAATATTGGATCATTTTCCTCAATAAATAAATGACCAAGTATAATATTTTTTCTCATTTGTTTAACTGGGTACTCTTTATCCACTTTTAGGACTTGGTCATATTTATGCGGAAATATAGAACATTCTAAAGGGTTCACAAACTTTCAAGCACCGCTGTACGCTGTACACATGAAGCCCAGTACTGTTAGCTCAACAAACGTAATAACTGTAACGCAAAAGTTATTCAGATACAGTGGCAGCAAACCCCTTAAACAGCTCAGTTTGATCTGTTAACACCGATGTGCATCCTCCAAAAGGTTAATGAATCCAGTCCCTTTGCCACCCTTAAAGCTCTTCGACCTCAGTTGTTTCGGTTGTACCTGTACCAGTTTTGGTTTTAATGGTTACTGCTACATCCTGTAAAGGTAGACAGTGCTGTGTAGTTGATGATTGTGTCCTGTAGGAGGCGCTGTGTATCTGTCCAACCCTCTTCACTTGGCTAAACTCGGTCAGAGTGAAACTTTACATGGCAAGTTCGTCTTGTAAACTTGCATCATCTCTAAATGCACTCAGCACACAGAAGCCATAACACTAATAATAACCCTGCTAAACCAACAAAGATGTTTTGACTCTGATGTGCCGAAGAAACACAAGACCGTCGTGCTGGTCCACGATGGTTCGTCCTGGTTAGTGCTGCTGTGCTGCTGGTGTAACTGGTTGACAAACACAGCAGTATCCCAAACATCCTTGGAGTAAGATATATTTAAGAACACAAACACTGGAGAATACTGCACAGCTCTTTATTTACCATGCTCTGTGCCCTAGGATAATGTTTGTACTAAATGGTCAAACCGAAGTCCTTAGCAGAGAAAGAGTTTACATTTGCACAAACTAAATGTGCAGCATTCACACATTACACTACTACATTTAGTTTTTTTTTTTTAGTTCTTTTTACTGGAGCCTCCAGTTTTGCTTCTTGCAAGCAGAATGCAGGAATCACCACACACTTAAAGATGGATCGCCTTACAAATACATCTGTATGCAATCCTTTACAATTATCGTGATTTTAAATAAGTAAAACTGCAAATCAAATAAAAATCATGTGGATTAAACGCCCTTACACCTGAGCACCTGACACCCTGGTTAATTGTCCGGTATCAGAGGTGGTAAGTGACATAGTACATTTTTAGGTATCTGTACTTTACTTGATTCTTTCTGTAACATAATACTTTTTACTTTTACACACATTTTACTCACTACATTTTCCAAACAGGCTTGCAAACGTTAGCCTTTATGAATCTATTTATACATCTATTTCATCTATCTATTTATTTTTCTGTTTTATTTAGACAATTCCTTCTCTTGAAGAGCAGGACATTTACAGACATTTATGTGATACGTCTATGAGAGATCACAGAGATACAACTATAGTTTGGGATAAATATCATGATTTACTGCATTACTGAATATTACCATGTCTAGTTATGAGATATTTAGGAGCATTTATGCAAAAAAATCGAACATAAGGTCGTTTATATGATTTTTTTGCAGATGATTTGTGGAGTTAAACCATTATGTAGCCTCAGTATCATGGATCTGTACCTCTTCCTTCAGAAATTCCGTTATAAAGACTTTTAAAAGGAATATTTTTACTTTTTTACTTTAAGTACATTTAGTAGCATGTACTTTTATACTTCTGCTTGAGTAACTTATAACTTATATAAGCCATACTTTATCTTTTACTTGAGTGTTTTTTATCAGATTAGCAGTATGTAAAAAACTTGTGTACTTCTGCCACTTGAACAGGTTTCCACCTCCAAAAAGAGAGATCTTTAATGTTCTGCCTTCTCCTCTATTAAAACAAAAGCCATAAAGAGCGAAGGTTGTTGTAGCAGCAAACTCCAAACTCCATACTAACACTCCTGTTTTTGGGGTGTCCACAAACTTACGACAGTACAAAATCAGAATCCCTAGTAGACACCAATGTGGACACATGGAGAACATACCAAACCCTACTTTAACTGTAACTGTTGGGAGAATAGAACCCTGGTCCGTCCTAATTCAAAGCAGAGTGTTTTAATAATGTCGTTTTCTTTTTATCCTATTTCATTGCTCCGTTAAAGATCTGCGCAATAAATATTAACTCCATGTCTTCTAGAATCATCGCTATCGAAGTCAGCACTATCGTTTGAAATCTCTGAATCTCTGTGAAAGAAAAAAACTTGCTTAAATGTAGCTTAAAAGCAGCCTCATTTTAAAACATAGTGACATGTGCAGCTTCTTGATACGTAAACGTTGAAATTTTCCTTTAGCCGAGATGAATGGCCCTGACTGTTCACTGTGTCCTATGAATGGGGGGTATAGAGTGGTGCTCCGCCCCTCCCTCAACCCCCTCTTCCTCACACAGCTGGACCCAATGTGGGTAAAAGCGCTTCCTTGTGAATCGGCCTCTGTTTGGTCCTCAGCACTCCAATAAACTGAATATAAGATGTTATCATACACTGTCCAAAAGTTTGTAGACAGTCAGCACCTGATTGTTACGTCCAGAACACATGAGCATTAATATAGAGAGCCTCCAGTCTTCTGGGAACCTTTTCTCTAGACTTCAGATCATGATCATACAGATTTAAATTAATAATCAGTTGGCATTGGTGCCATCTTGGTAACGCCACCAGGCAGTTATTTCCAGCCATACAAGACCAGAATATATCCGAAACTGAACAAGAACTGAACGTTTAAAAGGCGTATTTAGAATCGCTGGTATAGTCTGACAAAAATTATATAAGGTACTTGCATTGTCAGGTTAACATAACACAGAAGAATACGATTTTTAAAGGTTATTCAGGCTCATGCGCATCCCGCCACTACAAAGGGGCCGAGACTTGCCGCCCCTCTCAGACACATTTGCTAGTATGCTGACTGGTTCTTTCTAATGATGGGGCGGGGCTTCTGTACTACAGTCCCATGCATATTTGAACCAGTGCCCGGTCTCCTCTTTATATAATGTCTCTGATAACAGACAGGGGCTGAACATCATCAAGTTTAGAGTAGGATTAAAGCACCACCTAGTGACGGTCTGAAACATGGCGGCTTAGCGGGGTAGAGTTTCATTACTGGCAGGACGTTCATCACATTGTAAGCTCGGCAAGGGTGAGAGGCGAGGTTGGCGGCTTTGAGGTAAGATGCATGGAGGGAAATTCGTCCTGCCATCACAGGTGGAGAGATGAGTTGAGTTTGGTGAGACACTAATCATAAAGTAATCTCTCTGATGATTCTGATCATGTGAAGCTCTTTTCTTTTTGTCTGAATTAAAGACTTTACTTTCCTGTTGGAAACGTTCCAACAGCTTTCAAAAGTTTTTGGCTCATTTTCTGAGGTACACAGCAAAAACAGTGCTGAATTAACACACCAGGGCTTATAGGGGTCCAAGTGGACACAAATGAACCTGCAGTGTCCAGAGAGATTTAATTAAATACCCAAACAGTTACGATAGTACACCAGTACCTCTGCTATCTAATCTGCATTGAGCTCATCTGTAGTGTATTTGTGTTTTGGAACGTTAATGAAAGGAACAACTAAAATATTGCATTACTATAAGTATTTGGACGCTTTACTCAGTACTAAAGGCAGTGATTAGAGCCTCCAGTCTTGTTGGGTTTGATGCCACAAGGTTTGCACACTTGGATATGGGGATTTTCTGATGTTCCTCTCTGCAGATCCTCTCAAGCTCTGTCAGGTTTGATGGGGACCGTCAGTGGACAGCCATTTTCAAGTCTCTCTGATTTAAGATGTTCGATCAAGTTCAAGTCAGGATATTCACAGAGTTGTCCCTAATCCACTCCTGTTGTGAGTCGTTGTCTTTTTGAAATTTGAACCTTCGTCCTGAGCTCTCTTGATCAGGTTTTCTTTAAGAACATCTCTGTACTTTGCTCCATTCGGATATGATGCTGCCTCTACCATGCTTCTGCAGGGGCAGTATTGAGCAGGTCATGAGCAGGTGCAGGTTTCCTCCAGACATGATGCTTAGAATTGAGGCCAATCTTGATGTGGTCAGACCAGAGATTCTTGTTTCTCACAGTCTGAGGCTTTTATGTGTCTTTTACTGAGGAGAGCCTTCTGTCTGAACACTCTGATCTCTCGTCAAGCCCAGATTAGTGGAGTGCTGCAGTGATTGGTGACCTCCTGGAAGTTTCTCCCATCTTCTCACAGGATCTTTGGAACTCTTTTGGAGCAGAGTGACCATTGGGTTCCTGGTCATCTCTTTTTCCGAGGCCCTTCTCCCCCGATTACTTAGTTTGGTGGAGCAGCCCAGCTCAAGGAAGAGTCCTGGTCATTCCAAGTGTCCTTTGTTTAAGAATTATGGAGGCCAGTGCACTCTTGGGAACTTTCAGTGCAGCAGCTTGTTTTGTAGTCTCCACACAATCCTGTCTCTGAGCTCTACAGGCAGTTCCTTCCTCCTCCTGGCTCTGATATTCATCGTTAGCCAAGAGACCTTATATAGACAGGGGATTGTCTTTCCAAATCGTGTCCAATCAGTTGAATTTACCACAGGTGGATTCAATCATGGTGTAGAAACATCTCAAAGATGATCAAAAGAAGTGGGAGGCTCCCAGACCCATTTAATATTAGGCTCGGTGTATACCTTATTTACAAGTGTGCTTTGTACACACTCTCTACATTTTACACAGCAAGAATTGTTAGTTATATTCTATAAAAGCAGCAAACTATGAATACTTTATCATAGCGAACGATGTAATCTCTGGATCAGTTAAGGTTGAAACCTCTTGACTTGACTTGACTTGATCTCTAATATAAACTGTTATATCAACATATAATAAAGTGATTTAATCACGTTCTTCTCTTACAGCTCCTGAGCACTTCTGCTCTGAGTGCTGACACTGTCTGGCTGATTTCCAGAGAAGGTTTAACCACAGAGGAGGAGTAGAGAGGTACTGTGTATGGTTGCCAGATTGATGTCTTAAACTCCTCACAAAGTGATTCCCTGGGTAGTATTGTACACCTTAGTAATAAAAAAAGATTTATTTCATTGCAGACAGACAGTTTTTTTTTCTGGTAATAAACAGCCATTCTTGGATTTTAGGCCTGCAACACATTCTAAAAAAATTGTGAAGATAAAGCATTTACCACTTTGTAACGTTGTCGTTCCTTCTCTCAACACTTAAGAGGTTTTATCACCGAGGGTACCCAGTGATTCAGTGTTTCAGGTGATATCGTGTTCCATTTCTTCCTGCAAACACGTCTTAAGGTGTGGAACAGTACAGGGTTGTTGCTGTCGCATTTTCCACCCATTCTCTATTGGGGACGGGTCAGGACTGCAGACTGGTCAGTCCGGTACCCGTACCCTCTTTTCCCACTGTATGATGGTCCATCCCAGATGCCTCCGAGCCCAGAGAAGCCGACGCCGCTTCTGGACATGGTTATAACATAAGGCTTCTTTTTAGCACAGTAACGTTTTAAGTGGCATTTGTGAATGTAACTCTGTATTGTAGAGCTTGATAAAGATTTGATAAAGGAATCCCTTGTCCATGTGGTTCTATCAGCTATTGATGAATGACGGTTCCTGATGCAGTGCCGTCTGAGGGAGTGGAGATCACCCCTCTTCAGTTTAGGCTTTTTAGGAAATTCCTCCAGATTCTGAATCGTTTAATGATATGAATCCTAAACTTTTTTTAATGTGCTGCAGGCCTGAAATGCAGGAAAGGCTGTTTTTATTAACAAAGCTTTTTCTTTGGGATTGTATCTGTAGCTTAATCTGTTCATAAGGATGATATGATTAAATAATGCAATATTGAATATCTTTTTAATATTCCTTTTAATATCGCTGTTGTTAGCAAGGCAGCTACAGGACGAGCAGCTCCCATTATTGAGTCTTATTAATAATGCAGTGGTGAATTTCTCTGCCGCCTCTGATAAGTCCAGCTGATCCCTTTTATTAAAGCCCATATTAAAAGCACAGCACATCATTCTCCTCTCCCCGGGTCACACCGCACCGCCGAGCTTCTCCTCTCCAGCTGTGATGGACTGGATATAATAATAATAATAATAATAAAATAATAATAATATGTCAGCTCCCATCCTGTGAGATCCTGCGCTGAGTTAGATCGATATGACAAGAGCATCCACTAAGCTGACAACAATAATAAAATCTGTGTTCAGAGTGATCTGGTGTTTTTTTAGTGGTTTTAATGAGCTCTGAGTCAAACCTGTGTCATGACATTAAAATAACGAGCAGCCATGTTAGCAACATGAATCATCCTGCATTTAAAATCTCATCTGTAGCTCTCATAGCAGCTCTGTGTCATTTCTCCAACATATTCACGCTTTTTGTAAGGACGTGGCCATGTGAGCACATGAATCAGCCTTAATTCGATGCTTAGCCCACTGATTCTGAGAATTCATTAGAGCAGAAGATCTGTTTAATAAATAATAATAAAGACATTCATCTATGATAACTGCTTCATGATTTAGTCACAATAGGTCCGAAGCCAATCCCAAAAGCACTGCATGAGGCAGGAACACACCCTAGGGACCAGTCCACCACACTTACTCATTCACTCGTTCAGACATTTTAGGGTGTCCAGTCATGGGAGGAATTACAGGGGTACACTGACGTCCTGACCCCATCTCTGGGAAAAGCAGAGAGGTATGCATAACATCCGCATTACGTTCTCTGGAACAAGTTGTTGACAGACAGTACATAGTCACATAGTCATTTTGTGCGACTGTAATGTAATTATAAAGGATATTTTCACAAGAAAACTGCGTGCGGATGATATGTAAATGAAAACACGTATATAACGCAAACTGTTCTTCACATTGCTCCCTCTGGGAAATACAGAACACCGTGGTTCTTCAGTTACAGGCACACATTAACCATCACACACACTGTACACCTGAAATATAAAAACAGAAATAAACATACCTCACTGGCTGCACACAACCAAGAGGGAATGAGTCCAGTTACAGAAACTAGAACAGGTAATGCAGGATCACCTCTTAAACACTTTAACCCTTTAAGTAGGTAAATCCAGCGCAGCTACTAGTAGGAGGTCTCGGCACTCCGTTACGTGTTGGTGAAGCAGCACAGAGCTTGTAGTGTTAAGCAGAGCACAAACATTTCTATTTCTCATTTCTTCTTGGCAGAGAAACTTGCAACACCTGAAAGTTTCCTTGCAAAACACAGACCTGATGTAACGTAGTTCCTGCTTATGCACGTAGTCATTGCAAGCTAAATCACTAATCATGAAAATAAATTAAAAATGTCAACAAAACATCGAAATATGACATAAATGGTGTATATGGCAGGAGAAATGCTAACCCTTTTTAATTTGACCAGCTGTTTACGGATATTTTAACCTAATTTTGGAGTATCATTCACACATTTGTGGAGGAAGAACATCCTTTTTGGGTAACACTGTTATGACCCGGAGAGTTAAAGTGGATCATACCATTTGCAAGATAAGAGGGGACTGCTGTATTTTTGTTATTAAAATATTATATTTGATCCATTAACTTTTAATGGTCTTCATTATGGTTTTTCATCTGATCAGAGACACGCTTCTGTTTGTTTTTTAAAAAACAGCAAACAATGACGTGTTACTCTTATTTTAGGGCTGCTTGGGCTCCCTATATAGGTGTTAGACACGCCTATGGCTAAGAGACATTTTATTTCATATCATTATTATAGTTTAGAGCCCAATTGTTAAAACGAACAATGTACTAAAATCTTGAAAGAACTTCAAAAGCTTCAAAAGCTGGCCACCCCCCCAAAATGGCCCCCTGCATACCATCCCAGAGCCCCCAAACGCATTAGTGATGGGTACGAGTGTGTGTGGAACAAGGTTAGCTCAAAACAAAGTGTGGATCAGAGATTATTGTATTCTACCAGTGAATAGAATAAAACACTTTTACAATTGTAACCATCATTTCCCTGCTACATTACTGCATGGTTGGTCTTGTGTCCAAACTCAGGCATCATATTGGCACGAGGTCGCCACCTCTCATATAATCGCCCCCAAATATCCACCCATGTGACAAATCCACTAACTGGTATGTTTTCTTAAATAGAGTGCAACCAGGTTTCCACAGAAATTCCACTGGGGGAACATGCTAAACTCCACCCTGAATGCCTACCCACTGTGCCACCAGCATGGCCTGGGCCAGGATTGGAACAAATGTGTCATCTCAGTTCTTAAATGTATTGACAACTCTGATTAACTGGATCTTTCTAAATGGCAAGAATGTCTGGAAAAATGAAAAACGTCAGGTGATGATGTACAGTGGTGCTTGAAAGTTTGTGAACCCTTTAGAATGTTTTATATTTCTGCAAAAATATGACCTAAAACATCATCAGATTTTCACACAAGTCCTAAAAGTAGATAAAGAGAACCCAGTTACACAAATGAGACAAAAATATTATACTTGGTCAAGTTATTTATTTGAGGAAGGGTCCAATATTACTATTAGTGAGTGGGCAAAAGTATGTGAGCCTTTGCTTTCAGTACTGGTGTGACCCCCCTGTGCAGCAATAACTGCAGCAAACGTTTTCCTGTAGCTGTTGGATCAGTCCCCTGCACACCTGCTTGAGGAATTTTAAGATAGCCCATTTCCTCCGTACAGAACAGCTTCACTCTGGGATGTTGATGGGTTTCCTCACATTAAGCTGCTCGCTTCAGGTCCTTCCACACCATTTCCATTGGATTAAGGTCAGGACTTTTGGCTTGGCCATTCCACAACATACCTTTATTTCTTCTGTAACCATTCTTTGGTAAACGGCTTTTGTGCTTAGTGTCGCTGTCCTTGCTGCAGGATATCAATTCAGAATTCATTGTTCCAATCATTATGGCAAGCCGTCCTGCCCCAGATTGGCAGCAAAACACCAAACCATGATACTTACTAACCACCACCACCTGTGTCACAGATGGATAAGGTTCTATGCTGGAATGCACGTGTTTTTTCTCTTTCCCAAACATACGCTTTTTCTTTTAAAGCAAAAAGTTCTATTTTGTTCTCATCCGTCCACAAAACTTCTTCCAGTAGCCTTCTGGCTTCTCACGTGAATCTTTAAGCAACTGCAGAGACAGCAGCAATGTTCTTTCTGGAGAGCAGTGGGCACCCTTGCCATGCACACCATTGTTGTTCAGTGTTCTCTGATGGTGGGAACTCATGAACATTAACATTAGCCAATGTGATAGAGGCCTTCAGTTTGCTAGAAGTTACCCTTGGGTCCTTGGTGACCTCGACCAACATACACACCTTGCTCTTGGGTGATCTTTGTGGCCACCACTCCTGGGAGGGTAACAATGTCTGGATTTCTCCCTTGTACACAATCTGTCCTGACTGAGGATTGGGGAGTCAACTCTTTTAGAATGGTTTGTGAACCTTTTCCATTCATCCACTCTTTTTCTGAGTCCTCAGAAAATCTATCTCCTTTGTCCGTACCATGATACCACTTCCACAAATCATGTGTTGTGAAAGAGCAGACTTTGATAGATCCCGTTCTTTAAATACACAGGTGCCCATCTCACACCTGATTGGCATCCCTTGATTGAAAACACCTGCCTCTAATTTCCACCTTCAAATTAATTGCTGAATCCTAGAGGGTCACATACTTTGCCCACTCACATAATATGTAATATTGGACTCATTTGTCCTGATAAATAAATGACCAAGTAAATATTTTTTGTCCTCATTAAATGACCAAGTATAATATTTTTGTCTCATTTGTTTAACTGGGTTCTCTTTATCTACTTTTAGGACTTGTGTGAAAATCTGATGATGTTTTAGGTCATATTTATGCAGAAATATAAAGAATTCTAAAGGGTTCACAAACATTCAAGCACCACTGTACTAGTCCACCTTGGTGATCCAGGTTCGAGTGCAGGTGGTGCCTTAGACACATAATTGGCCGTGTCCAATGAGGTGGAGGATTAAAATAGGAGTGTCCCCCAGTGTCTTACCCTTTGTGAGTCCTGAGTGATGGACTGGGGAAAGAAAAGAAATAAACTTTAAAAAAGATGCATTAAAAGAAAAGAGCATGTTTTTATTACTGCAGTCAGTGGATATAGGATTTCTTTTGAGATTTGATTGTGTGTGTTCATGGTAAAGCCTTCTTCTTTTAGACTGGATGTATGCTGTAGAGCTAATTATATGGTTTAAGGGCCTGAATTATATCGGGCTGCGTCGAGGGATGGCTTCATAGTATTGGTTGTTTGTTCTGTTTGTCCACAGGTTTTAAGACACTGCTCTTTTCTCCACCCTTAAAACATCGAGCACACCGGTGTGAACTTTTTTACCAGCCACGTTTTTCATTCCCCATCCAGCCAAGAGTGCTGAAAAGTTGGATTTAGTCCAACCTGGCAACCCCGGTGCAGCTCCTCTTTCATAGAGCGCTGAATAGACTCTCAGTTCTCCGGCACTGACAGAAGGAGTTTCGCTGCCTCTCCTGTCATCCGATGGGCTTTCACACACCGAAAGGTAAGTCCGTACTGCAGCCGCACAGATCTCAGCACACACAGTGCTTAATTACGCTTAATCAAAGCCACTCAGGCTTTCAAACATCTGAGTTTATGTAATGACATGTTATAAAAGCAGTTTATATACAGCCGTGCCTCTAAAAGCAGAGTTCAGCTAAAGACATGCCTCTGAAGCTCTTAGTTTGGGTTTAGAGTAAGACGTGCTCCTAAACTCGAGTTTAATATATGATGCTCTTAAAGCTTATTTTAGTATAAGATGCTCATGAAATCTATTTAATATAATATGCTCCTAAACTTTATTTAATAGAAGATGCTCCCAAACCTTATTGTAATAGAAGATGCTCATAAAATCTGTTTTAATAGAAGATGCTCCTAAATGTTATTTGAAAATATAATGCTCCTAAACCTTATTTTAATTTAAGACTTGCTCTTAAACCTTAGTTTAGCCCACTTATCAGTCTGTAGTTTTCGACCTCAGCCATTTCTGTTTAACACCTGACGTGCTGGAGCCTCGTCCCTTAAACACAGGGGTACCATTTAGCCTAATAAGAGGTGTAAGGTTAATAAGGTCTACAGGTGATTCTTTACCATGTGGTTACACTCCTGTATTATGTCTAAGCCTTAAAGTGTGTGTGTGTGTGTGTGTGTGTGTGTGTGTGTGTGTGTGTGTGTGTGTGTGTGTGTGTGCGCGTGTGTAGGAGAAACGTTTAGAGTATTTCTGAATGCCATCAAGCATTGCAGCTGCAGGCTTGGCATTTCAGAGTGAATAGGAATAATGTCAGGCACACACACACACACACACACACACACACACACACACACACACAGATCTAAACAGTTCAGTATAGAGCATTTCAGTAGGTCTTGCTTACTCAAGCATTGTATGTTAGTGCTGTAGAGACCTGAAACAGATATAGGACCAGAGTGACCTCCATTCTCCTTTCACTCTGTAACACACACACACACAGACACACACACAGACACACACACACACACATGCACAAACTGTTGAGCCCTTGTTCAAGACCCTTAACTGCTCAGCTCAATTCAGAGTGGCTCTATCTACAACCCCAAATCAGAAAAAGTTGGGACAGTATGGAAAATGCAAAAATGGGGGGCAATTTAGGGCTAGTAATGAGATGAAAAACTAAATTAATGATGTGATTTCAAACAGGTGATTATAATCATGATTTGGTCCAAAAGCAGCATTAAGGAAAGCCCGAGTCTTTGAGGAGTAAAGATGATCAGAGGATCTCCAGTTTATCACCAGTTGTGTAAGAAAACGATTTAACTGTTTAAAAACAATGTTCCTCAGTGTAAGATTGGAAGGGATTTATATATTTCTGTCCCCGATAAAGATGTCATCTTGAAGGCAGCTTATGAGGCAGCTCTGTCATGGTATGGGGTCAAGTAGGATTATAATCACCTGTTTGACATCACATCATTATTTAGTTGTTTACATCAGTATTAGCCCTAAATTGCCCCTGTCCTAATTTTTTTGGAATGTGTTGCAGGCCTGAAATGCAGGAATAGATGTTTATGAAGAAATAAAGTGAAGTTTGATCAGACAAAACATGTAATATCTCAGGTTCATGCTGTCTGGAATGAAATAAAAGTAACAGAAAATGTAAGGAACAATTTTTCTGAAATGGGATTGTTAAGAACACAGCCTCAGTGTGTCCCAGTCTTGGTCTTAACTTGGACTCGGCTCTCGCGGTCTTGACTATATCCCTAGGTGGGATTTAAACCCTGGACATTCCGGTCCACAGTCCAGTGCCTTAATTACTGAACCACCACAGTCCTGTCCCAGTCATGTCTGCGTGAGAAGATAGATACATACTAAAAGTCTTATTCTGTTTGAAGGCATAAAGTCTGAAAGTTATGAGACTGATTTAGAGGGCGTAGGTGAAACATGCAAAAGCTCAACGCAATCAACAAACTGAAAGACAAACACGTTTAGGGAACATGTTTAAATAAATAAATAAAGCCGGATTAAACTCTAAAAAGTATTGGGACACCTCCACGTTACACAAGCGTTCCACATGATTTTGGACTGTGACTGTGGGGATTCATCCAGAAGAGCATTCCAGAAGTCAGGCACTGATGTTGCCTTTATGGACGTTGCTTTGTGCACTGGAACAGAAAAAGGTCCTTCCCCAAACTGTTCCCAAACTGCATTTAGATTTCCCTTCACTGGAACTAAGGGCCCCCCAAACAGCCCCATAGCATTGTTCCTCCTCCACCAAACTTTAAGGTCAGGCAGGTAAAGTTCTCCTGGCATCACCAAACTCAGACTCTGCACCACAGTCCAGTGGTAGCGTGCTTTGCACCGGTCCATCCGGCGCTTACCATTGTGCTTTGTGATATAAGGCTTGCATGGAGCTGCTCAGCCATGAATGACAAACCTGAATTCACCGGTTACGAGTTGTGTCCTAATATTTTTGTCCATATATTGTAGATTTATTAGTCATGCAAAAAAGGCATAACCCTAAACATGACACTTTTATAACCTGCCAAAATTTAAACCCCATGAATTCAGGTATCGTCTCAGACCCAAATGTGGACGTTGAAGTGAAACTGTCACCAGCCTCGTTTATAAACCCGCGATTCGCCCTCGTGTCGCACGATTTCTTAGAAGCAAAAAAAAAATTAGAGGAAGACGTTTTGAAAGGGAGAAACATGCAAAACCTCAAAACTATCAACAGACTGAAACTCAACACACATTAAAGGATCGTCTTCAAGCAGAGTAAATAAACTTGGAGAGTTGGAAACTCTGCGTCTCTAAACATCGCATCTAAAGTCAGCGCTGATTTCTGCATTGTTATACATGTAGGCAGCCCTTGTCAAAGACTGGCACACTTTAGAGACACCGGTTGACCTTTGGAGTGCATGGAGAAATCCCACATAGGCATGGGAGAACATGCAAACTCCTCACAGGACTCAAACTCAGGACTCTGGAGCTGTGAGGTTACGTCACTAACCACTGTGCCACACTGCCACGCCCTGTATTATTATTATTATTATTATTGTGTATTATCTTACACGCTTTATCCCTGACAGGGTGGTGGGGGTCTCTGTGCCATGGATGGGGAAATGCAAAAGACATTGGATTCAATCAGAGGAAAATGAAAATCAGAAGCGTTTTCACTAGCGCCCTCAGACTTTTGGCTCGATGTGAGATAATAACCGACTGGGCCATTCTTCACCAGCTCTTCGTCTGTTATTTCCTCATAAGAGGACAGGACGTTATCTCTTACCTGTTTATGTTTTGCGGTCGGGTTTCAAATTGAGTTACAGCATGAGCTCATGCAACAGGAAGATCGGCAGGAAGTACTAGCTTCCTAGAACAACTGCAGTTTTTTAAGCTGGTGGAACTGTCCGCAGTGATCAAATTTGCACCAAGCGCACGGTGAATCATGGTGAGATCATCACCTGCCAAACCGGACATTCACCATAGTCATTACCATAGTCACATAGTCTATTTATGGTACTGTAATGCAAAAATAAGAAGTGCAAACAATATGTAAACATGAGTGACTGATAAGATATTGAAACGACCTGATACTTTTGTTTCTGAAGCCAAAAATGCATTGATAGACAGTATTAGGAACAAAACTGTTGATCAGCCAGATGAACCAGAGACTCAACGAGTGAATGTGAACAAGTCTATATAGTTATAGGTTCGACAGAATATACTACTAACAAAGGAGTACTACTTACAATAGGACAGGTACATACACTTACAAACACCATTCACAGCTACAAGTAAGTAGAGGAAAGTCATTCACACACAAAAAAAGTCTCTAAACACATCAACCGACTTAAAACAGTGACTAAAACAAACATGAGCTAACGAGCTACCAATAAGGTAATTACTTTCACAGAAACACACATAAGCGAATCAGGGTTGCCAGATCCCACGAGAGAATAGAGCAACCAGGTCTATGGAAACAATCCCAAAAGAAATGTATTGAGAGCGTGACAGAGTGACCATTTGATCAGTTAATAAAATAGAATAATTAGTTAATAATGTATATTTGTGTTTTATCTTAAAAGGTGAACAACACCAACTTGTAGAAATATTGGAGCGGGAGAGAGAGAGAGAGGATCAGGGAGCCCAAATAAGCAACTACACTTCAGAAACAAACCATAAACCTGCAACGTGCAACGACTGATGTTTGTAAACAACTTTATAGAAAAAAGTCACTTCATTTAAGCAGATCTGGCAACTGTGAAACAAATGACAGACTTCTGCTCTTGAATTTTAAGAATTTGTTCAAAAATCAACTGCAACGACCAGTACAGTATTTGCAAGTGATTTTCTACAAAAATAAGTACAAGTTGCTTTGAATAAGCAGACCTGGCAACCGTGACACGAATGCCAGGCTTCTGCTCTTAAGCTCCCACCTCTGCTCGTGGATCCACTGCGTTTATTGGCTGTTTACAGCTGCAATGTCCAGAGTTTCCGATTCTAATTTATTAACATTTTTAAGAGCTCAGGTGTTAAAGTGAACGGACGCTGATGGGACGGTTGTTGATCGGGCCTGACCTGTATTTGTTAACGAGCAGCGGGACTGTGGTGACCTAGCAGTTAAGGCACTGGACTGTGGAGTGTCAGAAGGTCCAGGGTTCAAATCCCACCTCTGCCAAGCTGCCACTGTTGTTGAGCATTTACCTGGTAAATGATCAGAGGTACGAATAAAGGGTGTGATAATTAAAGCACAGCAGTGTTAATCCTCTGAGGGATACCTCTGTGTGTGTGTGTGTGTGTGTGTGTGTGTGTGTGTGTGTGTGTGTGTGTGTGTGTGTGTGTGTGTGTGTGTGTGAGCTATAGGAGCGGGATGTATGTGTGAAGGTGTGTGCATGTGGTTAATGGTGGTATGTTAATGCATGGCCAGATGGCGGAATGAGGAGATCCAGCTTAATGAATGGGCTGAGGATCACCTAAGGCTCAGCAGCACATCAAACGCCGCTTTCTCCTGCACTCGCGCTCTTCCTGTTTCTGCCGCTCTCTGCATTCTCTCTCTCGCCCACATCTGTTTCCTTTCCTCTCGCGCTCCTCTCTTTCATCTGCGATATCTGCGTATCTGCCTGTGTGTTTGCGTGTGAAGCACCTGGAGTCGGTTCCTTACTGTCCTTCCAACAGCAAAGCTTTCCAGCCTCTCCCTCTGGCTCTCTCTCTCTCTCTCTCTCTCTCTCTCTCTCTCTCGCTCTCTCTTGCTCTCCTTCAACCTCTGGAACTTAAATCTGACATACTTCACCATGTCCTTGTGTTAAAGTAGAGATACCCAAGGTAAAGTATTACTCCAGTAAAGAGAAGAAGTCCTGCCTTTACACCTGGAGTAAAAAGTCAGATATTTGACTTTAAAGTGTAGTTAAAGTTCAAGTAAAAAGTCACCCAAAATGGAAATACTTCAGTATTTCTTTGTTTTTATCTTAAAAAATAATCATTAATTATAGTAGGAAATACAATTCTGTCTTTTGGCTCCAGATGTTGCATCCATAAACAGCCAGACACCACTGTGGATCCACGTGTAGAGGTGGGAGTTTAAGAGCAGCAGGCTGGCATTCGTTTCAAGGTTGCCAAGTTTGCTTATATTAAGCGACTTTGGACTTATTTTTCTAGAAAGTTGCTTACAAATACTGTACTGGTCGTTGCCGGATGCAGTTTCTAAAGTGTAGTTGCTTATTTGTGCTCCCTGATCTGTCCAGTATTATTGCAAGCAAGTTTTTGTTCAACCTCTAAAGTTAAAGGGAAAATATACATTATTATTCACATTAGTTTAGAGTTGCAGAAGTTTTCCGTTGCTTGTTATATTTGCACCAGGCTTCTAGATCCAGTATTAGAGTAAGGAGAGCAAACTTCAGACTCTCAGCATGTCCTAGCTGATGGAGGTGAATTCACACATTGATACACATTGACACACACACACACACACACACACACACACACACACACACACACACACACACCTACAATGAGCTCTCAGAAAAGAAATAAACGGGACCGATCCGGATTGGTGAAGGATGGGACCACCCGCTCGTCCTTTATTCTTTTCATTTGGACACAGTCAGCATGGGGTCGAGGGACGATACCACACACACACACACACACACACACACACACACACACATACATACAGAGAGAGAGAGAGATGTTTGTCTAGTTACATTATTGCCATTTTAGTTGATTGTGCTTTGTGATTCTCCCTTTTTATTTATTTATTCATTTCTTTTGAACCATGTTCTATTCCATAATGCTTTCTCTACACCCATTTTATTTGTTATTCCCTATTCATGCTGCTTTGCCAACGTAATACTGGAGCAGTCATGCCAATAAAGCATCATAAAGGGTAAAAAGATCCAGATAAGATCATAACAGAGAGAGAAAGGCGAAGGTAGAGACGGAGCGAGAGTGAAAAGCTTACATTTATATTCGAATCGATTTCTACAGAGTTTGCACTAAAGCCGTAATGAGCGAGTCCGAAGCAGGCGTCACCCGAACACCCCGCCACACAGCTCTCTGATTTATTCCTGTGAGCCTTTTGGCTGTGACGGAGCAGAATCAGGAGATTTTGGACGCTTCTTCTATGCGTTCATTTATCAAACTGATTTGATCTTCTATTGGCTCATGCTTTGAAGAATGGAAATGCAAAGAACGCAGAATTTATTATCAAGTGCAAGATTATCAGTGTCTTCCACCTACTGCGTCCTGTTTAATTATGAAGAGCGGGACATGTTTTAACTTCGGATGTTGTGGTTGTAAGCAGCCAATCAACACGCTGAAACACGAGCAGAGGCGGGAGTTTAAGAACAGTTTAAGTCCATCGATAGCGTCACGGTTGCCAGGTCTTATATTAGCTGATAGTTTTCCTATAAAGCCATGTACAGTGGTGCTTAAGTTTGTGAACCCTTTAGAATTTTCTATATTTCTGCATAAATATGACCTAAAACATCATCAGATTTTCACACAAGTCCTAAAAGTAGATAAAGAGAACCCAGTTAAACAAATGAGACAAAAATATTATACTTGGTCATTTATTTATTGAGGAAAATGATCCAACATTACATATCAGTGAGTGGCAAAAGTATGTGAGCCTTTGCTTTCAGTATCTGGTGTGACCCCCCTGTGCAGCAACAACTGCAGCTAAACGTTTCCTGTAGCTGTTGATCAGTCCTGCACACCGGCTTGGAGGAATTTTAGCCCATTCCTCCGTACAGAACAGCTTCAGCTCTGGGATGTTGGTGGGTTTCCTCACATTAGCTGCTCGCTTCAGGTCCTTCCACAACATTTCCATTGGATTAAGGTCAGGACTTTGACTTGCCATTCCCAAAACATGACCTTTATTCTTCTGTAACCATTCTTTGTATGGTAGAACGGCTTGTGTGCTTAGAGTCGGTGTCTTGCTGCATGACCCACCTTCTCTTGAGATTCAGTTCATGGACAGATGTCCTGACATTTCCCTTTAGAATTCTCTGATATCATTCAGAATTCATTGTTCCATCAATGATGGCAAGCCGTCCTGCCCAGATGCAGAAAAACAGGCCCAAACCATGATACTACCACCACCATGTTTCACAGATGGGATAAGGTTCTTATGCTGGAATGCAGGGTTTTCCTTTCTCCAAACATAACGCTTTTCTTTTAAACCCAAAAGTTCTACTTTGGTCTCATCCGTCCACAAAACATTCTTCCAATGCCTTCTGGCTCGTCCACGTGATCTTTAGCAAACTGCAGACGAGCAGGCAATGTTCTTTTTGGGAGAGCAGTGGCTTTCTCCTTGCAGCCCTGCCATGCACACCATTGTTGTTTCAGTGTTTCTTCTGATGGTGAACCATGACATTAACATTAGCCAATGTGAGAGAGAACCTTCAGTTGCTTAGAAGTTACCCTGGGGTCCTTTGTGACCTCACCAACTATTACACACCTTGCTCTTGGAGTGATCTTTGTTGGTCGGCCACTCCTGGGGAGGGTAACAATGGTCTTGAATTTCCTCCATTTGTACACAATCTGTCTGACTGTGGATTGGTGGAGTCCAAACTCTTTAGAGATGGTTTTGTAACCTTTTCCAGTCTGAGGAGCATCAACAACTCTCTTTCTGAGCTCCTCAGAAATCTCCTTTGTTCGTACCATGATACACTTCCAAAGACATGTGTTGTGAAGAGCAGACTTTGATAGATCCCTGTTCTTTAAATAAAACAGGGTGCCCACTCACACCTGATTGGCATCCCATTGATTGAAACACCTGACTCTAATCTCAACTTCAAATTAACTGCTAATCCTAGAGGCTCACATAATAATAATGTTGTAATGTTGGATCATTTTCCTCAATAAATAAATGATCAAGTATAATATTTTTGTCTCATTTGTGTAACTGGGTTCTCTTTATCTACTTTTAGGAGTTGTGTGAAAATCTGATGATGTTTTAGGTCACAGTTATGCAGAAATATAGAAAATTCTAAAGGGTTCACAAACTTTCAAGCACCACTGTAGAAATATTGATTGTTGCAGGTTTTTGCAGCTTGTTTCTGAACTGTAGTTGCTTATTTGTTTCCTGATCCTCTCTCTCTCTCTCTCTCTCTCTCTCTCTCTCTCTCTCTCTCTCTCTCTCTCTCTCTCTCTCTCTCTCATTTTCCTGCAAGTTGGATTCGTTCACCCTTTAAAGTATAAAGGAAAATCTTAAAATGTTTTTTTTGGTTGATTTTTGCGGTTTAAGTGGTCACTCTGTCACATTCTACCTCCTGTTTTTGTTGCTTGTTTCTCCTGTGAAATCTGGCAACCCTGATTTGTGTAATGTGTGTTAACTCCCATATCGGGCTCGTTTGCTCGGCTACAGACTGTTCTATCAGAGTCAGGGCACGGACTCCAGTAACATCAGCTGTGTTTAATATTATCATAAGACCTCAGTCTTTCTTTTTTTTCTTTCTTTCTTTCTCGATTGTTTGGTGTAAGGTGGATCAGGATCGCTGTCCTAAGTCTTAAGTCTTTTTTTCGTCTTGACATTCCGATAAAATCAACCGTGTTTAATATTAGCGCAAGTTTTAAATCGTTCTTTCTTTCTGCTCTTCTTTCTTTCGTACTTTTCATTCTTTTATTGATCCTTTCTTTTTTCTTTTCTCCTTAGCATTCATTGCTTTCTTTCTTTCTTTCTTTCTCGGTCGTTTGGTGTAAGGTGGATCAGGATTGCTGTCTTAAGTCTTTTATTCGTCTTGACATTCCGATAAAATCGATCATGTTTAATATTATCATTAGTTATCATTATCATCATTCCTTCCTTCCTTTCTTTCTTTCCTTCTTTTACTTTCTGCCCTTCTTTCTTTTTTCTGTCTTTCTTTCTTTCTTTCTTTCTTACTTTTTCTTTCTTTCTTTCATTGATTCTTTCTTTTCTCTTTTCCCTTTAGCATTCATTGTTTTCTTTCTTTCTTGATCGTCTGTAACCAAAACCCCCGGACTTGGCTTCAGATGTTAGACGATGTCAGACCAATGCTTTTGTTACGTGACCTGTCCTGATAAATAAACTCATTTAATGAGACACAACAGTTGTGTGATACAATAAGCTGGGATAATTGTGTAACATCCTTTCATTTAGAGAAACAACTAATTTTAGCACGGTGCCAAGGAGGGTTAAGGTACTGGACCATGGATCAGAAAGTCCGGGGTTCAAATCTCACCTCACCAAGCCCAGCTGCCACTGTAGGGTGCCCACTGTAAGCCACCCTGGAGAGGGGCATCTGCTAAAAGACTCAAATCTGAAGGTGGAAGTCCAGATGGTTATGCTCTGTACAGTTTTCCGGTCCCAGTGGCGCTATGGCTACCTGCTGCTCCGTCTCCAGTTTGTTTGATCCTGAGCTGCAGACGGTTTACATTCAGAGCCAGTTCAGGTTCCTTCACACAACATCTCAGGCTCCCCATCCCTCTGTCTCTCATGCTGCCTGTATCTCTCTCAGTGTTCGGCCGTGTCCACAGGAAATGTCTCTATAGTTTTTTTGCAGTCTGGATAAACACATGTTTGTGTAACCCAGTGTGTGCAGTGTGTCTTATGTCCCTCGTGAAGCCCGTGAATGCTCTGAATGGGGGATCTCAGTGATATAACCCTGATATAACTCTTAGACATTTATTCATCTACCAGCTGCAGTGACAGAAACATGAGGGTTAGGGGTGGGCACCTGGGCACCTGGGCACCTTCCATTCGATTCCATTCCGGTTCAGAGAGCTGTGATGTGATTATTCATTGATTGTCCCTGCATTCTGATGTGTCTTGTGTCTGTACAGGATTTATTTTTCTCACACTGTTGATCCCTGTGCCAGTGATGTTACACCAAACCCCTGAGAGAGGCCCTCACAGATACAGTTCCACTTTGAGAATTAAATCCTGAGAGTTCTGTGAGGTTTTGTGGTTCGCGCCTCATCTCGATCGATTTCATCTTGATTTTACTTTCCGATAAAATAAACTGTATATAATATTATTGTAAGTTTTTAGTCTGTCTTTCTTTTTCTTTCCTAGTATTCTTTTTAGCCTTCCTTTCTTCCTTTCTTTGTTTCTTTCTTTTCTGTCTTACTTTTTCTTTCTTGCTCATTTGGTGTAAGGTGGATCAGGATCGCTATCTTAAGTGTTTTTTTTTCATCTTGACTTTCCAATAAAATCAACCGCGTTTAATATTATTGTGAGTTTTAAGTCTTTCTTTTATTTCTTTCTTTCTTCTTTTCCTTCTTTTTCTCTGTTTTTTCTTTTTATTTCTTTCTTTCTTTCTTTCTTTCTTTCTTTCTTTTCTGTTTTCTTTCTTTTTTTTCTTCTTAGGATTCATAATTTTCTTTCTTTCTTTTTTTCTCATTATACTCTTCAGTTCTGCTTTCTTTCTTTCTTTCTTTTTTTCTTTTTCTATTGTTTTGAGTAAGGTGGATCAGGACCGCTGTCTTAAGTCAGTCTTTTCTTATCTTGACGTTCCGATAAGATCAACCGTGTTTAATTTTATTGTAAGTTAGTAAGTTTCTTCCTTTCTTTCTTTTTTCTTTTTTTTTTCCTCCATTCATTCTTTCTACCTTTTTTTCTGCTTTCTTCTTTCTGCTTTCTTTTTTTTCTTCCCTTTTTCTGTCTTTCTTTCTTACTTTTTTTCTTTCTTTGCTTCATTGATTTTTTCTTTTTTCTTTTCTCTTTATGATTCATTATTTTCTTTCTTTCTTTCTTTCTTTCTCAATTGTTTTGTGTAAGGTGGGTCAGGATTGCTGTCTTAAGTCTTTTTTTCATCTTGATGTTCCAATAAAATCAACCATGTTTAATATTATTGTAAGTTTTAAGTCTTTCTTTCTTTCTTTCTTTCATTTTGTTTTCTCTTAAGTGTTTATTGCTTTCTTTCTTTCTTTCTTTCTCAGTTGTGTAAGGTGGATCAGGACCGCTGTCTTAAATCAGTCTTTTATTTGTCTTGACGTTCCGATAAGATCAACCGTGTTTAATTTTATTGTAAGTTAGTAAGTTTCTTCCTTTCTTTCTTTTTTCTTTCTTTTTTTCCCTCTATTTTTCTAAATTTTTTCTTTTTCTTTCTGTCCTTTCTTTCTTTTTCTTCCCTATTTCTGTGTTTCTTTCTAACTTTTTTTCCTTTCTGTGACTCCTTGATTGACCTGGTCGGAGCAGCATTTATTCAGCTCTGGGATGTGTCCGACAGTTAGTGAACAGTTTGTTCTCATAGTGGGAGGTCCAGGGCTCAAACCCCGCCTCTGCCAAGCTGTTGGGTTCTTGGATCTCTGGATGAGGGTGTCTGCTGAATGAACATCTTTTCTAGCATCAGCGTGTATCTGCTAATAGTCTGTACCAAAAACGTGAGAGGAAAATGGACAGAACATAGACAGAATAAAGCTTAATACAGTACAAACCTCTTAGAGAACACTGACTGAGCCCCGTGCCCAGACACTTAATAAACAAATGCCAACGGAGGAAAAATCCTGCATCATTTCCTGTGTGCGTTTCAATGCCAGCACGGCTGGAGCTCGGAGAGCAGTGAGGCTGGGAGAAATTAGCTGCGTTTGCTAAGTAGACAGTTCCTGAACACACCCGCAGGCTTTTAGTGTAATTAACCCTATCTGGGTGAGCGGTGTGTGTGTGTGTGTGTGTGTGTGTGTGTGTGTGTGTGTGTGTGTGTGTGTGTGTGTGTGGGGTTAGGACATGAGGATGCTGAGCCACACAAAAGATAAACAGTCAGGTCCAAACTCTTCCAGAAGCAGCTGTCACGTCCTGATTGGGATCCAGCTGATCCGCTGTTATCGGGATCGGCTGTTGTTATTTCCTCACCTGATTATTACCACAATACGTGTTGGACTGCTTCGACCAACTTTAGGACCAACTTTAGTCTAGGTTTTTACTCAAGCAGAAGTATAAAAGTACATGCTTCTAAATGTACTTACAGTAAACGACTTAAAAAGTATTACTTAAAATAGCCTTTCTAATTACATTTTTAACAGGACGTATTTCTTTGAGGCTAAGAGGCACAGATCCATGATACCGAGGGTACATCATGATTTAACTACATGAATCATCTGCAAAAAATCAGCATCTTTAGCTAAAACATTTTCAGACATGAGGAACCAAAAAATATAGAAAATACTTTGGATTGTTTTTATATAAATGCTGCTAAATCTCATAACTAGACACGGTAATACTCAGTAATGCAGTAAGTCCTGATATTTAACCCAAACTATAGTTCTCATCGACTCTCTGAAACACTCTGCCTGTGTTTTAGTCCAACAGACTGCAGCTTCAGCGGTTTTTAGAGCAGCTCTTCTATGCAATATTTGTAGAAACACTATATAGTTTTTTAATATCCCTCTTATATTTATGGCAGAAATAGACTTCACCGTCCCAGGGACATGGATAACCCTCTAAGGTCTGATTAATTAAATGGCGTAAAGTGTGTACAGTTATTTTTGATTATACCTAGGGTCCCTTAGGCCCCTGACTAGGTTTGTCTAAAAGAAAAAAGAAAAAAAAATAGATGAATAGATGAATAAATGTAGCCAGTAAAAAGTACAACAATTTTAACAGTCTTACAATCCACGCAGTCATGGGTTAAGGGCCTTGCTCAAGGACCCAACAGTGACAGCTTGGCAAAGGTAGGATTTGATCCCTGGACCTTCTGGTCCAGAGTCCAGTACCTTAGCCGCTAGGCTACAACAGTCCCATAGGTTATAGAAAGTATGACATGATCAAGACGAGCTGCTGAATCAGACTGAGCATCAGATGGGGAAGAAAGGTGATTTAAGTGACTTTTAACGTGTCATGGTTGTTGGACCCATCCTGCCTCGTATGAACACTTCAGGATGGTGGTGGTACAATGGTGTCAGGGATTTTCTGGGCACACTTTGGGCCCTTAATACCGACTGAGCATGGTTTAAACCACACAGCCTCCCTGAGTATTGTTGCTGACCGTGTGCACCCCTTTATGAGCACAGTGTACCATCTTCTGATTTCTACTTCCAGCAGGATAGCACTCCATGAAACGAAGCTCAAATCATCACATACTGGTTTATGAACATGACAGTGAGTTCACTGTAACTCAAATGGATCCACACTCACCAGATCTCAATCCAACAGGGCATCTTGGGATGTTTTGGAACGGGAGATTCACATCATGGAAGTGCAACCGACAAGTCTGCAGGACAGCTGTTTTACTTCAGTAGCAGAAGTGCGTTTAGAGAAGCAGGTCCGCATGGATTAAAAAAGAGAAGAGCAAAACCGAAAGAGATTCTGCTTAAATAACCAGATGAATTTAACAGGACGTTATGCAAGGCGTTGGCTCGGTCCTGAATCACTTCAGCTGCATCTCCTCCCTCAGGGCTTAGTGTTTGGACGGGCACGAGATGATGAGCGCATGGCTGGCACATGGAGGGCTGGAGAAAGTGAGGGGGAAAGAACGAGAAAATAACAGATACAAATGAAGACTGACTTGAGGAGAGGGGAAGAAATGTGAGAAGGAGAGTGGGCATGGGAAAAGGATAAAGTGTTACAATAGGATAACAAAAGAAACGTTATATTTTGTTTGGCTTTTATTTCATCGCAGACAGTGTGCATTCAAGATATTTCATGTTTGTTTTCCTGTTAATAAACATCCATTCCTGCATTTCAGGCCTGCAACACGTTCCAAAAAAAGTTGGGACGGAGAGAATTTAGGAATTTGTTCATGAGATTAAAAAACCTAAATAATGATGTGATTTCAAAGAGGTGATTATGATTGTGAGTTGGTACAAAAGCAGTACAGATGGGCAGAGGATCTCCAGTTCATCAACAGATGTGTGAGAAAATGATCGAAATGTTTAAAAACAATGTTCCTCAAAAAAAGATTGGAAGGGATTTACAGTGGGGCAAAAAAGTATTTAGTCAGCCACTGATTGTGCAAGTTCTCCTACTTAGAAAGATGAGAGATGTCTGTAAATTTCATCATAGGTACACTTCAACTATGAGAGACAAAATGAGAAAAAAAATCCAGAAAATCACATTGAAGATTTTTTAAAGAATTTAATTGAAAATCATGGTGGAAAATAAGTATTTGGTCACCCACAAACAAGCAAGATTTCTGGCTCTCACAGACCTGTAACGTATTCTTTAAGAAGCTCTTCTGTCCTCCACTATTCCCTGTATTAATGGCACCTGTTTGACCTCGTTATCTGTATAAACTCCAAACTCAACCATGGCCAAGACCAAAGAGCTGTTGAAGGACAGCAGGAAGAAAATTGTAGACCTGCACCAGGCTGGGAAGAGTGAATCTACAATAGGCAAGCAGGTTGGTGTGAATAAATCAGCTGTGGGAGCAATTGTAAGAACATGGAAGACATACAAGGCCACTGATAATCTCCCTCGATCTGGGGCTCCACGCAAGATCTCAACCCGTGGGGTCAAAATGATCATGAGAACGATGAGCAAAAATCCCAGAACTACATGGAGGGACCTGATGAATGATCAGCAGAGAGCTGGGACCAAAGTAACAAAGGCTACCATCAGTAACACACTACGCAGAGAGGGACTCAGATCCTGCAGTGCCAGGCGTGCTCCCCTGCTTAAGCCAGTACATGCCCAGGCCCATCTGAAAGTTTGCCAGAGAGCATATGGATGATCCAGAAGAGGATTGGGAGAATATCATGTGGTCAGATGAAACCAAAATAGAAAATAGAGGAAAATAGAGGAAGAAGAATGCTGAGTTGCATCCCAAGAACACCATACCTACTGTGAAGCATGGGGTGGAAACATCATGCTTTTGGGGCTGGTTTTCTGCAGAGGGGACAGGACGACTGATCCGTGTTAAGGGAAGAATGAACGGGGCCATGTATGGTGACATTTTAAGCCAAAACCTCCTTCCATCAGTGAGAGCGCATTGAAGATGGAACGTGGCTGGGTCTTCCAGCATGACAATGATCCCAAACACACCGCTCGGGCAATGAAAGAGTTGCTCCGTAAAAAGCATTTCAAGGTCCTGGAGTGGCCTAGCCAGTGTGTGGAGGGAGTTGAAAGTCCGTGTTGCCCCAAAACATCACTGCTCTAGAGGAGATCTGCATGGAGGAATGGGCCAAAATACCAGCTACAGTGTGTGCCAACCTGGTGAAGACTTACAGGAAACATTTGACCTCTGTCATTGCCAACAAAGGTTATGTTACAAAGTTATATTGAGTTATATTGAGTTTAATTTTTGTTATTGACCAAATACTTATTTTCCACCATAATTTACAATTAATTCTTTAAAAATCCTACAATGTGATTTCTTGGATTTTTTTCTCATTGTGTCTCTCAGAGTTGAAGTGTAGCTATGATGAAAATTACAGACCTCTCTCATCTTTCTAAGTAGGAGAACTTGCACAATCAGTGGCTGACTAAATACTTTTTTGCCCCAATTGTATATATTTCTCCCTCTACATTGGATAATATCATTAAACGATTCAGAATCTGGAGAAATTTCAGCCTAAACTGAAGAGGGGTGATCTCCGCTCCCTCAGATGGCACTGCATCAAGAACCATCATTCATCAGTAGCTGATAGAACCACATGGGCAAGGGATTACTTTATCAAACCTTTATCAAGCTCTACAATACAGAGTTACATTCACAGATACCACTTAAAACGTTACTGTGCTAAAAAGTCGCCTTATGTTATAACCATGTCCAGAAGGGGCGTCGGATTCTCTGGGCTCGGAGGCATCTGGGATGGACCATCATACAGTGGGAACGGGGATTGTGCTCAGACCCATCAGTATAACAGATCTTTATTTTTATTTTTATTTTTTTTTAATAAATGGGCACCATGTGCTCTGGACCAAAAACGACAAGAAAAAACGTGTTTGCAGGAGGAATGGAACAAAATAACACTTGAAAAACTAAATCACTTACTATCCTCAGTGCCATCATTTTAGATGCCTGTTTTAAGCTCATGTTTTATTGTTATTATTTTTAGAATGTATTGTTTGTAATGTTTAAAAAGGTTTCAACTTGGAATCGTGAATAATAGAAATAATAGAAACACTCTTCTGTTTTTGGAAAGTCTCCTCCTAACAGTACGAGGGTTGTGTGTGCAGACTGGAAGCTTTCAGACTGAGTAGAGACGATTTTAGTGTGACGTAAGGTGTGTGTGTGGGAAGGCTCAAGTATATATATCGTTGTGAGGACCAGGTGTCCCCACGAGGACAGAAAATGCTGACATTTTTTAATTATGGGGACAAATTATTATTATTTTGTTGGGGTTTTTTTATACAAAAAACTCCACCTTTGAAATATTTGTTACTGATGTTAAGGTTAGGATTAGGTGCAAAACTAATTAGCTACAGTGATATTATGTCAAGGGAAGAACCCCACAATTATAGAAAGACGAAAGTGTGTGTGTGTGTGTGTGTGTGTGTGTGTGTGTGTGTGTGTGTGTGTGTGTGTTCCATCTCAGCCCGATAAACTCCTGCATTGAGTGCTAACATAACTAATCCTTTCATTCCACTACCCTCTGCTTAACCTGTAAAAGAGTTGATTGTGTGGGAGTCATCTCACACACACACACACACTGCATCTCCTTTCAGCCTTCTCAGTTTCACGTACTTTTCCAACAGGACGTTTCTGTTCCATGATAAATTCACTGTGTGTGTGTGTGTGTGTGTGTGTGCGTGTGTGAATGCCATGCCCGTGTGTTTGCTCAGCTCACAGTACACCACTTTTTCTCTCTCGCGAGGCTGTTTTTAACACGCCGCTCTCATTTTCACACATCACCGAACGTTTAGGTCACCCTAAACGAGCGCAGTGTGTTTCTCACACACACACACACACACACACACACACACACACACACACACACACACTCGAACCCGTTGCCCTTCCCTGCCTCCTACAGATTCCACACGTTGGTGCTTTTTTTTGTGGATTGATAAGGTCGTGCTGACACAGATGTTTGGTTTTTATCTGCATTCTGTTTACTAAACACAGCTGACATGTTTTTGGTTTGATTGAATCTTTCTCTCAGGAGCCATTATGGTTTGTTCGTAAAATGATTCCATCTTTCCAAACAAGTCACTAAGGTGAACCTTCCATGGCCGAGCTTCGCAGTTCATTTATTTGAAGCAGAACCAAGACTGGTTCTAGAGTGTGAGAGAGTTGGAATCAGTGAATCATTTCAGTTAATCAGAGATTCCATCCTCTCTCTTTCAGTGAATCAGTGTTTGAATCACAGAATCATTTGCTTATAAGAAGTATTTGCTTCAGGTCAGTGTTTGAATCAGTAAATTGTCGGGACATAACCGTGATTCGCTTCTTTGTAGTCCATGTTTGAATCAGTCAATCATTTGACCATGACTGAGAGTCACTCCTCTGTCTTTGAAATAATTAGTGTTTGAATCAGTGAATCATTTGGTGACCAGTGAGATATTTTGTGGGTCTGTGTTCAAATCAATACATTGCTGAGACATTACTTTGAGCCGCCTCTCTGTATGAATCAGGGAATCATTCGATTCCATCCTCTGTTTTTCAAAGAGTTCTGATTCACTTTTGTTCAGAGAACCAGTGTTTGAATCGGTGAATCAATTGATCATGACTGAGATTTGCTCCTCCACTGTTCAAAGAATCAGTGTTTAAATCAGTGAATCGTTTGGTGATAAGAGAGATTTGCTGTGGGCCTGTGTTCAGTCAGTACATTGTTGTGACATGACCTTGATTCACTCCTCTGTCTGAATCAATGATTCATTTAATCATGATTGAGTTTGAATGTGTTTGAATCAGTGACTCGTTTGGTTCCAGGAGTGATTTGCTATGGGTCAGTGTTTGAATCAGTAAGGTTTTGAGACATGACCTTGATTTGCTTGATTTTCTCTTCCTGAATCAGTGAATCATTTGATCGTGACTGAGGTTCAGTATTCTGTTTTTCAGTGAGTCAGTGTTTGACAGAGTTTGGCTTCTCTTTTGTTCAATGTTATGTTCAATGTTTTGTTCAATGTTTTGTTCAATGTCATTCATCAGATGAATGAGTGTGAATCCTCCAGAATTAAGAATTCAACCTACATCTGTATTAGTAATTAAATAGTAAGTTCTTTGCAGTGGACTCTGTCTGCCTTTTTATGAGTCTGGACTTTTATGTTCATCTTTCTCTCTCTCTGCTTCGTAGACACGAAGATGGAGAATGAAATGCAGCAGGTTCATATTAAACACAGAGGATTTGAGGATATGAAGAGCTGACTGAGGAAAATCTCTGAATTTATCCAGATGAAAAGTGGCTGCTTACGGAAATTAAAAAGTTCTCGGATCCTCGGTGAACAGCAGCCTCTCGAATGGGACGCTTACTCTTAACCTTCAGGATGTCGTGCAGGACAGAATGCGTCCTCAACGACAATTAGCATCGTAGGAAGTGCGAAGCTTCAACTCGACCCAGAAATACAAAACAAGTGAGCGTGTAGCTTCCCTGCATGTCCTTGATGAGGAATTATGATAGCATAGCTCACTCTCAAAACAAACCTCCTCATTACAACTAAAGGAAGGCTATCTTTAGCAAGGCTAGCTGTGGAGGCTTGATTGGATCTCAGATGCTTTGTTTTACCATCCCACTTAACTAGGGAGGAGGAAACGAGAAGACATAATTAAGACTGTTTTTAAACTGGCTTTATTTTAGGGCTCACAACACAGTCCTCTACATTCCTGCTTCAAAAAGTTTTAGCACTTTGACCAGCGGTTCATCGTTTTGTGTCATTTAATGACATGAAACTGATTTAGTTCAATCTTATTTCATAGTTAAGATAGCATTAGCATTAGCTTGGACAAAGCAGTCTGACTAGTTTTTCATTTTTGTAAATTAAAGATAACATTTTATTCTGTCTTTAACTTTATATTAGCTATATTTTATATATTATCTTGATGAACTCTGTTTAATTGTGCACTTAAGATTAAAATAAGATAGGCTCTATAGCTAATAACTAATGCTATTTAATTTTGTGATATTCCAAACTTTACTTAGGTAGAAGTTCTGTAGTATTAGCTTTAGCAGTGATAGCAGCATTACAACGTAATATTCTGATGTATTAACATGTTGTTAGCTTTAGCAAGTAAAGCAATACTTGCTGTTGTATAGAAAGCATCAGCATTAGCTAGGACAACAGCACGAGTCTGGCTGTTCATTGTTTTGTTTCAAAGAAAAATGCAGCACATTTTATTTTCATGACTATTTTTTTTTCACTTTATCAACTTGAGCTGCTTGCTTGCTTAACTCAGTGGCAGTAGCATTAGAGTTAGCTAGCAAAACAGCAAAAGTCCGCCTAGCCTTTCCATAGTTTTATTTATGAAATACAGGGTGAGTTTAACTTCTTATTACATCAAACTTTAGTTTGGTAGAAGCTGTGTTATATTAGGTTTTGTAAGGATAGCGTTAGAACTTGGAACTGCTTGACTGACTGTGCCATTTTGTAGTTTGAAAAAATAGCGCTAGCGTTAGCATTAGCGCTAGCATTAGCGTTAGCTATGTGAGCAGCAGCAAGCAGCCTGATCAGTTTTACAGAGAAACTTTATGTCTCAAAGAGAAAACGAATGATGAAAATGACTATATTTATCTGTTTTATTAAACTGTATTGTGTTAGAAGTTGTTAGACAGCTTGTAGCATTAGAAAGGATCACAATAGCTGATTGGTTTGCATTTCTTTATTTAGGAATAAGCTTCACAGAGGAAACAACAGGCTAGCTAACTAGATTCACATATTAAATAAAAAAATCAATAAAAATGGTTAAATTAAATCTTATGGAAGCTGCAACTAAGAATGAATGTAGGTTAAGAATATTTTCTAAATAACCTGTTTATTAACTTTAGCTTATAGTTGATCAAACGCATTGCTTATTTAGTGCTACCCATAGCAGCTAGTGTTAGATTAGCACTAACTGCTAGCTGCACGATTAGTACCTTGTTTTGTTTTACTCCAGTGTTTAAGGTCAAACTGGATGTGGAACATGCTAAAGATCGATCTGTAATGTAAAAATTGTCTTTGGCAGCTTTAGCAATGACAGTAGTAGTTAAACAAGGTCCTGTCATTTAATGTTAACGCTATGATTAGCAAATATAATAGTAGCTACTCGGTTAGCCTCTCATCTTGCTGGGCTTTGATAGCAGTCGCTCCTAGCAGCTGCTTCTATCTAACTGTAGCTTCATGCTAAAGCTAGCATTAGCTAGTACAGAAATCCTTATCTGCACGTTAGCTTTTTGTTTGTTTCGAGATGCTACGCCGAGGATTATTAGCGCGTCTCTCTCGCGTCTGCGGAGTCCTCGTTCTCGTTTGCTGCTCGCTTTCTCTGCTCTACGTCATCACCTGCAACCCTCACTCCGATGATCCCTTGGTGGCCCCCAGGATGGGCATACCAGGCTCTCCGGGAGGGCCCGGGAGTCTCAGCGGTGCCCCCTTGGCCCCTTCAGGCCACGAAGGCTACCAGGCTTTGCTTCAGGAGCGCGAGGAGCAGCAGCGGCAGCACATTTCCAGCCTGAAGAAGCAGATCGCAGAGCTGAAGGAGGCCCTGCAGGAGCGTTCGGAACATCCGAAGGAGCTTCAGGACAAAACGGGAAGTGCGGCGACCGACCTGAACGAGTTCCTCCACACTCAGATAGGCCGGGCGGAGATAAGCGCGGGAGTCCGCTTACCGAATGAGTACGCCGTGGTTCCCTTCGACAGCTTCACCCTGCAGCGCGTCTACCAGCTGGAGACAGGACTCACGCGCCACCCTGAGGAGAAACCGGCCAGGAAGGACAAACGAGACGAGATCAGCGAGGTGGTGGAGAGCGCCGTGCACACTCTGAACTCACAGAGGAACAGCGCTGGATACAAGAGCGGCGCCGAGAAGGTCTACGGCATGGCCGACTTCATCGAGGGTGAGCTGAGTTTCAAGATTTTCGTACCAAGATGAGTTGATACCTGCTTAATCCAATGTAGGGTGTTGGGGCAGCAAAGCATGGCAGGATGAGTATCAACCCTAGACAGGACTCCAGAAAAAAACTGAAACAAATGTCAAAAAGCATTTGCATTATTCAGGTTTAGAGTTTCATTGTACAGTGAGTTTCATAGATGCAAACCTTGAAAAAAGTAACTTTCAAAGATGCATGTGCAATTTATGAAAAACTATTTTAATAAGTGCAAAATTAAAAACTGTGGCCTAATTTCAAGTTTCGCTGTAGTGCGGTATGTCATTACACATCTCTGCCGCTTGTCAGTAAACAACAAGTGGTTGTGGTACCAATTGTGTGCAGTACATACTTCCTTTTTATGGAAATGGTGTTTTTAAATCAATATTTAAAATAATAATTTTAAACCAAGAATGTCTGGTATTAAGCATAAAAGCAGCAATGAACTGGTTTGTATCTAGGGGACTTAAGGCCTTTTCACACCGAGTACGCTTTGTTTGCACAAAAAAATGGATGCTTTTTCTAACGTAGTGGGAACTTCACACCAAGTGTGCTACGTTTTTTGTATAAGCACTCTGCAAGCTCCCTGTCCGCTTTTGCTTTCTTTAACCTCCCTTCTCTTAATGTGTCACAGAGATTTCGGCGTGTCTTTTTTACATCGTCACGAGTGAAGATGAGTGCAGGAAGCTATACAGATTAGAATGCACTTAGATAAATAATCAGACGCTTCCATCCAGTCCCTGTGAGCTTTATCACCATCATTCTCCAGCCTTTCAGTTCTATTCCACCAGATCTTTTCTTTAATATCCATGTTTGTAGAGGCAGCCTGTCTGATTAAACATTTTACGCACCGTCGATTCGATTTTATTCATCTCATATAGTAAGGAAATAGAAAATCAATATGTGGTGAACAATGATGATATTAAATAATGAATGTATGGGAAACTGCAGCATTTTGGCTATTCAGTCAACACTACTACAGTATCCCATAATGCATCGCTAAGTATGCAATATAAACATGGTAACCAAATTGGGGGTGTGCGAGGCTTTGTCTGCTCTGAGGTGCTCAGAGTTTGTCAAAATACAGTTTGCACATGTTCAATAAAATGAAAATGACACATTCACTGGAAAAAAAAACAATCTGTATATAAATTCCTAAATTCGTAATTCTGTACCTAAATAGCTAAATGTCTTGAAAAGAGAAAAGAGGCCAAAATGAAAAAAGGGGAAAAAAAACTATCAATGAAACTCAAGAGAAATGGAAATTTATGTTAATATTTTGCCAATAAAGATTTGCAAGGAATCACTTTATTCTTTTGGTCTGTGTGTGCGGGCTTGGTGGAAGTGCATGTTTTCTTAGATACTTTTAGGGGGGCTCCAAGGTTAAAGGTTTGGAACCACTGGTATATAATATGGTGTTTGCATAAATAGCAGTTTTACATTTTGGTGATCAATTAATTTCGAGGCTTCGCGCTTCAGATTACAGCAACAGGTTGAAAAAGTTTTCCTTTATTACATAAGATTTCTATTTCCATGCATATGCAAAGCCTGCCAGTTTTAGTTCTGTTCTCGGTCAGTTGCTATTTTTATTGCACAAAGCCTGCATTGGCAAAGCCCAAAAAGCTGACATAGGTATGTTTTTATGGTGATTCTGCTGAAGTTCCTGCATCTGCAGAGCCAAATCAGTGTTTTCCTGGTTTCATACAAATGCCTTAAAATCCTCTTTTAGTTCTCACAGCCTTTAAATAACAGTGGTATGACTGCAGTACAGCGAGAACTCGCAGAACGTGGGCTGAGCTTCAGCTGCCAACAGTTCCTGGAGGTTTTGTAACAGACTTTCAAGGATTGCACCTTTAAGGTGTCGTAGCATATGACTGATCCTGAATCTTAAACGTAAAATGGTTCGTCAGCAGTTTTGCCTTCCAGCAATGGCAGTTACATAAAAGTGAACAAATTTCACGCCATAAAAAAGAGGGAACAAAACAGGGAACCGAAATTATGATAAAGGACAGGTTTATTTTCTTGTAATATAGACTTTAATCACTCTCTGTACATAGACAATGAGCTGTTTTATGTTTCTTCATCCTCTAAGTCTAGCCTCAGTGCTGCATCCCGTGTTTTCATCAGGTTTGTATTCTAATCAGATCTGGTCGCACAAATCGATGGAAATCGAATCGGTTTTCTTTACACCCCATGTGCTGACAGATCGCTCTGCTTTGAGGTCGCTATAAATTCTGCCCCAGTCACACCCACAGATCAGACTGATGAACACAGCTCTTGTGCTTTGAGAATCCAGGGCCTGGGTGGCATCTGCTTTGTCCCAGACAGAAAGGAGTCATTGGGAGGAGATGAGTTCATCATAGGAGATGATCATAGGGAGTGAAAGGGTGATATAAAGGAAGGAGGTGGAGTTTCAGGTGTGGTCTTACTGCAACAACAAACCGGAAAATGAGTGTAATGTTTAAAAACGATGTTCATCAAAGAATGATTGGAAGGGAATTCCATATTTCCCCCTCTACAGTGCATAATGTCATTAAACGCTTCAGAATCTGGAGGAATGTCAGTGTGCTAGTATCGATGTAACCAGTGCAGCATTAAATAAACAAACAAACAATTCAATAAATAAAAACTCTGATCATGTGAGATATCAGTAATAATGATATTTTTATTCAGACCTCCAAAAACACAAATAACCCACTCAGCGTGAAAAATTATTTAATTGCGGGATGTTTTTCTCGCTCCGCCCCTTTTTCCAGTCGTTTGTACTGATGGTCCCAAAAATACTCCACATATCTCTGCCAGTAGGGTATAAAGAGTGTCTACTCAGGACATCCTGTGATATATGTGTGTGTTTGTGTGCTGAACATCTGCTTAATGGTGCAGACTCACACATATTCACAGCAGAGCTCGGGTTCTAAACGAAGGTCACACACACACACACATAAACACCTAATAAATACAGCCTGATTCACCCTCCGTAAAGCCAAGCGCCCACGCCGGAGTGTGTCACCGGTCTAAGCGCTCGGGATGATGTCGAGTGTTGATTTTGCAAATGAGAATAAATGACACAACTAAAATATGATGCGTTTTTGTTCAAACGTAGCTCAGAAGAGCCAGTGGATCACGTGGGTGCTAAAACGTGCACACACAGCAGATTTACAGTGGAGCCAACATTTTTTTTTTTTTTGTTACATAATGTTTGTTGGCAGAGACAGAGGTCAGACGTTTCCTGTAAGTCCTTCTTCACCAGGTTGGCACACACTGTAGCTGGTATTTTGGCCCATTCCTCCATGCAGATCTCCTCTAGAGCAGTGATGTTTTGGGGCAACACGGACTTTCAACTCCCTCCACAAATGTTCTATGGGGCTGAGGTCTGGAAACTGGCTAGGCCACTCCAGGACCTTGAAATGCTTTTTACGGAGCCACTCCTTCGTTGCCCGAGCGGTGTGTTTGGGATCATTGTCATGCTGGAAGCCCCAGCCACGTTCCATCTTCAATGCTCTCACTGATGGAAGGATGTTTTGGCTTAAAATCTCACCATACATGGCCCCGTTCATTCTTCCCTTACCACGGATCAGTCGTCCTGTCCCCTCTGCAGAAAAACAGCCCCAAAGCATGATGGTTCCACCCCCATGCTTCACAGTAGGTATGGTGTTCTTGGGATGCAACTCAGCATTCTTCTTCCTCCAAACACGACCAGTTGAGTTTTTGTCAAAAAGTTCTATTTTGGTTTCTGATTATTGCCACACCTGTTCTCAATCAGGAAATCACTTAAATAGGACCTGCCTGACAAAGTGAGGGACACCAAAAGATGTTTAAAAGCTACCCATCATGCTGAGATCCACAGAAATTCAGGAACAATTGAGAAAGAAAGTCATTGAGATCTGTCAGTCTGGAAAGGGTTATAAAGCCATTCCTACATTTATCCACATTGGAACTAACATTGGAAATACAGCACTTCTAAGAATTGTTCTTAAGAAAAGAGTTAAGAAAAAAATAAGATCATTTTGAAGAAGTTATTTGAAGAATAACAATGAAGTGAACGGAAAACACATCTGTTGAGTAATCACAGTGAATCTGATCAGTAATTAATCTATAGAATAACGAACATTAGGTGATTTTGACTCGGTTAGCGTCGCTGTGATCTGAGTGTCTGACCATTCAGGTTTATTGTTCTGTTTTTAGTAAGAAGCTCCAATAGGAGGAAGTGAGGCAGGAAGCTGTCGCTGTTTATCCTCTGAGCTATTGAAGTCTGTTTACTGAGATTGTTATTGCTGTTGCTGAGCTTCTGGGAGTCTTTAACGACAGAAACGCCTTGCTGATGTAAATTCGCTGGTTCCCTGATTGTCTTATTGATCTGAGCGTCGGCGTCTGTGCTTCCTTCTGTCCGCCGCAGGTCTGGTTCGTACGGAGCGCGATAAAGGGACGCTGTACGAGCTGACGTTCCGCGGAGAGCGTAGGAACGAGTTCCGGCGCCTGGTCCTGTTCCGTCCGTTCGGGCCGCTGATGAAGGTGTTAAACGAGCGGGTGGAGACGTCACTCACCGCCATCAACATCATCGTACCCTTATCCCAGAGAGCCGACAAATTCCGACAGTTCATGCACAACTTCAGGTACGAGCACCTTCCCCCTTACCGTCCCAGTCAGATGATGTTCTGTTAAACTACTAAAGGCTGAGCAAGCACAAGGTACAGGCCTCACTTTCCGTACCCACATTCAGGCTTGGCAGCACCTTAGACAGGTTTGTCTTGGTCTTTTCTTCATTATAAAAGTTAGTTAGCTTTGCCTTGCCGCTGTCGCCCCAGGCTTGCTCAGTTAGGGCTTTGAAAGTGACCTGAATCAGTAGCTATAAAGAGTCTGAGGCTGAGTAATCTGTCTCTTTAATTATGGATCTGTTCTATTTAAAGGCCGTACGCTACACTACTCCAGCAGTAATGGACTCACTGGCTTTATTTCAGTCCCTCACAGCTTTCTCGTAGGATGGCGGATACATCGATGAGAAGATTCATTTCTAATATCGTTCCTGTTACTGCTGATTTAAAAGTTTTAACCAGTGTTTTGTCTGCTTCAGATGTCAAGTAACATTCACTGCTGTGGCCGAAGCATTAGATTCAATCAATGGCCCGATTTTGACAGGCTAGACAGTACAGGTAATCCGATCGACTCTCATTCGCTTCAACGTCCGAGGTCTTTAAAATGATGATAAATTATAATAGGAAATGAAAATGTGCCTTTTAACGGCGGACACTGCGGCTCAAGACCGAGACCAGATTAAGATTTGTTTCATTATACAAGGCAAAGAAAAAAATGGAAAAAAATTCATTAATCACTCTACATTCATTATCATTCATTATACGTGGTATATTAATAAATAAAAATATATTTCATTATATATGTTGTAAAACATAACATTAAATAATACAGTGTGTCTCCTAAAATGATGATTAATTCTTATTCTAGTCTAGTCTTAATCAAACTAAGGCAGTGTAACTTTTGGAAGTAAATGATGGTGATGATTCTGTTTCCCTTCTTCTCTCAAACTGAATCAGAATCACCACATAAAGTCACCGGAATATAAACAACAGCATCCGTTCTAAACATTTATTATTAGATAAGTAAACAGAGTAATAATAACATTTCAGTCTGCCCTCAAATGAATCGGGTTCATTGATCGGATCCTGAATGACAAGAGCAGGAATTTGTTTTTCCCTCTTAGCCAATCAGAGTGCAGACTTTATTTCTAGAGAGAAAGGACTGATTTGTTCTGTTTGAATGAACTGTTCATATTCAATAACGATAGAAATGAAGTTAACCTAATTAATTAATTCAGACTGACGCATCGGACTCGGCTGGTCTCGACAACAATTTCCGAGTCCACCTTAAACCGAGACGAGGCCGAGTCCAAATGAGGTCGAGACAGACTTGAGTACTTCAACAGTAGCAGTGAATGTTACAGCTGGTAACAATACGTTTAACCCTAGTTGGAGCAACATGAAGCTACTCATTCCTTAAACAACCATGTCTTAAGATCAGGTCAAATTTCTGATGCAGCAAGCAAAGCAAAGACCATAATAGACGCTGAGGACTATCCAACACATCATTAATACCTGGAAGGATAGTGCTGAGCTCTCAGGGTCACAAAAATCATGAAGTAGCCTGATGAGTCCTGATGAGTCCAGACTGGCGATGTCTCAGAGCGATGGGGCCGTCAGGGTAGGAAGGGAAGCTCATGAGGAACTCAAACTATGAAAGAGAAGATTTTAAAAAGTGTTTCGGCTCTCACGCAGTCAGTACAAGATCTCGACTAAAAATGAACGCAACTCTGAAGGTCTGTCTGAATTTCTTTTTTCTCTCTCATGCCAGGCTGCCACTGTAAATAAGAATTTGTTCTTAATGACTTGCCTGGTTAAATTCAAAGTTAAATAAAGCTAAATAAATGCATGTGGTTGTTTTTAAAATTTTAAAGAGGATTATATCGGGAATCTCCGCCTATTATAACCTCTCCAAACCCTACGTAGAGTTTCTCGGTGAGCTCAGCACACGTCTGCCTCATGCATATTTTAGAGCCTGGAGAAGGAGCGGAAAGATGAAGAAGGAAAGAGGATATGAGATGGGAGAGAGCAGAAATGAGGAGATGGAGTAATGTGGAAAAGGGGGAGTTCAGAAGTGTGGAACTGCCTGCCATATAACGCTCAGTGTTTTACTCACAAAACCTATACAGTCGTGCTGTAGTATGAATCAGCTTCGTTTCATTTGCTAATAAACATGCATTCCTGCATTTCAGGCCTGTAACACATTCCAAAAAAGTTGTGACAGGGGTAATTTAGGGCTAGTAATGAATTAAAAAACTACATAATGATATGATTATAATCATGATTTGGTACAAAAGCAGTATCTGGGATGGACCATCATACAGTGGGAACGGGGACTGTGCTCAGAACCATCAGTGTAACAGATCTTTGCTGGTATGGGGTCGAGTCAGGGCCCTTGGTGAAGGTCATTTCCACTTCTGTGATGCAGCATTAATGCAGAAAAGTACACAGATTTTGGAGCGACATAAGCTGCCTTCAAGACGACATCTTTATCAGGGACGTCCAGCATTTAAAAACAAGCCAAATCAGAAAAAGTTAGGACTGAAACTGGAGATCCTCTGATCATCTTTACTCCTCAAAGAGGATGGATGCTGCTTTTGTACCAAATCATGATTATGGAATCTGCTTGAAATCACGTCATTATTTTTTTGTACCTCATTCCTAGCCCTAAATTGCCCCTGTCCCAACTTTTTTTGGAATGTCTTGCAGGCCTGAAATGCAGGAATGGATGTTTATTACCAGAATTTTTTTTTAAATATCTCATGTTCTTACTGTCTGTGATTAAATAAAAATCAAAGGAAATGTGAGGAACACTGTGTATTTTTCATTTGCATTTTCCATACCGTCCCAACTTTTTCCTGATTTGGGGTTGTGGTATAACCTCGTGGTCACGGTCAAACCCGTACAGAGGATTCCGTACAGAGAATCAGTAGAGGAACGTACGGTGTCTCCTCATGGTCGTCTCTAGAACGAGAAAATCCGAAATATGCAAAGTCAGCAAGAAACTGGAACTTTTGGTGCCTGTCTATCAGAATGTGTCTCAAAACGCTGGAATTTCACCCCACTGTGTGTTTGTGTGTGTGTGTGTGTGTGTGTGTGTGTGTGTGTGTGTGTGTGTGTGCATACACGCTTTGTCTCAGGGAGGTGTGTATAAAGCAGGACGGACGAGTGCACCTCACTGTCGTCTACTTTGGGCAAGACCAGGTGAATGAAGTCAGAGGAACCCTGGAGAACACGTCCCGGTACAGAACACATACACACACGCACACACGCACACACACACACACAGTGCACGCTGCATGTTGCGTGTAAGCAGGATGATTGGATGATTGCAGGGCTCCGATGTTAGATTAGTGCCGCTGTAACTTTTTGACCTGACCGTAAATGATGGAGCTTCATTCCACAGGAACTCTAGTAACCTCTAAGCCTCGTCATGGTCCTGTCCCTGTGTCTCTCTTTTTGTGTCTCACCCCCTCTCTCTCTCTCTCTCTCTGTATCCCACACCCTCTGTCTCACCCTTTATCTCTCGTCCGTGAGAGTTTTTATTTTCCCTGCTATCTCTGGATGTCTGTGTGTCTCCTTCTGTCTTGAGGCCCAAATTACAGGACAGCCTGGAACCCTGAGCCTTCTAGTGGTGCCCGAGAGGCATAGCTTTAACCATGCAGGCCTGGTACTGAGCCTAGGAGGGTAACTGGGCTGTGAACGGTATAATCCTGAAACACAGGAGGGTTAGAACATGTGGGAGGAGCAGGACTAGGAAAACTTGCACAATCAGTGGCTGACTCTACTAGTACTTAGAAAGATATACTGTGTATATATATATATATATATATATATATATATATATATATATATATATATATATACAATTGGGGCAAAAAGTATTTGGTCAGCCACTGACTGTGGAAGTTCTCCTACTTAGAAAGATGAGAGAGGTCTGTAATTTTCATCATAGCTAACACTTCAACTATGAGAGACCACAATGAGAAAAAAAGTCCCAGGAAATCAAAAACTGTAGAATTTTTAAAGAATTTAATTGTAAATTATGGTGGAAAATAAGTATTTGGTCAGTAACAAAAGTTTCAACTCAATACTTTGTAAACATAACCTTTGTTGCCAATGACAGAGGTCAAACGTTTCCTGTAAGTCTTCACCAGGTTGGCACACACTGTAGCTGGTATTTTGGCCCATTCCTCCATGCAGATCTCCTCTAGAGCAGTGATGTTTTGGGGCAACACGGAGTTTCAACTCCCTCCACAAATGTTCTATGGGGCTGAGGTCTGGAGACTGGCTAGGCCACTGCAGGACCTTGAAAATGCTTTTTACGGAGCCACTCCTTCGTTGGTCGAGCGGTGTTGTGTTTGGGATTCATTGTCATGCTGGAAGACCCAGCCACGTTCCATCTTCAATGCTCTCACTGATGGAAGGAGGTTTTGGCTTAAAATCTCACGATACATGGCCCCGTTCATTCTTCCCTTACCACGGATCAGTCATCCTGTCCCCTCTGCAGAAAAACGGCCCCAAAGCATGATGTTTCCACCCCCATGCTTCACAGTAGGTATGGTGTTCTTGGGATGCAACTCAATGTTCTGTATTTCTGCGCAAGTTTGTTACAATTTCTTAGACATAGAGGAACTTTCGAAACGTAGGTACATGCAGACACAATAGGCGGCATCTGAGGGAGGGGAGGCTGGTCTCGGATAGTCCCTGGATGCTGCAAAAGCTGCTGAGCTGCTCCTTTTTTATTAAAGAAACCCAAAATACCAAACCTATTTCAGCAGGCAAACCTTTGGTGGATCTGTTATTTAGTGTATTTTAACCAAACCAGTACATTTCAGCTCCACTGTTATGCAAATGATGTATGTTTTCATTAAA
>JAJAGP010000166.1:275000-442500 GCA_025084515.1 Ancistrus triradiatus
GTCTAACCTGGTTATCTCACCCCTCGTTATCTCATTAACCCCCTCTCTTTCCACTTGTGATGGCGCGCCTCTCACCATCTCCAAGCTTAAAATGTGACAAATGTCCTGCCAGTAATGAAATTCCACCCCACTAAGCCTCCATGTTTCAGACCATCATCAGGTGGCGCTTTAATCCTACTTTAAACTTTCCACTCCTTCATTAGAATTAACCAGTCAGCATATTAGTAAATATGTCTGAGAGTCCCAGCCCCCAAGTCTCGGCCCCTTTGTAGTGGCGGGATGCGCATGCACAGTACCCAGAATAACCTTAAAAATCGTATTTTTCTGTGTTATTTCAACTCGAAAATGCAAGTACGTTATATCATTTAAAGTACGTTATATCAAGGCTGGAAATGAGTAGAAACTGTACATGTACGTACGTGTTTATGTACATTATAAACGTGATTGTACGATCACGAGGGCTGCTCAGTAAAACACATTACATCGGCATCAGGTATGAACAGTGCTTTGGTTATTCTTTGTAGCCTCGTTAAGTCGCCAAACTCGCCTCTCGACCAAAAATAGCCATAGGGAGTTTAGACTGTATTTTAGAGAGGTGATGTATATTTATTATACTGAGTTAAGCCTTGTTTGAATCAGAGGATCATTTGGTCAGGACCGAGATTTGACTCTTCTCTGTTTGACTCAGTCAGTGTTTGATTCAGTGATTCAATTGAGCAGGGCTGAGATTCTGTGGATTCGTGTTTGAATCAGTGAATCGTTTTCTCTAGACTTGTTGCATTAGGGTTTTTGGGTCTGACTTGGAGATCCAGTATCAGTGTATCTCTCTCTCTCTCTCTCACACACACACACACACACACACACACACACACACACACACACACACACACACACACACACACACACACAGAGAGCTCTCTCATGACTAATATTCTTTTATTTAGAAAGTTTGTTTATACCACCTCTATTCATCTCTGTACCTGTTATTTACAAAGAAGGGGGCGTGGCCTGTCATCAGTTTACCTCGGTTTGCACGATAGGGAACGAGGTCACACCCCATAAAAGCAGCCACGGGGCAAATGTACATGGACACACACTTAATGACACCGACACTTAATACTTATTATACTGCGTTTCCTGATTATAATTACATGGTGCTGAGGTCTATAGGTGGTGACTCACGCAGAAGATGAAAAGAAGTTTGATGAAACCAGTCATTCAGAGTGTGTGTGTGTGTGTGTGTGTGTGTGTGTGTGTGTGTGTGTGTGTGTGTGTTTGTCTTACATACCGTATTACCTGGAACTGTTACAGTTAAATCCACTACATGAAGTGCGTTGGGTTCCAGATCATAGGAACAGCTTTTGTGTTGTTTACACCACATTCTGGTCACATGTTTGGCTGATTAGCTATGTAACGAGCAGTTTAGCAGGTGTACCTAATAAACATTCAGTAGTTTGGTATCTCATCAGTCTCACCACAGTCCCGCATTCTGCTAAGAGGAACACAAAGCACTTTGTAGAAGAGCTAAATGCTGTACACGTACGTCCAAATAAATCATGCAGTTATTTCAGTGTCCCTAATCCTTCCTGCTCTAATCATTGGGCGCTTTCAGGGAGCTCAATTTCCGTAACTTCACTCTGATCCACCTGAACGAGGAGTTCTCCCGGGGCCGAGGTCTGGACGTGGGCGCCCGGGCGTGGAAGGGAGGAAATGTTCTGCTGTTCTTCTGCGACGTCGACATCGTCTTCACCGCCGATTTCCTCAACAGCTGCCGTCTCAACACTCAGCCGGGTGAGAACCGCCGACTTATGCCCGGAATCAGCCTCACTGCTGCCTTTGTGGGGTATTAGGGCATTAGTAGGGCATTAGTAGGGCATCACAGTTAAAGTAAATATTCAGGAATGTCGAACTGTTTCTAAAAAAATGCAACTGTATGACTTTATGTGATAGCAATACTCACTTTATACCAGAGGTGGGAACTCAAGATGTGTACTCGACACAAACTAAGGAGGGTCCCTTTTTGAGTCTTGGTCCTCCCAAGGTTTCTTCTTCATAACATTTAGGGATGTGCATGCCATAAACTTGACTGACTCTGACTTGCCACCTCAAAGGCTTGGCTCGAACCCTAAATATTTGAGTCGGACATGTATGCTTGAGACTGGACACAGACTCCCACACCAGATTCACACGGGACAGAGTAAAGACTCAGCTCAAGACTAAATCTAGGACTCGACTCAGACTCACCGGCAGCTTGGATTCAAACTCACAACCTTCCGATGAGTAGTCCAGAGCCTTTCCCACAGAACCACCCTGTCCCAAACTTAGCTGACTCATTAAGTGTTTGTAAAATCTTTAAACTCACCTGGGTGGATCAGCGGTAATCCACAAAACCTCTGCCGCAGTCACCCAGGTTCGAGTCCCGGCACCATCGGCAGCACGCGAGTGCGCGGAGACCCGACCGGGAATCGTCTCAGGACTGTGATGTGCTGGCGCCCCCTTCAGGACACATTCTGATCTTCTCCCTGAGAATTACAGAAGCTCTAGACCGCTTGAACCCGCTGTTTAAATTAAAGTCAAATGTTGTGCGCTGTTTTTCCGCTGCGGCTGAATTAGGATGACGTGGTTTAATGACTCCTGTAATTCTGATCCTCATGGCTTGTGTGTCTTACAGGGAGGAAGGTGTTTTATCCGATTCTGTTCAGTCAGTATAACCCAGCTGTGATTTATGGAGGCACTGATCACGTCCCGTCGGTGGAACAACAGCTGGTAACCACCCTCTGATTAATTTCCACATCTGGATCCTTCATGTTATTCTGTCTGTCTGTCTGTCTGTGTAGATATAAATGTAAAAGTAAATCTAAAAGTAAATACAGTGTTATATGAGTGTTTGTGTTGCAGGATTATAATGAAACAGAAACGCAGATGTGATGATTTATAACTTCAGACAGTGATGTGATGGTGGTGGTGATGATGATGATGATGATGATGATGTCGATGTCGTTTCTCTGTGCAGGTGATTAAGAAGGACACGGGGTTCTGGAGGGACTTTGGGTTTGGGATGACCTGTCAGTACAGATCAGATTTCATCAACATCGGTACCTATCAGACTAAACACAGGCAGGATTTTAGGGATCAGCTAGAGGATAAAAGCTTACTGACTTCATCACTTCTTTAATTTATTGTGGTTTTCCCACAGCTCCATTATCTCTGTTTATAGTCTGATTTTAAGATACATAGGACAGAAAATGATTTGTTTATCATCATTGTTTGAGCTAACATGGTTCCATTCTGTGGTTCCCTCGCTGCTAAATCATCATCATCAGACTGTGGGCTTCGGTCCTAACAGAGGAACAGGATTTATCAATACCCGGGGTTAGAACCAAAGCACAGGATCAGTGTTGTCATTGAAATTATTTATCTGAAGCTCTTAATGTGAATGCTCTGAGTCAGAAACGTTAGAGTCGGGGTTCTAGATCATCAGCAGCTGGTCGGGTTAATCAGAGCCGGGCTTAACAGATCCATGGATGAAGCTCCGATCAGCCGGGAATGGGGTTTAATGAGAGACGGCAAGTTTAACATCGGCAAACGAGGGGAAGGATATCAGAAGGACCGGAGCTGCTGATGCTGTATAACTCCCCCGGAACATTTCTGACTGATCCATCACATTTAAATCCTAACAAACGTTTTCACAGCCAGGAGATTTTATAAACTCATTATGATTTATTTCAGCAGTCTTTTACTTGTATAATTATAAGGTGGCTGCGCCCTCTGGTGTTCAGAAAGCGCAGCTGCATTAGACGGCGTCCTAAACACCTTTTGTCCTCGTCTCAGGTGGGTTTGACGTGGACATTAAGGGCTGGGGCGGTGAGGACGTCCACCTGTACAGGAAGTACCTGCACAGTAACCTGCTGGTGGTGCGAGCGCCGTCCCGCAGCCTCTTCCACCTGTGGCACGAGAAGCGCTGCGCCGACCAGCTGCCGCCCGACCAGTACAAGATGTGCATGCAGTCCAAAGCCATGAACGAGGCGTCCCACGGCCAGCTGGGCATGCTGCTCTTCAGGCACGAGATCGAGGCTCATCTGCGCAGACAGAAAAAGATCAGCGGCGCCAAAAAAGCCTGAGCTCCACGGGACACGCCGCCCCCTACAGGCTGTCAGAGGAACTGCAGCGATCAGTACCATCATTTGATGGTTATATAAATCAGCAGCTGGTCACGAGTGTTTTATGATTTATTTTTGTAATATTATATGATATATTTTTGTTTTATATCTTTTTTGAGAATAAGAGGCTCTTTAAAGTATTAAAGCCACATTGATTCTGTGTTGAGTTACATCAGTTACTAAAAAGCACTTACGGTGTAAATCAGCTAAAATCTCTTCATGGTGAGACTTTAGTTTTATAATTGTTTTTATTATTATTTATTTCTGCTCAGTTTGTACAGTTTCAGACAGTTTTAATTAGCAAAATAACGAGAAAAAAGTTCTAATGAACCTGTTTGTGGTTACAATAAACCTTAAGTAACCTTAATTAGCTGTGTCTGGAGTCAAAACGCTTAATTATTTCAGCCCAAGTGATTAGAATGCTTCATTATGGGATACCGCTTAACTGCCTCAGTGAATGTGTTAATTAAAATGTTAATTAAGATGTTTCAGGGTGTTATAATACGCAATTTGAAAATGATGCTTAGTTAACTCAGTCCAGGTGATGAGAATGTTGGAAAAAAAGATAAAAATAAAGAATCCTAATCGGTTTATTCTTTAGCTCAGATTAGACCTGGCTGATCACCGCATTCTTGGCGCCATCTGGTGGCAGCAATTGATAGTGGCAGGAATTTCACACGTCGGTACTCTGCGTTAAAACAATATTACTGACTAAATCGTTTTTATGTAATTATTGTCTGAAAAGCTGCTTAAATCTGTGAGGATGTGCTTTTGATTTCACCTAATGGTGTTTATAATTCTATAATAACTAAGCCCGAGGTCAGTGGATCAGATATAGAATTGTCCAGTTCATTCCTTGTAATCATTGTAATCCTATGTATCCTGGTTAGGATCGCTGGGAGTCTGGAATTGGAATTGTTTCTGAAATTCGTATTATATTCACTTATCATCATTTATACGGCGCTTTTTTAATCCATAATTTATTTAGAAAGCGTTTGAAAAATCAGCCTCAGTAAAATACTCAGTGTTTAGTTACTACATTTACAGCATTTAGCAGGTAATAAGTCAGTTCGTGGTTATTTTTCAGGATTTTAAAGAGCAAAATCCACAAGGAACTGTATAATTCTTGTGGGTTTAATTGGTGTTAATTTTGACCTGAATCTCGTCTTAAAAATGTCTTAAAATTTGGAAGAAGCAAAATTAATCTAATATATATATATATATTACCAGTCTCAGTAAAATACTCAATTTGACGTATTTTATATAAAATAAATGCTCAATTATATATATATAATTAGATCTTTTATTTATTTATTTTAAAGAGATTTATGGACGAAGTACATGCGAGCTCTCAAAATAAATGAGCTGCGTGCACCAGCAGAGGGCAGCAGCGCTTCATTAATCGCGTCTACTGTTTCTGAGTGAAGGACTGGACTCGTGCACAGGTGATGTTTTTAGACACAGTTACTGTACTGGGTTTTTCGAACACCATCACTTACTGGCCACTGATCATTAGATACCTACAGTCACTCCGAAACCCTTGGATTGTGCAGCCCATGTGACTGTAGGTGGCATTTTCAGCCAGAGAGCTGGCCTCTCTCAATACTTTCTCCTTTTCGGGGCTTAACTGCAGCGTCACAGCAAACACAAACAACATTTTTAGTGTCGCGTTCTCCCCGTGTTTAGAAAGAGAGGAAACGAAAGTCCAGCCTTCATAAACAAAGATAAGGACGCTGCTCGGGTTCTAAATCGCTTTCCTCTTTTTGTTCTGTAAATAACACAGGGTCAGTGATCTAAGGTCAGCTTTCCTGCTTTTATTTCCCCTTTTTTCGCAACACAATTCAATCGAGCCCGTTTTTACTTCCTGCTTTTAAAGAGCGGCGATGATAACCTCTTTAGGAGTTATTGTTCTTTTACTGCATAAAAGATTGTTAATATTACTTATCAAGACATTGTAAAACTTTCCGTTACGCAAGTCTGGCCTCGGTACCATGTAGCTAAAAGGCTTTACGATCTATTTTCCTCTGGCTCCAGTCTCTAACAAAGCTGATAACCGAACCCTAATCTCACCCAGCGCCAACAGGCAGGACATTGAAAGAAGGGAACTCTAAAAACTAACAAATCAAGGCTGAGGTCGTTTCCGTGTTTATCCCAATCTAAAAATAAATTACAATAAATAAGCTGTACTGTAGTGAACAAACATGCAGTACTGAGTGCTGTGCAAAAGTCTTAGGCCACCATTAGATTTGTTGTTTTATAAATGCTATAATGACCACATATAGCCTATAAAGCAAAGTTGGATTCGTCACTCCATAACCCTCTATTCCACTGGTCTTCATTCCAGTCTTTGTGAGCTATATATATATAAGCACTTTGTAGTTCTATAATTACAAACTGTAGTCCATTTTTTTGTCTAAATTCTTTGCTCATCCCCTTTATTCTAATGGTCAGGACCCCCAGAGGACCAGCACAGATCAGGTACTGTTTGGGTGGTGGATCATTCTCAGTGGATCAGACATAGCAGTGCTGCTGGAGTTTTTACCTCATCTACCTTATCACTCCACCTTGTAGATGTAAAGTCAGAGACAGCAGCTCATCTGTTGTTGCACAGTTTGTGTTAGTCATCCTCTAATCCTTCATCGGTGCTCACAGGATGCTGGGGGCTGGATATTTTTGGTAGGTGGAATATTTTGAGTCAAACCAAAAAATAAAAAGCTCTGGAACAAATGTAGCTCTGTGAGGAGCTCCTTGGGGGGTAGTCCCTCCCAAATTAGTCTCTGGAGGTGTTTGGAGGGAAAAAGGCGCATCAATCCGATCTCATCAGCTCTGATGTCCTTTAGATTGAGTCTAATCCAGCCTCGGTCTCATCTAAAAACAGTTGTGATTTTGAACTTAGTGGGACCTTCACAACAAATCCGACGTGGTTTTTTGTCTAAACGCTCTGTCCACTTTTTCTTTCTTTAATTTCCCTTCTGTTAATGTGTCTCTCCGTGTCTTTTTCACTTCGTCAACTTATAACAACAAAGACACAGTGCAGATGAGAGCAGGAAGCTCTAGTTTGTGTGTTTGTGATCATGAACAGATCAGAATGCACTTAGATAAATAACCAAACGCTTCCATCCAGTCCCTGTGAGCTTTATCACCATCATTCTCCAGCCTTTCAGTTCCACCAGATCTTTTCTTTAATATCCATGTTTTTAGAGGCAGCCTGTTGCTCGTCCTATAAGCTCCTGATGAGCTTTTCCAAGCTCTGATTGGTCAGCCTGATTTTAATGCAGAAATGAGAACAGGCTCTGATTGAACACGTTACGCAGCCTCACAGTCCGTCAGTTTCGGCCTCGGTCTGAAGGACGGCCTTAATGTACTCGTGTTCTTTCTCAAAACCTTTCGTCTGTGAAATCAGCTCGGTGTGAATAGACCTTAACTCTGATGTCATGTAGATTGATCTTATCCAGCTCCAGTCTGATCCACCGCCAGTCTGAACCAGCTCTGGTCTCACCCAACTTCAGCATCAGTTCAAATCAATTCAAGCTCCAGTCCAGCTCTATCATCTCCTCCAGATCTAATCTCATCAAGCCCCTGTCCCATCCAACTCTGATCTCGTCCATCTCCAGTCCCTCTGGTTCCAACCTCACCCAGATCCCCAGATCTGATCTCATCTAGGTTTTCATTTCCAGTTTCCTCCAGCTCTGTTCGTAGCTAGATCCAATTTCACCCAACTCTGACCTCATCCACTGTCTAGGTCCAATCCGCTCCGTGAGCTCTCATCCGGTGTTAATGTCACCCTCTATGATCTCATCCCGCCCAGATGTCCTCTACATCCGATCTCTAACTCTGATCTCATCCATCTCCAATCCTCTGCTTCCACCCTCACCCAGATCCCCAGATCTGATCTCGTCCAGCTCCAGGTTCCTCCGGCTCTGTTTGTATCTGTAACATCACCATCTGTGATATCATCCTGCCCTGATGTCCTCTACATCCGATCTCATCCAGCTCTGATGTCATCCAGCTCTAATCCATTCCCTCATCCATCATCCGGCTCTGATCTCATCCTCCTTCAGCTCCATTTATCTCCAGTCCTCCTCATCGTCTATCATCCAGCTCTGATCTCCACAAACCGATCTCCTCCAGATCGGATCTGATCCAGCTCATCAGCAGAACAGTCTGTCTGGTCGGTGCATTTGATTTTGTGTCTGAATGCACACTGTGCTCTTATCTGTCGTTCATGATTAACGTTGCATAAAACAAACACTGACATCATAACATATTGCCTTAATGTTACACCCCGATTTCCTTATTGATTCTTTTATATCTTCTCCTTCCTCGATGCCTCATTCCTGGCTTTATCCATGGCCAAACAAAAGAGGTGGAGCCTCGGTGTCTGCAAACACTGAGCTACAAGTTAGGAGCTTAATTACTGCTGGAAATAGTATGTGATAGTGTATCATATGCCTTATGTACCTAAACATGGTCCTCTACTTTATTTCATTCCATTTAAAAATACGCTACAAACGCCCTGTTACACCTAACCCTCCCTGCCACCCCATCCACTGCCCACACACACAGGGCGAATATGGATTTGGATATAAATGCTACAGTAAATCAGAGGTGCAGACATTTCTCCAGCACACGAATAACACCTTCAGTTAAGCTTTAGTAGGAGGGACAGAGCCTGTAACAGACCTGAATGAAATGATTAAGAAATATAAAGCCCTGAATCTGGAGTTGGGTTACAGAGCAGATACAAAGTGGGTACAGAGTGGGTATAGAAGTATGTGTGTGGAGTGAATATAGAGTGAGAACAGTGGGTACAGAGTGCATATAGGGTGGATACAGGGTTCCACAGTGGGTACAGAGTGGAAATAGAGGTCCACAGTGGGTACAGAGGGGGTGATCTCGGACTCTAAACGGTCTCTGCAGTGGTGTTTGCAGTATGGGTGTGGCCTGAGTTTTAAAAAACCGGGATTGGCTCGCCTGCCCACGTGACACTACAAATGGAAAAAGGAAACAGGCGTGTGCGCGTGACGCCCTCTGCTCGGGTAATACGGCACCGGTCGCCCCTGTCGGACTTTATTATGATTGTTGTCGGAGGGAAATGTTTCAGCGCGTGCAGCGGAGCGGCTCTGTTTTATCCTAGCATGTCCACGTGCGGCTGATTTTTTACCGTGTTTGTTTTTTTCTGTTTTAACGTTTGTTTATTTATTTATTGTCCGATCACGCTGATCAGGGCTTCGGTAGCTCGGTCGGTCTGAAGTCGAACACAGCTTTGATCTCTTCTTTTGTTCTGAACCCTTTGATCCGGAGCCTTTGAAGATGTTTAATGCACGCGGGATTCCCTACGTGCTGCTGGATCTCGCCTGTGTCATCCTGGGTATGTGTCAATGGATTTCTGCGGTTATATCGTCTGGTAGTGTTATCGCGATACCTCGGGATACCGACATGGCTCAGAACGAACTGTAGCACAGAATGTTTTGGTCCGGTCCGGGTCATGAAGGCATCCTGATTGTGACTGGTGCCAAATTCAAGCTGATCGGTATATCAGTCATCACCATACCGATGTTTTCACGATAATATCTGTGGCAGTATTTAGGTCATGTCACAAAGTGCCTTAAGAAACAGAGAAATTGTGCATAATAAAATACTCTGTGCGCTGTGAGAGCCATCTGGGATTGGAACCGAGGCTCTCGGGCACCGTATGGTTTGATATCGTCGTGTCACGTTGCAGCAGCAGGTTTTGTGTTGTTTTGCCGTCATACCGGTTGTCGTTCAGCCTGTAACCGGTCTAGGTTGTGGAACCAGATGTTTGTAGTTACGAACCTCCGCCCTCCATTAAGCCTTAAGCAACAACATACCCGTGAACAGGATTTTCTGTTATGGGCTTACGCTAAAACACAATAGAACACAATAAACCTGCTCAGCTGCTCATCAGCGCTTATGCTTAATCAGACCCCGCAGTATGATTGGCTGAGAGACGTTCTAGGAGTGCCATTATTGCCCGATAACAGCACTCTGACCGAAGCTAGCAACGACGCCAGCCATACCAAAGCAGCAAAGTAAAAAAAAGAATTATAACCACGTTATAAAATCTACCGGCTATAAAAGCGTTTGTTTGGATTTAAAGTTGTTAGATGAAGCTAGTAATGAGCGGCCTGATGCTTCCAAACGAGGTGGAAAGGCAGAGAAATGTAAAAAGTCATTAGATTAAACCAAAGGTCCTGGACTCTTAATGGAGTCGCAGCTGGACTGAAGATCAGTCTGAGTCCCATCAGCAGAAATGCTGGATCAGCTTCTAGCTGGGTTTGGTTTGATGGATCAGCAGAAATGTTACGGGAGGGTTATACAGCATCAGCAGCTCCTTCTTTCTGATTTTCTTCACGCCGTTTGCTGGTGTTAAACTCGGCGTCTCTCATTAAACACCAACCCCGGCTGATCGGAGCGGCATTAAAGAAATAAAGATCGTAAGAGAGAAAGCAATAAATGAATGCTAAAGGAAAAATAAAAAGAAGTAAAGAGTGAAAGAAAGAAATTAATGCTAAAGAGAAAATAAAAAGAAAGAAATGAATGTTAAAGAGAAAATAAAAAAAGAAAGAAAAATAAATGAGTGCTAAAGAGAAAATAAAGGAGGAATGAAAGAAAGAAATTAATGTTAAAGAGAAAATAAAAAGAAAGAAAGAGAGAAAAATAAATGAAGGCTAAAGAGAAAAGAAAGCAGGAAAGAAAGAAATAAATAATGAAAGGAATGATAAAAAAGAAAGAAATGAATGCTAAAGAGAAAAAAGAAAGAAAGAAATCTGGAGTTAAACTCGGCGTCTCTCGTTAAACACCATCTCCGGCTGATCGGAGCTTCATTCATGGATCTGTTAAGCCCGGCTCTGATTAACCCGACCAGCTGCTGATGATCTAGAACTCTGACTCTAACATTTCTGACTCAGAACATTCTCATTAAGAGCTTCAGCTAAATCATTTAAGAGATAATGTTGATCCTGTGCTTTGGTTCTAACCCCGGGATCTCCCTCTGATCTGCTTCTGTCGGTGGGACAGTGGATCTCACTAACAGCCTGCCTTAGAAGTCGATATATTTGTGTTTATTGTCGGTATAATCGAGTTATTGATAAGTTCTGTTTCCTGGCTGTTCGACCTGAAGGCTGTGTTCTGTTCCCGGTTCATGGTCTCAGCGTTCAGAAATAGAATCATAAATACGCGTGTAATTAGGAATAATGCTCCGTAATGAGTCTGTACTCGTTGCGATGAGGAAATATGGCCGAGGCTCTGACATCGTCCCGCTGTTCCTCCTGTAGGCGGATCTTTTAAACACAATGTTTTGCAGAGCGCGGATTACAGCCGTGGCATAACCGGTCATTCTCTCTCATTATCTGGAGCTGGAGATCCACCTTCAGCGGGAGCAGAGGCTCGGATGATGAAAGAGGCACAGGAATAGTAACCCGCCGCTGTGTGGGCTGTAAACAGTGCTGCAGAGCGGCCGCTTTAATTTAGCTCAGGTTACATGTCAGCTACGTGTAATCAGTAAGCTGGGCTTCAGTGCCAGCTCCAGAATTATTCAGCCTCCCTTTGCCGGGATAACCAATCCAGAATCTCTTCTGGTGCGGGGCTGCCTAACGCCTTTGGAATGTTGGAGGAACCCGGGGTACCTGTAGGAAACCCATGCGGACATGGGGAGAACATGCAAACTCCACACAGGTGTTGACCCAGCCCTCTGGAGCTGTTGATTCAACAGGGTTTGGGTCATTTACCATTGGGATTCTGTGCTCGTTAAACCATGTTTGTTTGGGTTTGGACCCGTTTTGGATCTTCGATCTCCCAGTGATCTAGTCCCCACCCAGTGGGCGCTTGTGGGCAGCATTAGAAATGTCTCGGTGCATCATGGAGGCCGTGCTGCCGTCCCACAGCCAGGTGCCTTTTGTCATCTCATTGTAAAACTTGGCTCCAGTTTCAGGTTCAAATTCCAAGCCCAATTAGTTTATTGATCCCCAGTGACGTGAGCCTGCCCTGGTTAGTGCATCACTCTGGTATAACCATATAGTTTTGATAAATGGCTTTGTGGTAGTAGTGTTATCCTCAGGACCTCTGTAGGACCAACCCAGCAGCTGATTAATGGGTAAAGTCTGCTCTGTATCAGCCTGTCCTTAGCTTCTCCTCCAAACAGCCATCTTACGATCTTACATAAGGAGGTGGTGTCATTACACGTTACTTAATCATTAATCTGCACCGATCACTCCTTATTTCTACATATAATCAGTTCTACTCTCCACATAGGAGCACTTTGTAGTTCTACAATTACAGATTGTAGTCCGTCTGTTTCTCTGCATACTTAGCCTCCTTTTCATCGATTCTGGTTCTTATCGATTCCAAGTTTCCATTCCAAAATGGTGAGAAAACGTGCCAAAATTGGGTATAAAGAATTTCATTTTTTATGTTAAGCTTATTTCTTCTGTACTACTGCTCATGAGTAATCTCTACTGCGGAGACGACAAATGTGTGATCTAGCGATGGACCGATTAATCGGCCGATATCTGCACTTATGAGGCCGATATCCAAAAATAGTGGGGAAAATGCAGCTCATTAACTGGGACGGCTGAGGGACTGAAAACAAAGATTCTGAGATAATTGGTTCCAGAACGCCGTTCAAACTCTGATCTGTTTAGAGTCAGAATAGAATGTAATGTAAATAATGAAGAAGTAATGGATTAATCCGATCCCCAAATATTTCCCTTAACACCTATATTTATATGTAATTAATAATTAAAAGCGTGAATAAAGCAAATGTAATACAATAATGCAATAATAATAATCAATAAAGACATTATATCCATTATAACAGTTTCGGCACGTCTTGGCACTGGGACCGCGGCACCGAGACTGAGGGAGTGTCTGAAATCACACCCACAGACTGATATAAAAGATATACTATAATAATATAACAGTGTAATATCATATACATAATATGCTTATGATCGGGCCCTAGTTCTGCTTCTTCATCCTCTTTTTCTTTGAGCTTTTATGGTGATTATGATGTGGTATTGGTGCATTATCAGAACCGACTGGACTGGATTAGGTGCGTCGTCCTTTGGAAGATCACACCATTGAGTGTTTTATGTAGGGTGCCCATTTCTTTGAGTGCGGTAGGTTTGATAAGAGCGATAAAAGGTATAAATGGGAATAACAAAGCTTAAATTAAAGTGATCCCTCTCCGTTTGGATCACAGGCTCACCGTGTCAGCAGTAGAGATTATTTATGATCAGCAGGAACTGACAGAAGTTTGGTGTTTCTAGAGCATCGTTTTGTTCACGTTAAGTGTTTTAGACTCTCCCATTTTGGACTGTAATGCAGCATTTGATCTAGGAGAGAGCAGTCGGTCGAACCCGGCACCCTGCTGAAGCTCAGTATGAGGCTTTAGATGTTGTAGATCTTTGTCAGATCAACTTTCCACACATTTCGCCTTTTTGTTTTCTCTCACAACTTTTGAGTGTTTGTTTTTGAGCGTTTATCTTCCTCTACTGCTCTAGTGGAGCACGTAAACACAACAGTAGGTGATGACGTCCTGGCAGATAGAAGCCTCACTTATACAGACGGATTTTGCACTGATCATGGTCGTGCATCTGAAGCATAAAATGCATTAGTAGGAGCAGTAGTTTGGAATAATAATGTAAACACTAAAGGATTAGAGGATGAAACTGCAGCAACACATGAGCTGCTGTCTTTGACTGGGGGGGCATACAAATGGACTACAGTCTGCAATTACAGAACTACAAAGTGCTCCTACATGGAGAGTGGAACTGCAAAAGTGTAGAATCTCATAAGGTGTACCTAATAAAGTGAGCTTTTAAGCATTAGTCATGTTACTATTTTTACTGGCACTTTGTTAGTAACCTAAACACTGTCATAGTCTGTAGGGTGGTGTTTTGGAATTCATTGGAGTTACATAAATGTGGGGTAACAATGAACACTGCATGCCGAGTGAGGAGTGTATTCACACGTAATACGACCCGTATGATTCACACACACCATGCTTATACCATGATCAACCTGATAGAATGAGTCGTGTGTGTGTGTGTGTGTGTGTGTGTGTGTGTATTATTAGCCGAGCTTGGGTGTGTGTGCTGGTTTGAAGACACAGATCATGTTACTGATCTGAAACAACAGCTCATGAGGTGTGTGTGTGTGTGTGTGTGTGTGTGTGTGTGTGTAGCAACCAAAGTGTGTGTAGATCATCTATTTTGAATACGACTCCGTGCTTAGGATAGGAGTGCAGAGGAATCTGGCGTTGCACCAAACATGCACTGCAGGGGTGTGTGTGTGTGTGTGTGTGTGTGTGTGTGTGTGTGCGCGTGCGAGAGAGACTACAGTGTACAATCTTAAGTACAATATTAAGCATATTTAAAAAAAAAATTTAACCCTGCTTTTTGTTTTGGACCGACACTGATCCCTGGGTTTCGTCCATCTCAGCGCTGGTAGGGGTCGCTGTTGCACCCTGTCTGGACAAAAGGCATCATCAGGACTCGAACCCGGGTCCCTGCAATGGTGGACTAGCGGTTAAGACTGCGCTCCACCACCTGTCTGAAAAATATAAGCTTCTTTATTTACCTTAGTTTAAAAGATTTGGTTTGTTCTGGGATTAAATGGACAGCTGTGGTTTAGTCCTGGATTAAATTGCTGGATTCATTAAGTCTAATCTAGCTTGTATTAAATGAACCCTGTCTAGGATCCAGATCAGAACTTAATAGTTTAATACAAGACTCTATTAAATTAGGGCTATGAGTGAGGTTCCTAATCCTGTACAAATAGATAAGAACACAGAGCTTATGACATGTTTAGTGGACTAACCGTATAGATACTTTGGTTAAGATGTAATTAACTTAAGAAAAAACACAGGAGTCCACAGTTTATATACGGACTGCTGCGTTAGACTTTAACCTGAGTGTGACATGTTGCTATTACAAGCCAAATGCTGATAAAACCCAGATAACACACACACACACACACACACACAGAGAGATGAGATATGTGGGTGACTGCAATCATTCAACATGACATAAGCAGTGTTAACGAAAATCAGAGACTCGTTATGTAATACTTTTCCACTAACACGATGCTGCTGCTATAAAATTATATATACAGTGCTGTGCAAAAGTTTTAGGCCACCGTTAGATTTGTTGTTTTAGCACTGGTGTAATGACCATATATAGCATTTCAACTTGGATCCGTTACTCCATAATCCTCTTCTCCACTGATCTTCATTCCAATCTTTGTGAACTTTAGCATATCTTTGCCATTTCATGGTCTTTTTGGCTGCCCCCCCTTCCAAAAGTATTCCTGAGTCAACTTAGCATCCCGATGAAGTATTTGTGCAAGGGGAGGTCGTTTTTGTGGGGTTTTTTATACTGCACACAGATTTTCCTGTGTTTTCTGATTGAATTCTAATAAGGACACTGAGAAATAATTATAAATGGTCATTTTACCATCGGTAAAACAATGGTGCATCTAATCTAAAGGTGGCCTAAGACTTTTGCACAGTGCTGCATAAACGTCAGTATAACTTTGATATGTTTATATATAAATTGTTTTCCAACATAACCATTGCCTTTTACAAATAAGAAAATCAACAATAATATTTAAACTGTGTTCTGTTGTTTTAAGATTAAACTTTACTTTGCTGGATTTGTAAATTCATTTTTAATAACAGCAGGTATCATGGGTAACGTACTGGAGGCAGCACCGTGCCTGTGGAGAATACATCCGTATTTCTGATCCGATGATAACCAACATTTATTTAGTTATACATTTATTTAGACCCCATCCTGCTTTTCCACTTCACGTTATATCAAAAGATCTGTTTCTGTTAACAGGTGGAGGGTGTTTAATATTCTTAGATTTGGCAACCTTAAGGTGTCTTTGAGGTGTTTCTTGGAGTTCATATGTGTAACTTGGAGTTCAAATGTGTTCAGAGTGGACGCCCATATATGGGAATGTCACTGTGTTCATCCGTATATACAAAGAGCGTTACAGGACCAGATATAAAAAGTTGACAGTTTTAGGCTACCTGTATAAAATTCTTGAAATATTTAGTGTTTAACATCGTAGAACGTAGAACTAACTCTACGTCAATTCTCACAGACCGCTCAAAATATAATTTCTAATGCTAACATTTGCTCATGGTGCTAACATCATTCCTGGATCTATGAGAGGATTTTTAAAGTGATCATTAGAAGGATCACCTTCAGTGCTAATGCTAACTGGCTGTTATAACTTTTATAACTTCACTGGCTTAGCTATCAAGCTATTTACCAAGCATTTCTTCATCTATCTCTTTGTCCAGATGCCTTGGGTATCTTTCTCGGGTACAAACTTTCTGTCTGGCTGTTGAGCTAGTTGTTATCGGGCTATCTATTGAGCTATCAAGCTATCTCTCTTGCTAATTATCAGCTATTTGTTCATCTGTCTAGCTATTAAACTATCCAGCTTTTGAGTTATTAAGTTAAATTTAATCTGTCTTGCTAATTATCAAGCTGTTTGTTTATCTAGGTATTGAGCTATCTATCCAGCTCTCAATCTCTCTGTCTATATTTTGGGCTATGAAGCTATCTGTCATGCTAATTATCGAGCTATTCGTTTCTCTATCTGTCTAGCTGTAGAGCTAACTAGCGGTGGTGATATCAAGCTATCTATCTTGAGCTAACAAGCTATATGTCATGCTATTTATCAAGGTGTCTGTCTATCGATGATCTGTCTATCTAAGCGATATATCTGTTGGGCTATTAAGCTATCTGTCAGGCTAATTATCAAGCTATTTGTTTATCTGTCCATCTATCTAGCTATTGAGCTATCTAGTTAAATGCCATGCTAATTATCAGCGGTTTGTTCATTTATCTGTCCATCTGTGTAGCTGTCGAGCTATCTGTCCCTAGAGTTATCAAGCTATATGTCATGCTAATTATCAAGCTCGTTGCTCAGCTGTCTTTCTAGCTAACAAATTAATCTGTCATGCTAAGTGCCGTGCTGTTTATCTATCCATCTAGCTATTAGTGTAGATATCTTTTGAGTTGTTCATCTTTAACTCCCTCTATATCTCTCTCTAGCTAGCTAGCTATTGGTTAAGCTGTCTGCTAAGCTATGAAGCGATGTAGCCACCTAGCTTTTTATATATCTAGCTATATACTGGGCTCTTTGTGTTTATGGAGCTATATAACGCCATGTCTTGCTCACATCACATGCTTTCTGTGAGGTATTGTGTCTTGTTTATGTCTATCTGACAACATTTGAGAGCCAGAGTTCCAAGTTCATATATGGGCTGTGAGAAACCTTTACCGAACATTTTTTATGTTTATTATCTGCACTGCTAACGCTAACAATATGGCCTCCTGCTTAGACAGCACAGGCCAGCATACATTTGGTACCAGTGAGGAAGCTGTGCTGGGCTGTGGTGGTGTTAGTAGCTTACGATTTCTGTCACAGTAGACTCTCGTGAGTCGTCTGGGGTTGGTGGAGAGTGGAGTGCTGAGATTTTAACCCTTTAACCCTTTTTCCGTCCACAGCTGGCCTTCCTCTGGCGGCCTTTAACCTGGGTAAAGTAAAGCCCTATCAGCGGGGCTTTTTCTGTAACGACGAGAGCATCGCGTACCCGTTTCATAAGGGCACCGTCTCCTCCACTGTGCTCTACACGGTGGGCTTCACACTGCCCATCTGCAGTGTAAGTAACACTGGCTGCGATCGCTCACATGCCCAGGCTTTCCCCCGCTCACGCTCATGAGGGATTTTGGTAGCAGGGTGACATCATACGGCTACAACTTTATCGCTTCTGATATCGGCTCTCGATATTGGAACGATAAACGTTGTTTATATGTAAATATACATAAGATCTGGTGTTAACCCTTAGAGGTCTGAATCTGATTTGGATATGTCCTGCTAAACTAGGCCAGTTCATCCTGTAAATCTGAATCTGTAGCATCACATCAAAGTTGATGACAAATAATGTAATCCATTCCAATAAATGCAGCTAAAAACTGTCCTGTACCAGCTTTAAAATCAAACCAAAACTTGAGATTGTGTTTATCACTTGTATGTAATTTATACGACGGCCTTCCAGGGCCACTAACATTTTTTTGGTTGGATTTTGAGAATAAAATTGTAATATTTTGAGAATAAAGTCGTCATTCTTAAAATATTACAAATTTATTCTCAAGGTATGATGAATTTATTCTCCAAATATGACGACTGTATTCTGTATTTCATCGTAATATTTCGAGAAGAAAGTTCTAGTTTTTCGACAATAGATTCGTAACATTTCTTCAACAAACATATTTGAGAATAAAGACAACATTTTGAGAACTATATGAAGTAAACTTTGTGAAATCTTGGGCTTTGGTGCAACAGTTTCAACAGTTTGAGTTTATTCTTGAAATATTATGATGTTATTCTCAAAACTGAAAAAAATTATTTTGTCAGTGGCTCTGAAAAGCCGTTGTAAATGTATTACATCTCTACCTGATTTTCTATCTAATTCGGCCCTTTGGAACGAGAACCCAGAGCCACCCAAAGGAGCTAAAGCTAAATCAATCCCCAGGAGCAGGACATAGGCATGGACCTAACTCAAAACAAGAAAGCAGAGCCTTTCCCAAACACATGTCGAAAAAGATTCTATGAAGTAAGAGACAGATTTCCATCCACAACCATCCAACCATCCAACCATCCACTCAGACGGAGCAAAGCATAATAAAGCAGCCAAGGTATCTGGGAACACCCAGTATGGACAAAATGTTCCAGAGCAAAGTTCAATATTTATGGTAGAAGCCCGGTCAAGTCTCATGGCAATGGAATCAAGAGACAATGATCTGTTCGGACTCAAAAGCAAACACTGCAAACACTCGGGAGTGTAATCACACACATTGGAACCAGATGGACTACAGAACGGAATGAACAGAAAAACAACAAACTACTGTATAAACCTGGACATGAGAACAAACAATATGAAATAAAGCTGTAGGATCAGACAAACCTTATACATGCACTTACCGGCCACGTGTCCCTATTTTGAAATGATAAAGTTGTACAATTTCAAGAATACAGTCATAATATTTCAAGAATAAATTAATCATATTTTGAGAATGTTTGTAATATTTTGAGAATAAAACATTCTCGATCAATATTAGATAATTTCAGAAACTTTTGGAAGCAGAAATGGAGAAAATACAAATAAAAAATAGCACTGAGCCAAAAGTAAATATCCAAAGGAGCTAACCTGGCTATAAAACATGTTTATTTCTCCCTGCTTGTCATCCACTTTTAAGCAGCGCTTTCGAAAGAGGCTGTATCGATTAGGAGAGCGTCATTTCTTGCATCATTGTTGGGAATCAAACGTAAACACATGACCTCTAAGGGATTGAAATGACAAAGTAAGTGCGTCCGTACCTGAAACCCTGCTAAACCAGAAACAAAGACAAACCTAAAAGGGATCTAGAGCTTTGTATTGTGTGTGAGGGCGGGGTTTCCCTGGGCATGTCACCTGATCTGACCTGATCTGATCTTCATTCTGCACATTTTGACTTGCAAAGAGACTCGAACAGCAGAGGATGTCAACTCAGGGTTAGACTGTACCAGCCCGTCCCTCATACCAAACCAGAGTAAGCCCGTGTGACCCAGAACACTCTGGACTCTACTGCAGAAAATACTCAGTTCTTCACCCGAGTCGTGGTTTTAGTTTTCCTAATGAGCAGCGGTCTCCGGTTACAGCGAGAGCCAGAAGTCAATATTTACAAGCAGAATCGTGGCCTGGAATAAAAACACGTCATAGAACGTCAACAGAACATCGCTGGTTATTCAGATGAAGGAAATTATAACATTTATTGGAATATCAGCAGTGATGTTCTCCTCCACTGTTTCCTTTTGCATTTACAGCACTTACAGACGTCCGTATCCGGCGTGCCACTGCAGGGGCTTGAACCCTGGACCCTCTTTGCCACAAATTGAGGGATGTAGGAGATTATATGAACCCTGGCCTGCATGAATCAAAGTCAGTTTAGGCCTAATATCACCTGGATTTCAGTTATTTATTCAAATAAAGACCCGGATTGCATTGAAAAGAGAAAAAACCCTGACATTTTGGACCAATAATGTGTACCAATGTGTGTATTTGTTGTGGTGATTGGTCTGGGTGTTTTTTAAATACTTGTGCCCCGGTAGCCGTCTAAACAAGAGATATTCAGGCTAAAATGGAAAAACACAGGCTGGTGGAGCGATGGTTTTACTGGAGGAGGTACTTGCTTTAGTCCTTCATTATTCGTTCTAGTGTTAAATAGCAGAGGCTGTGATTAAAGCAGTGTGAGACAGGCTGAAATATGGGAGAGATCTTATCTATAATTGAGGTGAAATTATCGGCACCTCTTCATTTGGGACCAGAGCAAGAAATCTGAGAAGCTCCTCATTCCAAGTCCTCTCTTCTTCAGATTGTTTTTAAGGGAATCCAGTGCAGAAAAAAACAGAAAAAACGAAACTCTGTATGTTAACCTATCAAAGCAAGAGGTTAAATTAATTAACGATGTCTCAATACTTTTGGACCCGACTACAAAAATGCATTTTTCATGGAGAGGCAGTTTCAGTGCTTTTCTTTAACTCCCCATGTCCGTGTTTTTCTCCGTGTCCCATGAGTTCCTCACGCTCCAAAGGTTAATTGGGCTCTCTAAAGTGGCCCATCATGAGTGTGTTTGTAGTACCGTTATGACTTTGCTCCTGATGCGAACAGCCATCCGTGTGTTTGTATGGAACCTCAGTTTTGTTTGCGCGGTGCAGAACGTTTCCGTGTTATGGAAGTTTTTTCTTTTGTTTGAAAAATAAGGCTGAGGTCGATAAGGGAAGATAAGGAGAGAGTTTTTCTGGTGCACAGAGGCTACAAGATGTGCCTCCAGAAATAACTCGAATACTTTCCTAGAACATCTTTGTTTCCTGATGCCACTAATAGATACTGCAGCTGCTGCTTCTGTGGGGAATCGTATTTAGTGTGTGTGTGTGTGTGAGTGTGTGTGTGTGTGTGTGTGAGTGTGAGTGAGCTCCCAGGCCTTATTTGTCTCTGCATCACACCTGATTCGTCCGTCGGTTTATTTACGTCTGATTTCTTAAGAATTGAATCACTGACGTCTGGTGCATGTGTGATTCGTTAACACTTGATTCAGCTGATTCAGTCATGTCTGACTCTCCAACCCCAAATCAGACAAAGTCGGGACGGTATGAAACATGCAAACAAATACATGCAGTGTTCCTTGCATTTCCTTTTTTCATTGCAGACAGTAAGAACCTGAGATATTTCATGTTTTTTTTTTCTGGTAATAAACATCCGTTCCTGCATTTCAGGCCTGTAACACATTCCAAAAACAGTTGGGACTTTGTTGCTCTAAAATCTCAGTGTACTTTTCTGCATTAATGCTGCATCACAGAAGTGGAGATGACCTTCACCAAGGGCCCTGACCCGACCCCATACCATGCCAGAGCCTGGCTTTTGGACTTGTTCCTCATAACCTTAATTTCTTACAAAAAAAGATCTGTGATACTGATGGGTCTGAGCACAATCCTCACTGTATGATGGTCCATCACAGATGCCACTTCTGGATAAGGCTTCTTTTTAGCACAGTAACGTTTTAAGTGGCATCTGTGAATGTAACTCTGTATTGTAGAGCTTGATAAAGGTTTGATAAAGGAATCCCATGCCCATGTGGTTCTATCAGCTATTGATGAATGACGGTTCTTGATGCAGTGCCATCTGAGGGAGCGGAGATCACCCCTCTAAGGTTTGAGCTGAAATTCTTCCAGATTCTGAATGGTTTAATGATATTATGCACTGTAGAGGGAGAAATATGAAAATCCCTTCCAATCTTTCTTAGAGGAACTGGAGGTGAACTGGAGAACTGGAGATCCTCTGATCATCTTCACTCCTCAAAGGCTCAGGCTTTCCTGGATGCTGCTTTTGTACCAAATCATGATTCGAATCACCTGATTGAAATCACATCATTATTTAGTTTTTATTCTCATTCCTAGCTCTAACTTGTCCCAGCTTTGTTTGGAATGTGCTGCAGGCCTGAAATGCAGGAATGGCTCTTTATTTACAAATGAAAGGAAGTCAAAGTACATGTTTTTTTCCCCATACTGTCCAAACTTTTTCTGATTTAGGGATGTGTAATGTCTGACACGTGCTCGTTTGATCTGTTAATGGTCGTTTCATTCACAGCTGGGAACAAAAGAACGTCAGACGCCTCACTGTGCCTGATTCTGAGTTGTGGTTTGTGTTTTTGTGGAGTGGGCATGTCCGGTTTGGTGTGCAGAGCAGAGTTCGTCCCAGATTTGGCTAGCTGTTAAGTTTAAGAACTGATTAATGTTTACCATCGTGAGCCGAATCTTTATCGTTGAAAGTCCTGCACATGAAACCGGGCTCTCTAGCGTTAGATGGACCGCTGCTTTGGTGCATGAGGGCATGAGGGCATGATGATGTCACCAGACGATGTGGTTAACCTCCTCACCCTTCTTGATGGGATCTGCTCACACGAGACGTCTCGCTCAAGACTTGGTTTTCGTTCTTGTGGTTTGGGTTCATGTGGCATCAAACGGGAATGAGTACTGGAGAGGCCGGTGAGGATCCAGATCCAGGTTTTATACCCCTGTCAGCCCGGGGTGTGTATTTTACACCCAGCTATCAGACTGACCATTAAAACCAGTTAGGTTGGCGCTATTTTGGACTGGCTTGGTTTCCTCGCCCAACCTCAAAGCCGCTTGAGAGTCAAAACAGTGATTAAAGCTCGTAAACACGAATCCAAAAACCACGAGCGCTGGGAGGAGAGGGGAGACGGGCATCACGATATTCTGGATTTATTTTGTAAACGTGAAGGATTCAGAATCAGAAGTATGTGGACACCCAAACATCACGAGCTTGTTCGGTCCAAAATCTTGGGTGGTAATATTTAGTTGGCGCTTCCTTCTGTAAGGATGTTGTGATTGATGATAAATGGTTAGGCCTGGCTCTTAGTCAGCGTTCCAGTTCATCCCGAAAGTGCTGGATAAAGGACGGTTCTGATATTTTTGGCATTTCAGCATTAAGATTCACTTTACGCAAAACAAAGCAAGGCTGTGATTTGGAAATCTTGTTCTATGGCTATTGTAGTAAATGCCACTTCATGTATAGATTATATAGACAAAAATATTGGGACACACATCTTAATGATTGAGCCCCTTTACCTAAAAACCATGAGGTCTGTCTGAATTCAAGCAACGAGACAGTTGGCGTTTGGAACCACAATATGTCAGACCATGTAAAGTTGCAGAACGGGGGCACCCAGTGCTGAGGGAGGGGCATAGTGAATAAAAGATTCCAACCAACGCTCTGCTGACCCAGTGGCTGCAGAGTTTCAAACCTCCTCTGGAAAATTAACATCAGCACAAAAATTGGGCACTGAGAGCTTCATGGCACGGCTTTCCATCACCAAGCCCAGTAGTGGGTGTAAAGCACACTGCCATTGGACTCTAGAGCAGCGGAAGGGAGGGATCATGCTATGGGGCTGTTTTGGGGAAATCTTAATGCTTCAGCATAATTATGGACAATCTTACGCTTCTAAAATCGTACGCTTTTCCAAAAAGGCCCTTTTCTGTTCCGGTGTCTGACCTCACAATACTGGATTGAATCCCCACAGTCACAGTCCGAAATCTTGAAGAAAGCCTTCCCAGAACAGTTAGGGGTGGGTGATATGGTAAAATATTGGATCATGATAATGACACAATATTTATCACGATGCATGCGATGGCAGACAAAATGCGTCAGTAGTGACATGTTTTTAAGAACGATTCAGATATTAACTCGCACTTAGTGACGGGTTTTTAAATGTTTTTTAGTCAGTGTATCACGATACGAGGAAATATCGTCAAATCGCCCACCTTTAGACTGACTCCATATTAATACCGGATTAAGAATGGGAATGTGAGGGTGTCCCAATACTTTTCTTTTGACGTTGTGTGCATTAAATAAAGGGGCGTCTACTGTCTGCATACTTTTGGCAGTGTGTAATATACCTAACCTCACATGTCCATTAAACTCTCACGCTTCCGTTTCATGTCTTTCCACCATGTTTGTTTGTGTTTGCTTGGCACGTTCTTGTTTTTTGGCTCGTCCCTAACGCACTGCTGTCTTTGTGTGTGTGTGTGTGTGTGTGTGTGTGTTTTTCTCTCTCCCATTGCTGTTTGTGTTTGCTAGTTGGACTCCCGTTCGCAATACTCACTCCCCTACACTCCCCATTCAAACGAGGATTTTTCTGTAGCGATGAGTCGATCAGGTATCCGCTAAAAGAAGACACCATTTCCTATGAGTTGTTAGGAGGAGTAATGATTCCCATCACGCTGCTCTCTGTAAGTGCTCTTTGGTTTTTGTTCTGGTAACAGTGCCTTCATCTTCATCCTCTTCATCTTTCTCACCTCTGGGTTTATCAGCTGCAGTCCTGTAATTTGCTGCTAAGTCTCAGTGGGTGTGGTGTTCTTACGATAAGCTACGGAAACAACAGGACCACTCGCGTATTACTGCACGATAAGCTCTGGGAGAGATGAGACGGTAACGGGACAGTCTGTTCTCCTGGTGGACGTGGAGAAACGTGAGGACTAAAGACCTGAGAGAACTGCTGTACGGGACAAAAGTCTTAGTCCACCATTAGATCAGATATCGTTTAAACAGTGGTATAATGACCATATACCATTATGTATCGGTCTCTGTATTTGTAGGCGGTATTTGTATACAGCTTCATCAGGATGGAAAAGGTAACGTAAGCAGTTGGTGAAACGACCCAAAATCGTGTTGTATCTCCTCCATCGCATAAAGGCTCAGTAATGCCTGGACTTCACTGTCTGGTTCCTTTTTTTTAATTGTTAGTGTGAAGTTCTGTTGTTTTGTGTGGCTACATTACGTTCGGTGAAACAGGTCGTTGATTGAAATGGTATGCTATTTTTAACAAGCGTTCATTTCTGTCCCTCTTCCAAAAATAACTATAAACTGAATGGAACCACAGCGACCAACAGCTACAACCCAAAGCTAAAACATCAGGGAAAGTAACGGAATAATAGATGACAGAACATGGAAATAAAATAAAACAAAAGCGCTGGTAGTAGCAGCCATTAACTCTCCGGTTTCTCTTCTGATTCGCCGGGTTTACCTGCTGGGAGAGGAAGCAGAGCGCTGCGCACTCATACTGCCCCCTGTGGCACATCGACGCAACTGGCAGAAATAAAGCTGGTTTAAAAAGTCAGTCATTCATAAAGTGCCGGCACTAATAAAATGAGGTATTTTAAATGTTAAAGTGTCTCAGGTCTTTACTGCTCATGTTTCTCCGACCTCCACTATGAGGACACACTGTTTACTTACCGTCTAATTCAGTGGTTCCTAACCGGTTTTTCCTTGGAGCCCCCTCACGAGTATCTAAACCAAAAAGCAGTGTGTTGTGTAACAGGACTGGAGTTGTGAGTCCTTCTAACATCACAAACCTCTCCACTAACTTGTGTGATTCCTTCTTTGATTCAGGGCCACGTTTGCAGGACAAGAAGGAAACCAAACAAACGTTTTGTGTATCGATGGCCCTCTTTGCGGATCTCCGGTCCTCCCGGCGTGACAGTAGCTGTTACCCGAAGCCGGCGTGGTTAAGTCGTGACCTTTAATAAAACAAAGAGTCTGCTTAGATCTAACACAATGGAAAGAATGTCTCGCCAAACCACGCGGCCCCGCCCCCGCCCACAGGGACACGTTCCTCAAAGCCTACAGAGAAACTCCTCGTGAGGTTTCGTACCCTCTACTCCGTCACCTCATTAATCAGGAAACATGCGCTAGCTTTCAGCGCTCCGTTAACTCCGATCGGGGGAAACCCCACGAGAAGCCGGAGCCGGAGCCGGAGCGTGCTCAGAGAGTCCCAGAACACAGATCGTGCATTTTTTTGGCAGATGATTTGGCAGATGTGAGCTAAAACCTGCTGGATTTAAACTCCTCACCAGCGGGGTGTCGGGTCTAAGGGGCTGTTCTTCGTAGAGGTAGCTGTGTTACCGGATCCTGTGGTGTTACACAAACAGCTTAGATAATCTGTCGAGGTATTTAAAAATAAAGAGCTGCACAAACTTTTCAGTAACAAACCAAAATATGACACGTTTGGCACTTTAACCAAGTTTAGTGTAATGTAACGTCAGAAAAGCCCTTATTCAGCAAATACGTTACCATTAAGCTGCTGGTCATTAGTTACGTATAAAAGAAGCCGTTAGTCACTGGTTATGTTTAAATGAAGCCGAATCCTGAAAGTCACAGAATCCAGAACCGGAGCAACCTGGACTGCGTCTTCACAACGTAGCCCACTAGTGTTTTGTTCTCAGTTTGGGTTATATTAGTGTTTAGTTATGTCAAACTTACGCGCCCAGTTCCTGTTCCGTCCCTCTACATAATCAATACAGAAAGTCAGAAACTTGAAATGAACTCGAAGAGGCGTAGGTACCTCCCCACATTACAGAGATAAGCGCTCCGATCCCAGTCCAATACGCTATTGGAGGGCATTTTGTCTTTATGTAGGCTTCTGGTTTCGTACCTTCTAGCGGTTTGAGTTGACATCCTCCTCAGTCCTCGTTCTGCAGTAGAACCCCTGTCCTGACCCTGTCCTGTGCCTCTCCCTCTGGCAGATGATCGTTGGCGAGTGCGTTTCGGTTTATCTAAAACGCATCTACTCAAAGTCCTCTTTTAGCAACAGCTACTTGGCGTGCATTTATAAAGCCATCGGGACCTTCGTTTTCGGCGCCGCCGTGAGCCAGTCCCTCACCGACATCGGCAAGTACTCCATCGGGCGCCTGCGACCTCACTTCCTGGACGTCTGCAAACCCGACTGGAAGCTGATCAACTGCACGGGCGGCGCTTACATCGAAAACTTCACCTGCACCGGGGACACCAAGGTGGTCAACGAGGCCAGGTGGGTCATCCTAACTTCCCCAGTTCAGATTTCTTTCTTTTTTCTTTTCTCTTTTCTCTTTTCTCTTCAGTGTTAATTGCATTCTTTCTTTCTCTCTCAAACATCCGTTTGTTTGTTTCATTCTTTTTTTTTTTTTTTTCTTTCCTTGATTCTTTTGTTTTTAGCATTCATTGCTTGCTTTTTTCTTTTTCTTTCTTTCTTTTCTCTTTAGTATTCATTGTTTTGTTTCTTTCTTTCTTGATCATTTGGTGTAAGGTGGATCAGGATCGCTGTTGTAAGTCAGGCTTTCATGTTCCGATGACATCAGCTGTGTTTAGTATTATTGTAAGTTTTAAGTCTCTCTCTCTCTTTTATTCTCTTTTATTCTGTTTAGTCTTTCTTTTTTCTTTTCTCTTTAGCATTCATTGCTTTCTTTCTATATTTTGTTCTTTACTCATTTTTGTTTTTACCATTCGTTGCTTGCTTTTTATTTGTCTTTTTTTCTTTTTTCTTTTCTCATTAGCATTAATTTCTTTCTTTTTTTTCACTTTTTTTCACTTTTCTGTTCTTTCTTTATTGTTTGGTGTTAGGGGGGTCAAGATAATTTCTTTTAAATCAGTCTCTTTTTTTTGTTTTGACTTTCTGATAAAATCTTTTAAGTCTTTTTAAGTGTTTTAAGTCTTTCTTTCTTCTTCTTTCATTCTTCTTTTTTTTTTTTTTTTTCTTTTCTCTTTAGCATTCATTGTTTCCTTCCTTTCTTGATTGTTGGGTGTCATTGTTTTAATATTATTTTATGTCTTTTATATTTTATATCTTTAATATTATCACAAGTCGATTTATTTATTTCTTTTCTTTTTAGGGTTAATTGTTTTCTTTCTTTCTTTTTTTTCTTTCATTCTTTCTTTCTCTTCTGTCTTTCCTGATCCACCTTACACCAAACGATCGAGAAAGAAAGAAAGCAATGAATGCTAAAGAGAACAGATAAAAGAAAGAAAAAGAAATGAATCCTAAGGAAAACAGAAGAAGGAAAGAAGGAAGCGGCTAAAGGATAACATGATTCCTGGAGCCGTTCCCCTCAGCCGGGCCGGAGCTGTTAGTCCTCCAACTTCCTTCCTGTCCAGTAGCTGCTTTGATGCGGCTCCCTGTGTTTATTCCTTTCCTCCACACTCGATCTGAGTCTGATAAGCGCCGGCCTGCCGTGAGAAGTGTAGCTCGGGGTTTGGCTCCTGTACGCCCTCTAGTGAGCGCGGTGTGGGGTGCCGTGGGGTGATCTGATAGACGGGCGTCCCCTTAGTGTCGGCCTTCTCCCGCCTCTGGGCCAGGGAAGAGCTTTCAGGGACGTGAGGCTCGTTTCTGAGGTCAGACTGTGGCTCACACACTCGCCTGCTCTGGAGCTCCTGCGGTCAGCTGTAGAGCCCACACACACACACACACACACACGGAGGAAATGGGAGCGCTGGGTTTCCTGCTCTGCGTTCAAGGCCAGGCTGAGGCTCTTCCAGAACGCTCTCGTTTACACAAGGTGTGGTCCAAGGCTGGACAGGAAGCGGGGCGCCAGGTCTCATCCTGACTCAGCCTTCATTAGGTGATGCCCTGAACCTGCGGCGTAATGGAGACTGATGAAGCGGGTGCGGTACCGGAGCCAAACGTCACTTATAGCTTCATCTCCAGCAGCCCTGACCACGGTGCACTGACTTAGAGCCGGAGCTGGAGCTGTGAATTGTAGCCTCGGTTGCCTGTTCTTTGCTTATTAACCACTGGACCTGTGTTCTAGTTTTTATTTATTCATTTATGTTAGTTGTTTAGTCCCTTAATAACCACTGGATAATTATTTTAGCTGCTATACTGTAGCTTCTTTTAATCGTCCTCTTTAATAACCGCTTTTAGTTTTTATTAATATTCTAGTTTTATTATAGTTCTGTTTGAACTCTTCTGTTAGTCTGTGTGCTTAAAAATAGTCAAATATTTTTATTGTATACTTTAGGCGTTTAATCTAATAACCACTGTTAGGTTTTTTTTTTTGCCTTGTAGTTACTTTTATTTTTAATTCTGCTTCTTAGTTCCTTATTGTAGGCTCTACCTTATACATTACATTGTGGTTCTCTTTAATAACTGCTTTCTTCTTTTGGTTTTAATTATAGTTTTATTTAAAATTTTCCATTACACTGCTGAAAGAATTAGTAAAATATCTTTTTTTAAATTAATACAGTAGTTTTTATTCAGTTATGTTTATTTAATTTTCCTTTAGACAGTGTGCTGAAAAAATACTAAAATATATTTGTTTTAATTTACACTATAGGCATTTAACCTAATAACCATGGTTTTATTTTTTACTGCCTGGTCGTTATTTTTATTTTTAATTCTGCTTACTAGTTACTTTGTAGGCTCTACCTTATACCTTATATAGTGGTTCTCTTTAATAGCCACTGTTTCATCTTTTGTTTTTATTAATATTATAGTTTACCTTTTCCTTTAGACTGTGTGCTGAAAAAATAGTAAAATATTTTGATTTATTCATACCATAAACATTTAACCTAATAAGAATTGTTTTATTTTTTACTGCCTTGCAGTTATTTTTATTTTTAATTCTGCTTATTAGTTCCTTATTGTAGGCTCTACCTTATACCATGGTGGTTCTACTTAATAACCACTATTTTAATTATTTTTTTCTTTATTACCCATCATTCCTTGCTAATACAGCTCTGTTATGGTTTGTTCTCATTAGTTTGTAGGTTTAAGCCAAACATCTCCGTTAATTAAGCCAAACATCTCCGTAAGGCACCCGTGTTTGGACCTACATCTTTTTTCCTTTGGTGTTAACATTTATAATAATAAATGTAAATAAATGTCCTCCTAAATAAATAAATAAATGGCTCTGTCCTGGTTTGAATGGCCTTCTTAAGTAATCAGGAGCGTCTGGGATTGATTGTGGCTCTGCAGAGCGTCTGCTGGACGTGGTTTGTCTCCGGCCTGTAACTGGAGGAGTGCAGAGGGACGGGGTCGCTCATCTCTCTTAGCTTTTGGCAACATGATGTGCTTTTGGTTAAATGCATTATTGTAGAGATGATGCCTGCAGGATTTAGTGCGGTTAGTGCTGAGGGAGGGGCAGGTGAAGGTCTGGTGCAGGACATTGAATGGAGATGTGGTCAGAGATCTAAAGCAGGGCTGGTCGGAGGAGGACCGGCTCTTTTAACACCAACATGCCGACCTAACATCTACAGGAAAACACTAAAGGATACTCCGGATACTCCCTCCTCCTGCTGCTGCTGCTCTCCACACACACTTCCCATCTAACACACACACACGTCAGAGTCGGCACCCTAATCACCCCCAGTCGGAGTCTTTCACCCCGTTAGAAGGTGTGTGTGTTAGTCCAGCTCTCACATCACAAACACACACTTTTTAGCGTTACAAGGGGTGCTCTGATTAGGCACTAGAGGACATAACGTCCCCTGCTGCCCTATAAAAAGGCTCTCGGAGGCTACTTTTGGGTAGTGTACCTCTTGGATTTCGGTGATGCACTCGAAGACATTTTATCCACACACACAGGCTCTGTCGCCTTCGTTTGCAGTGGCGTCATGAACGAGAATCCTGGATGCTACGGATGGAACTGTGTCGTCTTTAGAGACGAATCCAGGTTCTGTTTGGGATCCGAGGACAGTCGGGTTCGAGTGCGGAGGCCTCGTGGGGATCGCCTCAATCCTGCCTTTGCCGTGGAGCGACAGTTGGTCACCCCTAGTAGTGATACCAGGGACACTTAACAGCTCATCGATAGGTGCAGGACATCCTGTGGCTACGTGTTCCCTCTCAACTGGCATTTGTAACCCAGCAAGGGTTTCCCAGGAATGTTTGCACTGGGTTGCCAGATTTATCGCCAATTGAGCATTTATGGGACCAGCTGGAAGACCAGCTTGGGCAGTTTGCAGGATGTACAGACCCAGCTGTGGGCAAATGTGGCACAGGATACCGTACAGAACCTGTACACCTCCATGAACAACCCTATCTCATCTCAGGCTAGAGGCGGCCTAACAGGGTAACTAGAGCCTCCTTTCAGTTGTACAGTTCTCCCAATAAACGTATCCTTTCTCTCTAGTATTGTAGTGACTTACGTATATCATCATTACATTCATACATATAAAGCCTGGTGTGTTATTTTGTGAGTTTGTGTATATAAAATATAAACTGTGTGTGTTACAGGCTGTCCTTCTACTCGGGCCACTCCTCCTTCTCCATGTACTGCATGCTGTTCCTGGCGGTGAGTATCTATTTATAACCTCGTACAAACATTAGAAACCTTGGTCTCGCCAGGCGTCTGGTTCGACCTTCCTGCGTGCCAATGCGTGTAACCCGCTACGCCCGTCGCTGCACCCTTCCTGCCCCGGATGCTTGAAGCAGCACTTTAATAACACACAGTACAGATGGTGGAGATCCTCAGGTGCAACCAGGGCTCCTCTAAAACCCAGAAAGTTTAATAACGAAGCCTGTCTGACCTGAGGGGATCTGATGCCATTCTAGGTGCCATTCTTGGTACCATACATTTCCAAATCATGCTATTTAAGCCAGATGAAATCAATTAAAGCATTACTCTTGCCAATAATCAAAGTTCAGCGCCCGTTTGTTACGCTTTATTGATTTAATTTGTTGTTACACGACCTCCATCTGCACAGAACAAACTCTTAGTGGCGCTCGGGTGGCTCAGCGGGCACCTGTGCCAGCCCACCACTTGTGTGGGGTGACCTGTGTGGGTTCCAGTCCTGGCGGTGCCTTCCTTGTGCCAAAGAGAAAGAGAAAGCAGGATAAGCAGAGTTCAGATATTTCATGAGCAGTTTTACAGGGCATGCGATAAAACTTGGCCCGCATTTGCCAGGGGAGGAGGGCAGTAGGTCAGCGTCCTTCCTTTCGCCAGCAGGTGGCAGCACCCTGGCAAGCCCAAGACACCATCGAGACTCCAACCCGGGTCTCTGCGGTGATGGGTTTGCTTCCTAAGCGTGCAAAACTTTTGACTTGGCAGCTTCTATAACTTGTACATTAAAAAGCGCGGGCACCCTCGGTGGCATCCGGGTTTGGCACGCTGCTGTATTTAGTGTATTATCTGCTGATTCAGTTCTGATTGATGGAATATAATGTAAATGCGACACTTAATCTGTCCTCCAAAAAAAAAATCAGAAGCCAAAAGTCTAAGGACACTTTTCCGATTCTGTAGGTGTAACGAGAACTTCTTTGCGTAACCCCAGGGCTGTAACTGTTTCTGATTTGGGCTTTGTACATGATGAGTCCCGTACCCAGCCCCCTGATGAAGCCCGTGTTCCTCTCTCAGCTCTACCTGCAGGCTCGGCTGAAGGATGAATGGGCTCGGCTGCTGAGACCCACCATACAGTTCTTTCTGATCGCGGCGTCCGTGTACACGGGGCTGTCCCGCGTCTCCGACTACAAGCACCACTGGAGCGACGTCCTGACCGGCCTCATCCAGGGAGCTGTGGTGGCACTGCTGGTGGTGAGTCTTTAACCTACTGATCCAGATGTTACAGCTGTGGGGAAATGAGACTCAGATTTTTGGTGCCACAGACTCGAGACGAGAAGAGAATGGGGCTTGCATGCTGGAGACTCAAAACAAGATGAGACAAAAGTCTCAGCTCTAATTCAGCACCACGGGCTCTAGACGAGACTCAACTTGACTCAGACTTGTGCACCACCGACTCGCCATGAGATGAAACCAGGACTTTTGCCCCACAGACCTCAGCCACAGACTCTAAACTCAGCTCGACTTAGGACTCGACTCGGACTCCAGCATCACAGGTTTGAGACTCGACCAGGACGTGTTCACCAAAGACTCGAGATTACATTTCCTTGGACTTGCGCCACAGACTCTACACTCGACTAGGACTCGAGCCTAATGGGACTTGGACTTACTCTAAAGACTCAAGACTTGAATCAGACTTGTGCTTCAGACTATATTTGACATGGACTAATGCCACTGACTCAAGACTCGGCCTTTTGCCCCACAGACTCGGTGTTCGACTCGACTCGGCCTTTTGTCCCACAGACTCGGTGTTCGACTCGACTCGGCCTTTTGCCCCACGGACTCGGTGTTCGACTCGACTCGGCCTTTTGCCCACGTGCTCGGGGTTAGACTCGAATCGGCCTTTTTGTCCCACAGACCGGGGTTAGGGACTCGGACTCGCCTTTTGTCCACAAATCGGGGTTAGACTCCTTGACTCGCCTTTGTCCCACAGACTCGGGGTTAGGACTCGACTCGGCCTTTTGCCCCACAGACTCGGTGTTTCGAACTCGACTCGGGCCTTTTGTCCCAAAGACTCGGTGTTTCGATCGACTCGGCCTTTTGCCCCCGGGATCGGGGTTAGACTCGACTCGGCCTTTTGTCCCAACAGGACTTGGTGTTCGACTGGCCTTTTGTCCCACAGACTCGGGATTAGAATCGACCGCCGTTTACCCACAGACTAGGGATTAGGACTCGACTCTGGCCTTTTGCCTTCCACAGGACTCGGGTTAGACTCGACTCGGCCTTTGCCCACCAAGGACTCGGGGTTAGATCGACTCGCCTTTTTGTTCCCACAGATCGGGGTAGACTGACTAGGCCTTTTGCCCCACAAGACTCGGTATTAGACCGACTCGGCTTTTTACCCACAGACTCGGGATTAGACTCGACTCGGCTTTTGCCCCACAGATCGGGGTTAGGATCGACTCGGCCTTTTACCCCACAGGTCGGGATATTAGACTCGACTCGGCTTTTGCCACAGAAGGGATTAGACTCGACTCGGCCTTTTGCCCCACAGAATCGGTATTTAGACTTGACTCGGCCTTTGCCCCACAGACTCGGGGTTAGACTCGACTCGGCCTTTTGCCCCACCAGACTCGGGATTAGACTCGACTCGGCCTTTTGCCCCACAGACTAGGGATTAGAACTCGACTCGCCGTTTTACCCACAGACTCGGGATTAGACTCGACTCGGCCGTTTGCCCCACAGACTCGGGATTAGACTCGACTCGAACTTTTGCCCCACAGACTCGGGATTAGACTCGACTCGGCCTTTTGCCCCACAGACTCGGGGTTAGACTCGACTCGGCCTTTTGCCCCACAGACTCTTATGTTATTTATTTATTGTCCGTTTATTTAAACTATTAATCTAAACTTATAAATGAGATAAGCTAGTTTAATTCTTACATACAACATCTAGGCTGCCCAGGCAGCTCGGGTCTCTGAGTCTTGGTCCTCCTAAAGGTTCTTAATGAGAACAGTTTCTCCTTGCCTCTAGATTGAATTTAGGATTGGCCTTAAGTAAAAGAAAGTAACAGATATATAGTTATTATTTCTTTTTTTTTTAAATCATCTTGATCTATTCTACTATTTATGTATTATAGTCTTATGTATTTAATTTGCTCCTTTTTGTTTATAAGTTAGAGCCCTCTATTGTAGTCTATTATTTGTCTTTATTATATTATGTAGTCAGTTAATTTATTCGGTTAACTTAACCTATGCCTTATAATATAGGCAGGAGTCCTGTTCCTCCTACGGTTTCTTAATTGTAAGGTTTAGGGATCTTTCCTGGGCTCGGTCCGTGCAGCTTTGCTGGATGAGGGCTGATGATCTAGAGATTTATGAATCTGCTTTAGGACGCTGCTCCGTTGTAAGAAAGCCTACGGGTTCTAGGTCTATGCCGATGACCTGAGTAACATGGCGTACTGGTTTCTCTGCAGGTGTTCTTCGTGTCGGATTTCTTTAAGCAGCAGGCGCCGCGGCAGAAGGATTCGGAGCCGACCCACACCACCCTGCGGGAGACGCCGACCAACGGAAACCACTACGACGTAGCCAACTGAAGCTAACGGACAGCCCCGAACAGGACCGACCACTGGGGTGGAAACCTGTGAATGTAACACCCTGCTTACTCCCCCCTCCCCCCGCCCCCAAACCCTGTACGTACTCCATGTCCCACGATGCCTTTGGGCTGCTGATGCTGCTACCCACCACCCACGGCTGCTTTCCTGTGTATTCCGCTAACAGTTCAGCAAAGCCCCGTTTGTATATAAATACAGACAGAAATAAAGGAAGCTACTCGCACTATACACGTTTAATTAAGAACGACGTTAAAACACTATGTACAAACGAAAGCCGCCACAGCTCGTGCCTTTCTGATGAAACAAACATTACCATGTGTGAACTGGAACATCAATAAAGTTTTAAGCTCAGATTTATGCTCCGATGTGTCCTGATGGATAAACCAGTGGGCCAAACAAAAGGAGGGGGCGTCCTGCCTCACAGGTACAGGCTGGCAGCAAACACGATGTCCCTCTTGATCTTCGTTATACCTGCGAGACAGACAGGGAACGGTAACGTCCTGTTAGACACAAACTAACGCATGATAGAGGATGAAATGCTTTCAGATCCAAGTCCCAAATTCAGACGGGTTCTTTGGCAAATCTTAGGCAAACACGGCTCCTACTAACCCCATCACGTCACCCGTGCCACTTACCAACCTGCTGTCCTACAGAGTCTATAAACTTTTCACTCCGTCCCAACTTTCCACATGCAAAATTAGTTTCTATGTGCAAAACACAATCAGGTCGGTGACGGCCAAGCTATTAAGAGTCATGCAGCGAACCACAGATTCCTGTTTTTAAGTGGGAAAAGTCCCAACTGTTCCAGAAACAAGGTTCCAATAAAATTCAGCGTTTTAATAACTGCAGCGTTCATTATAAACCAGACCCAGGAGTCGCTGTAATTGCAATGCATTGTGGGTAACATCTCTGGACCCTAGGAGTATAGCTCTATAAACCTAAGAGTTTATTATAATTATTTATAGTTAGGACAGAAACGGGTCGTACCCAGAGCAAACTTGTTCTCCAGCTCCGTGTTCCCGATGGCCTTGGCCGCCTGGCACATCTGCCTCAGAAGCTCCTCCAGACGCCTCATACAGCGGATAATGCTGCCTAACACACACACACACACACACACACACACACACACACACACACACACACAATGAACACGCTCCACATCCCCGCTCTCTAAAGGCCGACTGCATACCATGTGAGTGGAGTCAGTCTCTGGCCTCAAGCATTTATTCCCAAACCCACATTTTTCTTGGAAGAAGATCCTGTTCTTTCACCAATCCCCTGCAAACTTAAAAACAAACAAACCCCCAACTCTGCTGTCCCCTACAAAGTCATTACAGCAACCAAAGGTCCTGGACTCTTACTGGAGTCCCAGCTGAACTGAAGATCAGTTTGAGTCCCATCACCAAAATGCTGGAGCAGCTTCTAGCCGGGTTTGGTTTGATGGATCAGCAGAAATGTTCCGGGACAGTTATACAGCATCAGCAGCTCCTTCTTTCTGATTTCCTTCACGACGTTTGCTGGTGTTAAACTCGGCGTCTCTCGTTAAACACCATCCCCGGCTGATCGGAGCTTCATTCATGGATCTGTTAAGCCCGGCTCTGATTAACCCGACCAGCTGCTGATGATCTAGAACTCCGACTAACATTTCTGACTGAGAACAATCACATTAAGAGCTTCAGCTATTTCTCAATATTATCTTTAGCCTTTTTTTCTTTCTTTCTCAGTATTCTTTTTAATATTTTTTTCTTTTTCTTTCTTTCTTTCTCAGTACCATCTTTAGCCTTTCTTTCCTTCGTCAGCATTAATGGCTGAAATTTTATTTACTGAACATCATAAACTTCGTTATCAATAACTTAAAGCTGATGTTTATTTGGTGTATAATAAGCAGTTTCTGGCTAAATTCCGTTCCTCTGTTCGGACTGAAGCCCAGTCTGATGGGGAGTGATAGAGCAGAACCATCTGACCTCACCCATGGTGATAAACAAAGTGTCTTAACAAACCACCCTCATAAACCATCGGGGATTAAACCAGTTACCTTCGAAGACGTCGGTCATTTTGCAGATCTGAGAGAAGGAGGCGCCGTTGGCCCAGGTGTACACCACGTCCATCAGGTGGGGGCGGAACTGGTTCAGGTACGTCTCCTCGTCCACCTCCAGCTTGGCCTCGGCGGAGACTTTGGCGATCCGTTTGGCGCACTCCTGAAAAACCGGCAGAGCTGAGCTGAGCAAGCGTGGCGCTCGGGCGGAGTCCTGGAGAACCTTACAGTCCCCCAATCGGCGTCCCCACCCTCAAGCGCAGGCAATCATGATGGCATGTGGCAGCCGTGGGCTTAGCTCATCAGGGCTTCAGTCCGTCTCAGAGACTCTACATCTGGCACACGTTTACACGGAACGAAGGGGAATACGAAACTACGCTATCGTTATGACAACGCAACGCTATTAATACGGTTTTAATAGACAGCCACTCTCTGATGTACGATGGGTATACATTCCGACAAATCCATCGGAAGTTGAACCGTGTGTGGGCGTGCCTTAAAGGTGTGTAAAACACTCATGTTAAAATACAGTTGGGCAAAATCATAACACAAAGCTTATTTTATAATAAAGTACTGAACAGCTCATGTCATTTCTTGAATAATGTCTCGAAACTACAATTCCCAGCATGCATCACTCCTACGTCACGCACTGCCGACGTCCCCATCCAGGAACTCTAGCACACCCGGCAAAATTTAAAACTGAGATTACAGATGTTTATAAACTCGGATTCCCATCAAAAAGCCAAGATATCGTAAGTGGGGCCATAATAAAGCCATAATATTAAGCAAGTGCTTTATTTTTTATTTTTATTATTCTTTAGAACTTACATAGAGTTAAAAGAAAGTTTGAGAAACATGAGCAGTGTGTAAGCGCTGATTAAAAAGTCCTACCTGAACAGTACACGAGTTACATTTCATTTATATTCCTGTCCGGATCGGCCACATCTGTGTTTTTCTTTAAATCCCAATAGATAATGGCGGGCAGAATTAGATCCTGATTAGATCAGAACTCTCTTTGGTCATTTTACAAGGTTTAATTCCTCGTTACTCGCTGTGGACCTCGTAGCGCAGCCATTCCCGAATCTTAAACCGGACGTTTTCATGCTATTTAACTGGACTGAATGTCAGAACAATTTTTTTTCTCTCCAACTCAGACCAGCGACCCTTGGCCACACCACCACCACCACCACCAAACCCTGGGGTCTTTACATTTCTTTTTCATACAGTTCCTAATAAACGTCACACAGCTTGGTGTTTAAAGGAGATTTTAAAGTCCTCTACATGTATTAGGCATTATTTTACACACACACACACACACACACACACACACACACACACACACACACACACGTATAATACACTGAATACATCATTAAGAGACCAAAAAAAACATCAGAAACTGGTTTATTCCTTAATAAACAAATCCAACCCGCTCTTACCTGCATCTGCCGGAGGGGTCCTGCTAACTGCTCCGTGAGTTTGGGCATCTCATTAGCCTGTACGAGAGGAAACATAACACCTAATGTACAGGTGCACACCTTATAACATCCGCATTACGCTCTTTTAAAGAGGTTGTTGATCAGACATTACCACAGACACACAGCCCAGTTATGATACAACTTAGAGAGACTACATGGGCACAAAGGGGTACTACTCACAATAGGACAGGTACATAGACTTACCAACACCACTTACAGCTTGGTACAAACACGGAGAGGAAAGTCATACACACGAAGAAAAACAACCACTTCAGAGCGCATTAATGCCACAGAAACAGAGCCGACCTTTAACCCCGCACTAACCCACGGCGGCTTCAGCTGCAGGTCACTCAGCAACGCTCAGTGTTTGCACGTGGAAACAATCCAACGGACGGCCGGGAGAAGAGGAAGCAGCCGCCCACACACACAATAACAAGTGTGCCCTCGCACCGAGCACAAACCCCCCCAGCGCTAGAACTTCCTAAAGAACCGGCTGCATTGTGGTGAATTAGATTAGCCCCATTCCATCTGAAATGACTCTAATGCTCCAACGCAAATATCGAATTAACCAATCAGACGGCAGCAACTCGGCAACTTCTCATAACTCTCCAAAGATCGTACTGGAAAAAACGTGCCTGACTCTACTAATAAACAAAACACTAACAGTAATAGATCAGCTATAGTACCTAGTACATGCAGTATAAACAGTAACATAATAGTCGCATAACAGTGCTCACTATTTTATATACTGTGTTATACTACATATACATCTAATCTACTATTTTATTAATTATATTATTTATTAAACTTCATCTTACTGTATTTATAGATTAATGACATGCTGAAATGTACTAGATATGTACTGTTATAACAAGCAGAAAGCAGACTGACTCGTCCAAAACTTTGTTTGTACTCCACAAAAAAAAGCCTTGGGTATTAAAACGGCTCATTAAAATCGGTCCTGAAATAATTCGGTTACAAAGAACACAGCTCCTCCGTTCCTTATTTGTTTACAAGCCAGTCCTGCCTGGACCAATATGGCGGACACACTGACGTACAGCAGGAATGGGGCGAAGCAGTCCATGGTACTTTATAAAGTCTACGTATATAGGCCTACACACAGCGCCATCTGTAGGTTTTACAGAGAATGGTCCGAGGGCAGTTTAAATTTGTTCCTGCACAGGCTGTCTAACCTCAAACGTTTTCTTTATTGAAGCCTTAGCTCCAACCTTTAAAGAGACTTGATTAATAAGTGAAATAAAATGTTTATATTTACATTTTCCTGGAAGACGAAGCAGCTGAGCAGCGCCGTGGCCTGTTCTGCTGTCAGGTCATTAAACAGGCCGTTAAACATCATCTCGGTCAGGAGCAGCTCGTCCGCACTGCAACACACACACACACACACACACACACACACACACACGGGTTCAAACCGGTTCTATAATTCGATAACCCTTAAACACAGAGCGATCTGATTGGCTCTCCACCTGCTGATCTCACAGGCGACCCGCCCCTTCATCTCGATGACGTCGGAGGACGTGGCGAAGCCGAGGCGACGCAGCACACGCTTCCGACACTTCAGCTCGTCCATCTGCAGCACGGTGCGAGCCTTCTTCAGCTCCCGCTTCGCTGTTTTGATATCACCCGCAATCTGACACACACACAGACACAGAATGTATTAGTGCATTGGTAAGGACCTAAAATGAACCCCAATGATGCCACAGGAGTGCTTCCCCTATAGTGCTGCCCTACAAAAAGTCTCTCAGAGGCTACTTTTGGCTAGTGTACCTTTTTGAGAGAGATCGTCGCTGGACATGCCTGTATGTAGCAAACATCGTTACGTACTGCTAATTGCTCTCATGGTTTTTTCCTGTATTTTTGTGTTAGGAACCACAGCTAAAGCCTTTCCGCCATATAGTTTCCAGCCACCGATACAGGCCTCGGTTCTCCAACACCACGTCTCTTTATCAACTAACAAAGAAACAGTCTAACTCAAAGGCCTGGAAGCAGACCTGCTTTAACTGAGCCTCATTTCGTGCTCGACTCGGCACAGGAACAGCTTTTATTTCAAGTATAATAACTATCATCAGGTGCAATCATAGACAGAGATCAAAGGCAAGCACAGTCAGCAAGCCTTTAGTAATAAGCGTTTCAGACCTGAGTTACAGAGGGAACAAAGGGGCAAAATATGATCCATTTATTTATTGCTTACGTTTCCTTTGGCTTCGTGGCAGGTAGTACGAACCTGAGATATTTCATGTTTTTCCCCTGTTAATCAGGATTAGAACCATCTGCTTGAAATCACATCCTATTCATTTACTTTCTCATGACTAGCCCTAAATGAAGGCCGTCCCAGCTCTTTTGAGAACGGCTTGCAGGCCTGAAATGCAGGAATATGTTTATTAACAGAAAAAAACATGACACACCTCGGGTTCGTACCGTCTGCGATGAAATAAAAGCCAAAGGAAACGTGAGAAACGCTGCATTCCATCCTAAACAGCTGGAGCAGACGGTTTGTTTTATGTAGAGCAACTGCTTTACCAGAACTCATCGGGCCTGTGGACACACTGTTATTTATTCTGTGGAGCACGGGTCTGGCTCTTCTCATTCTCCTGTGGCCCATAGCTGCAGACCCGCCGTGGCAGCGCTACAGAGGAAGGCTGAGTGATTAGGCGGGTTTTTTGTGGTATTTACTTTAGAAGTGGACGGACTGTTTAGCAGATGTGTACGGTGTTTGTTTATGAAGCTCGCATCGTTGGTGTACAGAGATACACACACGCTCTGAGCCTGTTTGTTGTGTATGTGCATTACCCCCACACACACACACACACACACACACACACACACACACACACACACACACACACACACACACACACACACACACACACACACACACACACACTACTGCGAGCTCTTCTGCTCTGATCTAATCGCCCTAATCGCTACTGAAGCCTGTGTTTCCTGACTTTGTTTCTCTCTGCTCCAGGAAGTGGCACAGTGGCACGGTGGCACCGGGTGTGACGGGAAGAATGCCACCGGGTGGAAAAATTCAACTAAAATACTGACATGACCTTTCAGAAAGAATGGTCCTTCAGCCTGACTGGTGCCTACTGACATCAGGGGTCGTATCACCGGGTCCAAAAACACAGTGTGTGTGTGTGTGTGTGTGTGTGTGTGTGTGTGTGTGCGCGCACTCACCACCGCTTTCTTCTCACAGAGTGTGTACACGGCTTCGAGGCCGGGGTCGGTGTGCAGCGGGTGCGTGTACATCCGATGTTCGAACGCCTCCACCTTCTGGATGACCTTCTTCAGGCCCGAGTCCTTAATGCCCATGTCATCGATGGGGTCCAGCAAGGGGAGGCCGTCAGGAAAGCGCTTCTGGACCTCCTGCACCAACAGAGAGAGACCAGCCCTGCTTAGTACCAACTACACGAGCTGCCGGACATGGTACCGCGGTCCAGTTTGTTTGCATCCTTTATTTCCTGAGTGATTTTATACCGGTTTTGTTTAGAAAAAAACCTGCAGACAATGCACAACTTTTATTCGAATAACCAAAAGGGCCAAAACACCTGCCTTAGGTTCCACACACACCTTCATTGTCATGTGTGTCCACGGAAAGTCCTCACAAGGACAGCAAGACCATCGTGTGTGTGTGTGTGTGTGTGTGTGTGTGTGTGTGTGTGTGTTACCTGTATGGATTTGAGCATGCTCTGTCGGTTATCGTACGGTCTCAGGTCTTTGGGAATGTAGAGCCGTACTGAGCTGATGGAGGTGATCAGGTTCAGCATGACGGGCACCACCTGATCATACACATCACAAAAACCAATCATTTATCAATATCTAATCAATCACCTGATCATACAGAACACAAACCCCTCCCCCCTCACCTGCATCTCTCCTTTCTCTCCCGCTGCTGCCGGTTTAGCCGCTTCGGTCGCAGCATTTTTCACGCTGTCTTTACTGCAGTGTAATAAAACCTCCAGTACATACAGAGGGTCCAGCTCACCGCTCCCGGCCTGCACACACACACACACACACACACACACGGTTATGTTACCTGTACCTACTGACAGGTCTATAGCACAGGACTCGATGAACGGAACAGTGGAAGCACCTTGACGTTCGATTTCTTGGAGAAGTTGACGACGACGCCCCATCCGAACTCCAGATCGTCCTTCTTCACCTGCCCGATGAGACAGGGGGACAGTCAGAACAGTGGAGCGCAGAAGGACCTTCAGAGTTTAGGGGGACTCACCTTCACCAGGCGTCCCGGCTGCAGGAAGGGCAGGCAGTATTTGGGTTTATGAATGTATTCCTCGATCTCTTTGCCCAGCTTGGCCAACTGCTGCCGGATTTTGTAATAGTTAACCACGCTGTCCTCGTTTGGGATCTCGATGCTGTTGTATATCCCCTCCAGCTTCTTCATTTCTGACAAACACACGAGGAAAGAGTGAGAGGGGCACGGACAAATGGGGACAGAGCCAGAGAAAGCGAGGGGGCACACAGCCAGGGGCAGGACAACATTAGTGTAATGTTTAATTATTCTGGATTTTCCTTTCCATCTGTGTGTTTAGGACTTGGTGTTCCCTAAAACATTATAAAACAATAGTTAAGTCCTTCCATGTTCTTCGGAGCAGCCCTGGAGTACTGTACGTGAGGTTTAAGAGCAGGGCTTACTCTCGACCACCCCGGGGACGGCTCGGTAATGCTGGAACTGGTAGAAGGATTTCTCCAGCATGTACTCGGGGTTGATCTCCTCCACACGCAGCAGGTTCAGCACCATGTTATAGGTGAGGTGGAAGGCGCTGTTCAGAGGGTCAGCAGATCCCTGTCAGCACAGAGAGAGTTCGGGTTAGTACAGCCTGCAACGCGCTCATAACACAAGGCTTCTCTTGAGCACAGTAACGTTTTAAGTGGTATCTGTGAATGTAACTCTGTACTGTAGAGCTTGATAAAGGTTTGATAAAGGAGTCCCTTGTCCATGTGGTTCTATCAGCTGCTGATGAATGAGGGTTCTTGATGCAGTGCCGTCTGAGGGAGCGGAGATCACCCCTTTTCAGTTTAGGCTTGTGCCCTTACCCTTTAAATGATGTGGAGTTTCTCCCTCGTTTAGCAGAACCCTGGCCCCGCTGCACTCTTACACAACACACTCTTGCATAATAAGGGTCGGCTGAAGCGGGCCGTGCATTAGTGTGACTGATGAAACACAAACAGCTCTCGGCAACGGCACTCAGGATCTGGGAAGCGTCCACCTAAAACAATCCTGCGTTGCAATCGGTCGTTCGCTCTCACGCACGGCCCGAGCCCCACACGAGACCGAGCAGCGATAGCGCCCCCTTTTCCAGAGGCCCTCGGCACTCAGCGCTCAGTTTGATGGATTGCGGAAAACTCGTACGAGATGTTAGCAGGAAGATAAAGTTGCGTAAGACTCTGGCTTCATCCGAGACCTTCTGGTAAGTCCGTGCGAGCCTTCAGTAAACAGAGGAGGACTTTAGGAGTGTGGATGAAGGATATGGTGAACGGGACGTGTTGAGCTGTTAATGAGGGCTCTGGAGCACACATGCTGTGAGTTTAGTGGACTGATCGACAGACGTGGCTTTTTAACCAAGACACAACATCACTGAGGAGTGCAGCAAGAAACGATCGCTCTTTAATCGGTTAACCTTCTTTAGTTCTTTAATCACAGCCACACGTTTCTTGCAAAGCCAGGTTTTTTTCTATAGCTCTTTTCTTGTCTCATAGCAGCTTCACAAATATCCAGGCCCAGAGCCGTAACTGAGCAAGCCTGGGGTGATGGTGCCAAGGAAAAAGTCCCTAAATGTTATGGAAGAAACCCTGGGAGGTCCAAGACTCAAAGAGACACCCGACCTGCTAGGGTGGCCTACATGTACAGCAATTAGCAGACACCCTTATCCAGAGCGACTTACACTTGATACAGTTTTATAATACAAGCAATTGTGGATTAAGGGCCTTGCTCAAGGACCCAACAGTGGCAGCTTGGCACAGGTGGGATTTGAACCCTGGCCCTTGTGGTCCATAGTCCAGTACCTTACCTGCTAGGCCACCACAGTCACAGGCCTAGATGATAAATGTAAGAATTTAAGTTATCGAATTAATAATTTACAACTTCAATTATTAATATTTTAGACAAAATTAAACATTTAATATTATTAACAATAATGATAAATTATATTTAATAATAAATGTAAATATAATACATTAAAAATACAATCTATTTACTACCATAAAGTGAACACAATATTATAAAGAGTACAATAATATAGAGAATATAAGACACCAGTAAATAGAACTAGATCTGCTTAAAATTTGACAATGTGGGTTTGTGTCCCAATACTTTTGGCCATGTGGGTTTGATAGGGTATTATGTAGACATGTGTATTATTTATATGGAGACACAGAAAGGGGAGAGGGGGGAGATCACATTGCGAATCAACATTTCAAACATCTTGAAATCAGGTCGAGCAGCAAGTCTGAGCTGGTGCTCCGTGTTCTTGTCCGACACCTATTACTTATTATGCTTTTTAAAACGTTTATACCTTCAAGAGCTGCTTCCCCACGGCCGGACTCATCTTCTCATCCACCATGAAGATCACGATGCCTCTCTCGTCCATCCCCCTCCTCCCGGCTCGCCCAGACATCTGGATGTACTCCCCCGAGCTGATCTGGTGAGACGGAGACAGCTGCTCTTAGACCTGTTTTTCATCCAATGTTTCCCAATCCTCTCTGCACTCACGCCAACCCCTGTCCAACATTCAGTCAGCAGCACATCCCTCAGCTCGGAGCCCCACGTAGCACCAGGAGAAGCACCATTACGCAAGTTACCGTCACGGTTCCCTTTAACATGCACGTTTTGTTTGTTTATAGATTATATTATCCTGTATAGGTAAAACACATTAGACCCAAGCAATGGAAAGGAACGACTAGAAACAGAGGTTTACACATGTAAACAAAATGTTCCATCATAGATTCATCATCTCAAACAACCCAGTGAAGCCGATGAAGAATTTAAATAAATGAATCTTCTGCATTTCAGTTTTAAACAATGCTCATGGACCAAAATGCCAGCTGATAACCCAGCACGGCTCTGGGCAGAGGATCCAGACTCTAAGGCCCCGCTGAAGCCGGGCGGAGACTGCTGAGGGGTCACTCGCGGTTGAAGGAGAGCGAACTCGGCCCGGCGCGTTCCTGAATGCGCTCCCGGGCCGTCCGGTTGGAAGGCAGCTCGCGCTCATAGCCATGTGGCTCCGATTACAGGCTCGGGAACAGAAAGCAGCAGGGTCTGTTTCACAGCTATCGCTCCTGATCCGAAGACGCTTACATTCAAATAAAACTGCAACTTTCTACAACTCTACATAAAACGTACGTGACAACCTAAATGCAAAGCAGGCCTAGCCTTATTTCATGATCTGCGTCTTAAATCTGAGACACTCTGAGACACTGATGATCTTCTTTAGCTCAGGGTCAAGGGGTTTCTTCAGCAGGACTCTGGGCCGTTTCTCCTGCACGTTTTCTGCATGCTGGATGGTCCAAACATGACCCAGAGGAAGATTCTTGCAAGATGAAGCCAGATTATTGTGTAAAAAATAAATTTGCTAGATCCTACAGAATCCATGATGGCATTTACTTTAACAAGGGTCTTAAGACTTTGAAATAGAAAAGGTCTTTTTGGAACCCACTGTTCCCTCTTCCAGCAGCTTCATTAAAGCTCCGGTTGGATTAAGCTTCATTAATGCAAAGATACTGTAGGTGTTTCATTATGGCTTAGAACAGCCATATTACAGACAAAAACGTTCTACACAAATGAGCTAAAACATCATCAGGTTTTCACACAAGTCCTAAAAGCAGATAAAGAGAACCCAGTTACACAAATGAGACAAAAATATGATTAACATCAGGTCCGATTAAGGTCTGGACCTTTCCAGAACATGAACTTTATTCTTCTTTGAACGACTCAGGTCCTTTAGAGTTGCTGCATGACCCACATTCTCTAGAGATTCAGGTCATTTTCCTTTAGAATTTGCCGCTGTAATTCAGAATGCATTGCTCCTTTGATGACGGTGAGTTGTCCTGGCCCAGATGCAGCAAAACAGCAAACCATGGTACTACCACCACCACGTTTCAGACTGAACACGTCTCATTTGAACCCAAAAGTCCTACTTTGTTCTCCACTAAACGTTTTTCTAATAACCTTCTGACTTGTCCACTGGCTTTCTCCTTCGTTCTCCTGATGGTGGCCCACGAGCATGAACATCATCCAACGTGAGAGGCCTTTAGTTGCTTAGAAGTCACCCTGGATTCCTGTGACACCTCGTGGACCATTACACACCTTGCTCTTTAAGGAATATTTTTCTGGTCGGCCCCTCCTGAGGAGGGTAACAACGGTCTACAACTTTTCCTGACTGTGGATCGGTGGAGTCCAAACTCTTTAGAGATGGCTTTGTAACCTTTTCTAGCCTGACATAGATATATATAGGATTGTTTTCCTCGATAAAGAAGTAAATACCCGAGTGGATTTCTGTCATTTGTTTAATCTGGTTCACGGCTCATGTACTTCAGGTCTCGTGTGAAAACCCGATGCCGAAACTCAAACCAGAGCTGCCAATGAATCTGGATCGATCCGTCCTATTTATAAAACCCCGAGCGGCCTGCAGATCCAGAGGACACATGGCAGCGAGTTCCTGCTTCCTCGTGCTGTGATTCATTTCCCTCACAGATTCCAGATGTTCCAGCGCTCTCTGGATGGCAGCTTCCTCCGAGCTTCACGCCAAAAGCTTTTTTCTTTCCCTCTTTTTCTTTCAAAATAATAAATTCCAGCTAGCGCGAGTCACGGCTTCACGCTCACACAAACAATACGTGGCCGTTTGGAAGCAGAAAAGCTGCTCTGTAGCGCAGAAGTGTAAGAGCAGAACCATCCTGGTTCCTGCACCCTCTGGGTTTGGATTGGCTTGTTATTAAATGCACGGACGTCCCTGATTTTAGGTTACTCTAAAACCGGTGCACATGTCTGCATTAATGCTGCAGAGGAACTGACCTTGAGGAACTTAAACATTTCAGTCACTCTCTCACCCTGTTGCTGACACACTGGAGGCTGGGTGCTGCTTCTGTACCAAATCATGGTTATAGCCTCCTGTCTGAAACCAGACTGTTATGTTTTTACCTCATTACTAGCCCCACATATTGCAGAACTAACCCGTGTGTGTGTGTGTGTGTGTGTGTGTGTGTGTGTGTGTGTGTGTGTGTGTGTGTGTGTGGGTACGCACAAAGCGGAAGTCCTTGCCGTCGAACTTGCGGGCGCTGGTGAAGAGCACGGTTCGAGCGGGCATGTTGATCCCCATGGCAAACGTCTCCGTAGCGAACAAAGCCTGGGGAAACACCATCAGTTTTTGTGCTGCTCAGGATTTCAATCTATTAGAGTCTGAAGCTCACTAGAGTCGAACCTTCAGCAGTCCCTCCGAGAACAGGATCTCGATGGTCTCTTTCAGGATGGGCAGCAGTCCGCCGTGGTGGATCCCGATTCCTCGCTTCAGCAGAGGCAGGACGTGCTCGACCTACAGACACGGGTTAAGTGTCGCCTAAGTATCGTTAGACAAGAGTGCATGCAATACCCATGTCTCAGAGGCAGCCTGTTGCTCGGCCTATAAGCTCCTGATGAGCTGTTCTGCCCGGCGACTGAGCTCTGATTGGCCAGCCCGATTTTAACAGGCTCTGATTGAACATGTTATGCAGCGCCGGGGTCCGTCAGTCCCGGTGTCACACCGGTGTCACACAGCTCGCCGTGGGGTTTTCGGTGTGAAAGGCCTTTAAACGGCGCCGACTGACACGAACCTCGCCGAGGGACGATAAACTTTATTAGGACGCAACAATAACGTTACGCTCAGGCAAGCCGTCTGCACCCGAGCTACCCCCGAGCCAGAGCTGTGTGAAGGGGGAAGGGGTAAGGGGGTGTAAAGAGGAACCAGATGGACCGGGGGGTGGAGGAGATGAAAGCAGCAGTGAGAGACCTGCACGCCACACGCAGGACATTCAGAGGTGTAGACGGCTCGGTACGAATCTGTACAACATCTACCCGTGTTTTAGGAGGATCCGTGTTTTAAAAGTTCCAACGGCCCACAAGCGGTTCATTCTCACCGGCTCAAACAAAAGCAGAATCTTGTGATTTAGCAGATCTATCAAACTACATTAAGTTTAAGCTTTAACTTAAATATAACTTATTACTAATGACACAGTTTCAAGCACTGTATATTGTCGTCCCTCAGTCTTCTTATAATTCTTCTTCCACACATTTTTGCCGATAATACAGGCCAAACTTAACTAACAAAAGTATTGGGACACAAACCCACAAGTGGCAAAAGTACTGGGACGCAGACTTGCACGTGGCCAAAAGTACTGGGACGCAGACTTGCACGTGGCCAAAAGTACTGGGACGCAGACTTGCACGTGGCCAAAAGTACTGGGACGCAGACTTGCACGTGGCCAAAAGAAGTACTGGGACGCAGGAGACTTGCACGTGGGCCAAAAGTACTGGGGGACGCAGGACTTGCAACTGTGAGCCCCAAAAAGTACTACTGGGACGCAGGGGACTTTGCACGTGGCCAAAAGTACTGGGAACGCCAAGGACTTGGGCACGTGGCCAAAAAGGTAACTGGGACGCAGGACTGCACGTGGCCAAAAAAAAGTACTGGGACGGCAAGGACTTCAACGTGGCCAAAAGTAACTTATGGGGACGGCACCAGGACTTGCACGTGGCCAAAAAAAGAACTGGGACGCAGACTTTGCACGTGGCCAAAAGTTGGTACTGGGAAACGGGCAGACTTGGACGTGGCCAAACGTAATGGGAACGCAGGGGGACTTGCACGGGGCCCCCAAAACAGTACTGGGGACGCAGGACTTGGCACGTGGGCCCCAAAAAGTTAACTGGGACGGCCCAGACTTGCACGTGGCCAAAAAGTACTGGGACGGCAGGGACTTGCACGTGGCCAAAAAGTACTGGGGGAACGCAGACTTTGGGCACGTGGGCCAAAAAGTAACTTGGGAAACGCCAGGACTTTGCACGTGGGCCAAAAAGTTAACTTGGGGACGCCAGGACTTGCCAACGTGGCCAAAAGTACTGGGACGCAGACTTGCACGTGGCCAAAAAGGATACTGGGACGCAGGACTTGCCCGTGGCCAAAAGTACTGGGACGCAGACTTGCACGTGGCCAAAAAGTACTGGGCCGCAGACTTGCACGTGGCCAAAAAAAGTACTGGGGACGCAGGGAACTTTGCACGTGGCCAAAAGTACTGGGACGCGACTTGCACGTGGCCAAAAAAGTACTGGGACGGCAGACTAAGACTTGCACGTGGCCAAAAAAAGTTTACTGGGACGCAAGAACGTTGCACGTGTCCCCCAAAAGTTACTGGGGGACGCAGACTTGCACGTGGGCCAAAAAAAGGTACTGGGACGCAAGAACTGTTGCACGAGGCCAAAAGTACGTGGGACGCACACTTGCACTTGGGCGCAAAACTTGGCACGGTGGGCCAAAAAGTACTGGGACGCAAAAACTTGCAACGTGGCCCAAAAAGTACTGGGGACGCCAAAACTTGCACGTGGCCAAAAGTACTGGGAACGCCAGACAGACTGCACGTGGCGGCCAAAAGTACTGGGACACGCAGACTTGCCCACGTGGCCAAAAAAAGTACTGGGACGCATTCAGACTTGGCACGTGGCCAAAAGTACTGGGACGCAGAACTTGCACGTGGCCAAAATTACTGGGGACGCAGGGACTTTGCACGTGGCCAAAAGTACTGGGACGCAGACTTGCCACCGTGGCCAAAAGTTTACCAAAAGTACTGGGACGCAGACTTGCACGTGGCCAAAAGTACTGGGACGCAGACTTGCACGTGGCCCAAAAGTACTGGGACGCAGACTTGCACGTGGCCAAAAGTACTGGGACGCAGACTAGACTTGCACAACGTGGGCCAAAAAAGTACTGGGACGCGCAGACTTGCACGTGGCCAAAAGTACTGGGACGCCAGACTTGCACGTGGCCAAAAGTACTGGGACGCAGACTTGCACGTGGCCAAAAGTACTGGGACGCAGACTTTGCACGTGGCCAAAAGTACTGGGGACGCAGACTTGCACGTGGCCAAAAGTACTGGGACGCAGACTTGCACGTGGCCAAAAGTACTGGGACGCAGACTTGCACGTGGCCAAAAGTACTGGGACGCAGGGACTTGCAACGTGGACGTGCCCAAAAAGTACTGGGACGCAAAAACTTGCACGTGGCCAAAAGTACTGGGACGCAAAAACTCTTGCACGTGGGCCAAAAAAGTACTGGGTAACGCCAAACTTGCTTTGCACGTGCCCGGGAAAGCAACTGGTACGCAAACTTGCACGATGACCAAAAGCACTGGGGACGCAAACTTGCACGTGACCGCCAAAAGTTACTGGGACCAAAGGTCACTTGCACGTGGCGCCAAAGTACTGGGGACGCCAAACAAAAACTTGCACGTGGCCAAAAATTACGGTTACGCAAACTATAGTCTCTGGTCACAACAGCACTAGGGTAGCGGACGCCAACTTTGCACGTGGCCAAAAGTACTGGGACGCAAACTTGCATGTGGCCAAAAGTATGGGACGCAAACTTTGCACGTGGCCAAAAAGTACTGGGTCACAAAACCAGCTCACAGGGCTCACACAAGACCCCCCTCAAAATCCCCCTAATTTATTAAACATACTAAAAAAAGGGGAGGGCTCAAACTACAAAAATAAACGGGCAGCACCCTATTGACTACATGTGACATTTCTTAAATTGCATCCACCAGAACTCGGGGTTTGGGTCAACAAAATCAAGAGTAGAAGCACCAAAAACAGGATCAGCTACCTGCGGCAGCTTTTTGGTCCTCGTCGGAGAGGCAGTCTGATGGGCGTTGCTGAAAAAACCTCCTTCCACCAGCTCTTCTTTCTCGTCGTCTGGAATTGAGGAGAGACGAGAGTGTTCAGACACTCCCTTACAAGGCCGTGCGACAGCGGGGCTCCGGCTTCCGGCACGGGGGAACCGAGGGGCGGGCGCCTACCTGTGTTGAAAAAAAGTCGAGTTTGGACACCTGCAGGGCGTACGCCTCGCACTTCCTTCTTGCTGAAGGCTGAAGGATGATGACCGGGCTGGAAGTTCCTCTCCATGATCATCTTAACGATCTTGAAGACATGGAAGGACGCTGAGGAAGATTCCGAGTGTGAGCGGAGTCACGTCACAGAGCTCGGCGTATTACATCAACCTAGCTGCCGCCGCTGCCGCCATACTCACCCTTGGGTGCCCCCTTTCCTCACCCTGCCTTTAGGGTCCCACTTGCCCCCCGCTGCTCGCCCCGGGGTCGCCGGCGTCCCGCAGTACCTGCATGGCTGTGTTAAAGTTATCCTCCCTGAACTACTCCCTAAAAAGCCGGACCACAGAAAAACGTTTTTTTAGATACGATATTATATAATTAGTAACTAATAAAAAAGTTAGATATGACTACATACACACATTTTAATAAAAAATATCAATAGTTGTATGGCTTTCAGATACTGTAAATCTGCTGAACCAATCTGCTGCTGTTCAACAGTGGAACAATTCTTACTCACATTTCTTTGAGCTATATTACATATTTTTTAAGTGACAAAGCTTTAGTTTTCTCACAGAATCAGACATTCTTCCTTTACTTTCTTCTAAATTAGTACTATATTATAGTATCATTTTCAGCACCATTACAGCCACACAACCTCACAAAGTTTTACTCTCTTTACAGACCATTTTTTTGGGGCCTCCTAAATACTTTTAAATTTCATAAAACATCTTGCATAAATAAACATCTGCATTAATGTTTTCCTGTTTCATTTTCATTTTAAGATCATTTTTCAGATCTCAGCCGAATGTTTTGCTTACGTTCTCGTCCACCCACCGACCAGGTGCAGTCCGTCGTCCCCCTGATGGAAACACGTAGCTGCTGCAGGCGGAGTGGGGCTGGTAGTCCGTATACACCAATCGTTGGCACGGCTAGGGGCACAACGAATTCAGCACCAACATAAGCATCAGCAGATCGTTTATTACTTAATTACCTCAATAAAACACATAAAACAACACAGTGATTAACAGAAAAAAGGACACCTCTTTAACTTAAAATATGTTGCTCCCCCTGATCCTCAGAACCACAGCGAGCTGTTTAATGTGTATAAAAACGTTCAGGTTTGGGACAAAAATAAACAGGAATATTATTCATAACTACATCTTCTGCATTTCCTGAGGGAACTACACACAACAGTAGTAACTTGCTTTCTACATGCAACGGGAAACGATTGCGGCATGTAGGAAGCATGCATGCGGGTTTTGCGTCCCAATACTTTTTGGCCCCATGTGCGAGTGTGTCCTAATACGTTTGGCGCTGGTGTTGTGGGTTTGTGTCCCGATACTTTTGGACCACATGCGTGTTTGTGTGTCGCAATACTTTTTGACCAGTGTGAGTTTGTGTCCCATACTTATTTTTTTTTTTGTGTTTTTTTTTTTTTTTTTTTCTTTTTTTGTTTTTTTTTTTTGTGTGAGTTTGTTGTCCCAATACTTTTGGTCATAATAGTGGGTTTTGTGTCCCAATACTTTGGCCACATGCGTGTTTGTGACCCAATACTTTTTGTGACCCACGTGCGAAGTTTGTGTCCCAATACTTTTTGGCCATATAGCGTGTTGTGTGTGACCCAATACTTTTGACCCTGACGTGCGAGTTTGTGGTCCCCAATACTTTTGGCCACATGCGTGTTTGTGACCCAATACTTTTTTTTTGACCACGTGCGAGTTTGTGTCCCAATACTTTGGGTCCACATGCGTGTTTGTGACCCAATACTTTTTGGACCACGTGCGAGTTTTGTGTCCCAAGTACTTTTGGCCACATGTGTGTTTTGTTGTCCTAATACTTTTGACCCACGTGCGAGTTTGTGACCCAATACTTTTGACCACATGCAGGCTTCTGTCCCAATACTTTTGGCCACATGTGTGTTTGTGTCCTAATACTTTTGACCACGTGCGAGTTTGTGTCCCAATACCTTTGGCCATATGTGGGTTTGTGTCCCAATACTTTTGGCCACATGCGTATTTGTGACCCAATACTTTTGACCACGTGCGAGTTTGTGTCCCAATACTTTTGGCCATATGTGGGTTTGCGTCTCAATACTTTTGGCCCCATGTGCGAATGTGTCCGAATACGTTTGGCGCTGGTATGGGTTTGTGTCCCAATACTTTTGACCACGTGCGAGTTTGTGTCCCAATACTTTAGGCCATATGTTGGTTTCTGTCCCAATACTTTTGGCCACATGCAGGTTTGCACCCCATGTGCAGGTGTGTCCTAATACTTGTGGGTTTGTGTCCGAATACTTTTGTCCCAGTTCAAGTTTGTGTCCCAGTACTTTTGGTCACATGGGTCTCAGTACTATTTGGCTATGAAATCTGGACCCTCACTGCGGCCTGAGATCTCGTACCTGTGTGTGCAGGTGGCAGATCCACTCGGCGAACTGGCGGGCGTTTGGGATGGTGGCCGACAGGAAAACATAGTGGACGTTATCAGGAAGGAGGATGATGGTCTCCTCCCACACCACGCCTCGCTCTGCAAGAGAAAAAAATAAAATCACGTCATCACGGATCATCGGTGACCATGAGATATGTAAGAAAGGAAACCACAGACCAGCAAACTCACCCGAGTCCCTCATGTAGTGGATCTCATCAAAGACGACCCAGGCCACCTCACGCATGACCTCCGAGCCTCGGTACAGCATGCTCCTCAGAATCTGCAACCACCAGAGCCATGAGGAACAGAACACCGACCGGACACACCCCCACCGTCTGTGATCTAAAGTACCCTCACCTTCTGTAGAGCTCAGAACGGGCTCACTGGAGAGGAGGAACCCGGGGTGTGTGTGTGTGTGTGTGTGTGTTACCTCGGTGGTCATGACGAGGCAGGAGGCGGTGGGGTTGATGGTGACGTCTCCGGTCATCAGGCCCACATCCTGGAACTCTTCGTACATCTCTCTGTACTTCTGATTACTGAGAGCTTTAATGGGACTGGTGAAGATCACACGCTGCTTCTCCCTCAGAGCCAGGGCAATGGCGTATCTACACACACACACACACACACCAGAAAATCTATACTGAACTTCATACAGGACATAAGATATCAACACTCGATTCTGAACAGGTTCCAAAACTCCAAGAACCGAGGGGAGGAAAAAACAATTTCGATTCCACTCATCGGTTCCAACAAACCTTTTTCGCTTCAAATACACAGCTGCGACCGGTGCAAAAACCCGCCTGTATTAAGGGGGCACCCACCTGCCGGATCCAGCACATCAGGAAGTTTGATTTGATACGCTCCACTAGAGGGCGCTCAGAAGTTCGAGAGAGACAACAAAAAGCCTAAGTGTGATACGTGTGGAACGTTCATCAGTTATAAACAGGATACAGCCTCTAACGCATGAGCCTGAGCTTCAGCAGGGAACCGGGTTCGACCGACTGCTCTCTGCTAGGGCAAATGCCGCATGAGAGTCCAAGATGGGGGAGTCTAAAACACTTAACGTGAACACAGCTTAACGCGGATTAAGTAATGCTCTAAAACAGCGATCTAGAACCCAAACCCCTCTCGGTTATTACTGACCCTGAGTCACAGTTACTGCTGAGACCATGGACCTGTGCTCCAAAGGACAGGAATCGGTTCTACACCAGGCTTCTTCATCCCATTTAAACTGGGTAGAAGTAAAAAGCTTACTGTGTAAATGATTCCTGTCCTGCTCAGTAATAACCAAGAGGGGTTTGGGTTCTAGATCGCCACTTTAGCACATTAATCCAGATTAATCTTTTTACTTAAAATGGGTTTAAATGGGGAAAAAGCTTACTGTAAAAATGATCCTTTAGAACCTGAAAACAATGAAGATATTCTTTATTCCTGAAGATTCAGCACCTTTTTAATACCAGTTCGGAATCAAACCTCGGAGTCGATAAGCAGAACCGATAAAATGGCAAAGGCGAGTATACAGGTGTGTTTTTGGGAGAGCAGCCTGCACAGAGCACTCACTCGGCACACACGGTCTTCCCGGCCGATGTGTGAGCAGAGACGAGCACGGACTGGTTGTTGTCGATGCACAGAATGGCCTCACGCTGGAACGGGTCCAGGATGAACGGGTACTCCTGCGAGAGGGGACATCGAGCAAAACGTTTGACTCAATATATACTCAGATATATACTTTAATAAAGCAACTCCAGAAATACTTCCTTCCATTACTTTGAATTGTTATTCTTCAGAAAAAGAGGATGTTTTACCCGGCTATGTAATATATGGTGCAGCTGCAGTAAGATATACCATATATAATAATATATATTCAATTATTATGCAATGACATTAGGATTGCTGCAGAACAAAGCAAATCTACACAAAAACATTTAGTTGGTATTACAGAGAGAGAATAAAAATAAATATTGAATATAAATATTTCAAACCTTACGTTCCCAGCAAATTCTTTTTATTGCAAGGGACTAAAGTATTATTGTTAAAACACATATACAAGAAAAAGTCCATCGTTTACATGACAGAAATAAAGGAACGTCTTTAGGCAGATGTAAAACCAATAGCGGTGAGCAGAGGGAATGGTTACACCCCTAGGCATGACCATAAGATGGAGTTCCCATACAGGAAAATAGTTTTGTTCTATTTTTAAAAAAGTAAGAAACGTTTTTAGCCTGGAATTGGTACAGTGTGTAAGAAAGTTGATCCGCATACATAACTACACACTCAGCAGCATTAGAGGCTTTGTCTGATGAATGAACTTCTCCAAAAGCAAACCAACAAAATGTCCATATAAATGCAGGTCTATAATAAACACCGGCTAACATTCTAACATAGGACCGATGACAATACCCGGAAAAATCCACACGTGGGCAAATACCAGGAGCATCACTGCCCTCACCTTTGCTGCCTTTCCGACCCGTGGCTTCAGCGGAGTGAATTCCTGATCTGCAGGCAGCGCCACCTACAGGACCGAGAAGGCTTTTTAACGACAGAACCAAAGCGGGGACACTCAGCCCGACCTGTTTTAAGCGCTTACCTCATGGGTGCAGCCCTCCACGGTCTCGACCTGCTCCACCTTCACCTGAGGCATCAATTCTGCAAGGCTGCAGGGGGAACGGACGATACGATAAAAACCCAAAACACAACCAGAACCATAAAGATCGGAAAGGAGACTCGGGCTCACTTGACTTCCTCCGATGAAACCATGTCGAGTTTGGCTTTCTTCCCCAGCACCACCTCCTCGGTGCCGTCGTTGTCCGCCTCCCGCTTGGCCCTGGCCCCGGACGGGGGCTGCGGCTTCCCCGGGCCATGAGAGCCGGCCTTTTTACTACATAAACAAATGCAGTGTTTAGTGATGTGCATGTTTTAACCTCCGGCTCTGCACTTATGTCCTGCCATCTTAAATCTAGATGAAATAAACAAACTAAAGAAACAAGGCAAACCCTCAAACACTGCTGAATCCTGGGAGGTAGTACAGGCACGGCGTGGTTACCATGACAACCTCACCGGCCACTTTATTAGGCACCTCTTTCTAGTACCGGATTCAGAACCGCTTTAACTCTTCGTTTCAATTTCGATTCAACAAGGTGCTGGAAACAATCCTCCTTTTTTGATGATCCACTTGTGTTTTGAAAGGTTTCAGAGCTCGGTAATGGTTCATTAAATCTTCTGCACACGGCTTTAAGACAAAGCTGGTCAAACTTTGGACTGAAAAGTCGATCTAGACTCAAACCCGCCTCAGCTATTGAACGCTGCATCACGAGCTGAAGAGAGTTTATCTGTCCTGCTCCTAAATATCATAATATGATTTTTGCTCTAACACCGATGAAAGACGTAAATATAGCAAAAACACTTGTTAAAGTCCGAAAATTACCCCCCATCTAACGTTCATATTGCAGGAGCTCTTCAACCTACTAGCGACATGCTAACTCGTGGGCTAACCGGACAGGTAAATAAACTACTTTAAAACTACACAAGGCAAAACTCAGAGTCTAAACGCTCCCTAAAACATAAACCCCAACTTACTCAGACTTGGTCTCAGGCTTCGAAGCGGATTTTTTACTAGAACCCGACTGTTCATCATCAAACACGCTGAACAGATCCTCTCCAAATGCGTCCGCCATGATTCACCTCCCAAAGACCACAACTCCCACAATGCCGTGCGCGGGGCTGCTTCCGACCATAAAATGACTCAAACGCGCGAAGCTCAGAACGATAAAACAATAAACTCTAATACAATAAAAACTTCTCTTTATGTTAAAATCGGAATTTATTTTACTATTCAAAAGTGAGTTAAAGTAATAATGTACATCTACAGTAATAACGTACTATAAACTATATTTTGCACTTTACAGTTATTTTTATATAAAATAAAAACAGTATCAAATTTTTATCATAATTTGATTAATATAATTTATATAATATTTAATTTTCTTATCAGCTGTTCAGGAGTCCAAGGATTTCTGGCGATGAGGTGACAGTGCTGAGCTACCACGTAAAAACAAGAAAGTAATTAAAATATAATATTTTATTAAAGTTATTAAATATTTATTGTAGAGCTTAATTAAATAAGAGAGTTCATTCTCTAAAAAAAAAAATGACAAACAAAAATTCTACAATAATTTAAACTCCTGTCCTTGGGCCTCTTTAAAGGTGCTTATCAAATTAAATTTGATCATTATTATTATTATTATTATTATTATTATTATTGTTATTATTATATATGATTATTATTTATATTAATAGTATAGTGGTAGTAGAAGTATTAAACTATAATTATTTGCTATTATTATTATTATTATTATTATTATTGTTATTATTATTACTATTATTATTGTTGCTGTTGCTGTTAATTTAGTTAAAAAATAACTAAATAATTAAGTCATGCAGTAGGGTAGCATCTGTGCTGCACAGCTATGGGCATGGATTCTTATATTTGTACTTTAATTATGCATTTTTAAACATTTTAAATAGTTATTATTGTTTTTAAAACTTTTATTCTAAGGTTATAAGTAATTAATATTTGCTTTTTAACAGAACAATTAAAATGATAAAACTGTATTTTACATAATCTACATTTTACTGTGCGTTTGTGTCTCTTTCTAATCCATTTTTTATTATACAGCCCTGGAAAAAAATGAGACCACAGTAAAACGATCAGTTTCTCTAGTTTTATTATATTATGTACTGTTTTTTTTTTTTAATTAATGACAAATTCCAAATAAAAAATATTGATTTGCAGCAACGACAAGAACATTTATCCAAAATAACAAAGACAATGCAGTGCTTTAAGATCTTGATTAATAATCAAAATTAATAATACAAAGAAAACAAGTTTTGATTTATATTTTTACCAAAGCAATACTAATGTCATAACTTAGGAAAGTTCAGAAATCAATATTTCAATCCCAGTTTTAATGTGTCTTGTACTTTTCCTCAATAAATAAGTTCATTAAGTAGAATCAGGTGTGTCTGAGTCGGAGTTCATCAGGTACTGGACTGGAATGGCTGTGGAGAAAAACATCCACAGCTGTACAGTATACTGTAAATATATGCGGAATGGTGTGCTTTTATTTTGAAGTCTGAGTGCCTCTGGTCGCTGGCTTCACCCCGCTGTTCGGCTGTACGTGGTCCGGGGTGCCGTTCTACCTTCTGACTTTAAATAAGAAACGTCTTCATGGGTGGAAAGAAGAAGAAAGGAGCTGCTGTAGGTTCTGCTCCCGCAGCTCCAGATGCGGCAACCAAACAGCAGCAGCAGCAAAACAGCCAGAGAGGAAACGGCACGAAAACTAAAGGTTTGGTTCGGTCCTGATGCAGCTCTGGAGGTTTGGGTCCGGACTGCTGACGCTCATGGTGTTTCTCTTCTCCTTCCAGCACCTAAAACCTACACCCTGTCCAGCAGCACCTCCGTCCAGGGGGAGGCAGCAGCAGCAGCAGGAGGAGATAAATCAGTGCTGAAGGTAAAAGCAAAACATCTGGACAGAGCCTGCTGCAAGTTCTGTAGATGTTTAGGAAAAAGCACTGGGGGCTCCAGCCGTATGGTGACAGTGGCAAGAAAAAACTCCCTTAAATGTAAAAAGGAGAAACCTTAGGAGAGCCAGGACCCAAAAGGGACCCAAAGCTGCTTGGGTGGTTTAGATGTCTTATGTCAGAATGAATGTACGTTACACAAATAATGCGGTTATAGTTAGAGTTTAAATAAACAGCAGCTAAATATAAAACATTTCAACAGAAAATATAAAAATAAATCATGTATAATAAACTAAAGAATATAAACAGTAGTATTTTAAGTATAATAAAATGAGTAAATGTAATATGCAAAATTTAGAATATTGAAAATAACAGAATTCATTTCATAAATAATATAATAAATATAATAAATAAAAGAGAATATAGTAAACTAGAAAATATAATAACTAAAATAGTACATTTAATAAATAAAATAGCAAATAAAAATAGTAAATATAATAAAATAGTAAATTTAAAAGTAAAATAGATATAATGAAACTATATCTATAAATATAGTATATATAATAGTAAATATTAGAAATAAAATGGACAATAAGATAGAAAATATAATAAATATAATAGTTACATAATAAAATAAAGACTACTAAATTAGAGAATATAATACAATAGAAAAGATAAAAAATAAAATGGATAATGAAATAATGAATATAATAAATATAATAAAATAGAGAATACAATAAAATAGTAAAAATTAGAAATAAAATGATAGTGAAAAATAAATAAATATAATAAAATAAAGACTAATAAGATTATCGGTTTTAAAAATAAAAGGGATAATTAAATAAATATAATAAATATAATAGTAAATATAATAAAATAAAGAATATAATGAAAGAGTATTAAAAATCAAATATAAAATATAATAAATAAAAGGAAATAAAATAAATAACAGAGAATGTACTGTAATAAATAAAATGGTAAAATAAAGAAACATGATAATATAGTTAATATAATAGTAAATAGGAGATCTAATAAATAAAACAGAACAGAGTTTCTTTGCATTCTGACTCATCTTCTTATTTAGCCCAGTATAAGTGCAGGTACTGAAGCTCCTCGTGCTCTTGTGACATGGCCGTCTAAGTACTTATTGTTTAGTTTGTGTACTTTATTCATTCGTGTTTTGTAGGTCATCATTCAGCCTGCGCTGGAGAAGAAAATCATGAAACTGATAAACGATCACAGGCAGGAGCATGCAGACCGAGGGCCCATATCGGGGAGACTCACCTCTAAAAAGCTGCTGGTGAGGGCCGGGGGTCTGGGGCGGGGTGTGTGGGATGGACTGGCATCTCGTGTTCATGTTAAATGATCTTCTGCAAAGCTACCTGATCCTGGGGCTGTGTTGTAGGATCTGTACACGGCTCTGCAGCAGTTTGGATTTCAGACGGAGAACATCGAGGAGGCCATGAAGGGCAGCGTCCTGTACGGAGGAGACCTCCATTCTGCTCTCGACTGGCTCTGTCTCAACCTCAGAGATGGTAGAAGCTCCTCACGTACCCTACCGCACTCACCCGTCTGCCACTGTGTATGAAACGTTTATAGCAACCTGCCTAAAAGTGGCTTCTTTTCCAAAAAGGATAGCAAGTCTTTGAATGCTGAAGACCTGGATCTGGATTTCACAATTAAATCGATCGATTTTTTTGTTATAAGGAATGTGTTAAGTTAGATGTGTGTTATTGGAATGCCAAGCAGTGAGTGAACAGGATAATGGTCTGTGTTTTACATTCAAAACTGGAATTGCATTAGACTAATAGTGACATCAGACTCTGTATTTATCTGTTATTAAAACCGCAGTCTGATCTGTTTCCAAAAGACGAGCTGCCGGAGGGTTTCAGTCAGAGCTTGCGTGTGGAGAACGAAAAGAGCCGGGCCAAATTTCAGGGACACAGCGAAGAGAAGAACCAAACGGCCTCCAAAACCAACAACAACACACAGGAGGAGAAGAAACGAGTGAAGGTAAGAACTACAGAACCCAGAATCCTTCATCTCACAGTCTTTATAAAGCTAAAACAGAATCCCAGTCCCAGTTTCAGATCCTGTGCCAGGTCTAAACTGATCCAAAGCCTTAATGTCTAAAATGTAAATCCAGCTCCTTTTCAGTTTTAAGATGAGGTGCCAAAAGTATTGGGACACCTCCGCATTCCCCTACAGAAGCTTTTATGACGCCCCATTCTAAATCCATAGGCATTAAAATGGAGTAGGCCCCCGGTCCAGCGAAGGCTTTCTATAAGATTTTGGACTGTGACTGGGGATTCATCTAGAAGAGCGTTTGTGAGGTCACAGACTGATGTCCTGGCTCACAGTGTCTGTTCTAGTTCCTCCCGAAGGTTCGATGGGGTTGAGGTCAGGGCTCTGTGCCAGCCAGGCATGGCTTTACACAACTTCCTGTGTGAGCTGGAAGCGTATGATTGTCCAGAATGTCTTGTTGAATGAAACAACTGAATTCAGATTAAGCGGTGTCCCAATACTTTTGTCCATAGAGTGTAAGTAGATTGTATCCTGATGTAAAGTGAACTTATCCTAAGAGAATCTGAGAGTATTCTGTTCTTTCTTCTTTCTTTCGTTTGGTCTTTCTCTCTGCCTTTCTTTTCTTTCTTTCCCTCCCAATATTCTCTTTAGGCTTTTTTTCTTTCCTTCATTTTGTCTTTCTTTCCTTCCCAGTATTGTCCCAGTACTGTTTAGGCTTTCGTTCTTTTACTTCTTTCTTTCTTTCTCTCTGTCTTTCTTTGTTTTTTTTCGTTCTTTCTGGGGTTTTTTTCTTTCTTTCCCAGTATTCTGTTGAGGCTTTAGGCTTTCTTTCTTTTTTCTTACTTTCTTTCATTCCTTCTTTTCCATCTTTCTTTCTTTTTCCTTACTTCTTTCAAAGTATTCTGTTTAGCCTTTCTTTCTGTCTTTCTTTCTTGTTGTATCCTGGTGTAAAGTGCACTTACCTTAGGAGAATCTGTGTTCCAGCAGGTGAAGGATGACGCTGTCAGTATGAAGGAGTGGATTCTGAGATACGCTGAGCAGGAGAGCAGTGAGGATGAGGATGAGGATGAGGATGAGAGGAACGGTGACGGACCTCGCAGCTCACTGATGAATGAGAAGTTTGATCCTGTTAGTGCTAAGATGTCGTTGGAATGGGTTTGGGGTCACGTCCTGATGATGTACTGATGAAGGTGAAACGTCTCCCTGCAGAACGAGCGCTACCTGACTCTCACGGCTCAGATGTACGACGCCCAGGAGACGGCGGCTCAGGCCAAAGCCAAGAAGGACAAAGCAGGCCAGAGGAGCGCTCAGGATCGAATCCGGGTCATACAGCAAGGTCTCACACACACACACACACACACACACACTCACACACGCACACACAAATCCCAATACTGTCCCAGTACTTTTGGCCACGTGGGTTTGTGTCCCAATACTTTTGGCCACATGTGGGTTTGTGTCCCAATACTTTTGGCTGTTTGCCTGTAGCCCTTTGACTGTTTGTCCTGTGTTCCAGAGATGAAGCCGTTGGAATCCCACCCGCTGTTCAACCCGGCGATTAAACTTACAGACGTTCCTAAAGTGGAGAAAAAACCCAAACCTGCTCCTGTAAGCGAGGGGAACGAGGAGCTCAACTTCAACCTGTTCGAACAACCGAACCCTAACCCATCAGCGGCAGAGAGAAGTACATAAGCGCTACACCTCTGTACTCTCTAACTCTCCACAGTACTGCGGTTATAAGGGCCGACGTTTTGTGTTTCAGAGGAGAAACCGAAGAAGGAGCCGAAAGACATTCGGGATTTTGATTACACGGGCCGAAGCTGGACGGGAAAGTCACCCAAACAGTTCCTGATCGACTGGTGCAGGAAGAACCTGCCCAAAAGCCCAGCGCCGTCCTTCCAGAAGGTTCAAGCGGGCAGATACTGGAAGTGCAAGTGAGTCTATGTGATGTTCATAAACAAAAAAAACATATGTGATTTTTAACGTAGTGGGACTTTCTTTCAGTATTTTGTTTGAGCTTTTTTTTAAATATTCCAAATTTATACTCAAAATATTATGACTTTTTTCTCCAAATATTACGACTTTATTCTCAAAATATTAAGAATTTATTCTCCAAATATCACAAATTTATTCTTGAAATAGCACGAATTTATTCTCCAAATATTACGAATTTATTCTCCAAATATCACAAATTTATTCTTGAAATAGCACGAATATATTCTAAAAAATATTACGAATTTTTTCTCGAAATATTACGACTTTATTCTCCAAATATTATGAATTTATTCTCCAAATTATAAATTTTTTCTCCAAATATCACAAATTTATTCTCCAAATATTACGACTTTATTCTCCAAATATTATGAATTTTTTCTCCAAATATTCAGAATGTTTTCTCCAAATATCACAAATGATTCTCGAAATATCACAAATTTATTCTCGAAGTATTACGATTTTATTCTCAAAATATTAAGAATTTATTCTCGAAATATTACAAATTTTTTTCTCAAAATATTACGACTTTATTCTCCAAATATTACGAATTCATTCTCCAAATTATTAATTTTTTCTCCAAATATCACAAATTTATTCTCCAAATATTACTAATTTATTCTTGAAATATCACGAATTTATTCTCCAAATATTACGAATTTTTTCTCGAAATATTACGACTTTATTCTCCAAATATTATGAATTTATTCTCAAAATTATAAATTTTTTCTCCAAATATCACGAATTTATTCTCCAAATATTACGAATTTTTTCTCGAAATATTACGACTTTATTCTCCAAATATTATGAATTTATTCTCCAAATTATAAATTTTTTCTCCAAATATCACAAATTTATTCTCCAAATATTACGACTTTATTCTCCAAATATTACAACTTTTTTCTCCAAATATCATGAATTTATTCTCGAAATATCACAAATTTATTCTCCAAATATTCCGAATTTCTTCTAAAAACATTTATGACTTTTTTTTTCGAAACATTACGAATTTTTTCTCCAAATAATACAGATTTATTCTCCAAATATTATGACTTTATTCTCCAAATGTTATGACTTTATTCTCGGAATGTGTGTGTGTGCGTGTGCGTACCTGCGCTAGGGTTCGTATACAGCGCCCTGACGACGTGCTGGAGGTTTGTCCCACTATCCTGACGGAGGACGGGATGCAGGCACAGCATTTGGGAGCCACGCTCGCTCTCTACACCCTGGTGAAAGGACAGGTGTGTGACCTTGATCTCTGGGCCTGATGTCCACCTGTCTCTCTGTAATGTAACTCTGTCTCTCTCTGTCTGCGTGTCAGTCGGTGCATCAGCTCCTCCCCCCGCCGTACCGGGACGTGTGGCTGGAGTGGCGGGACGGCGAGCAGCAGCGGGAGGAGCAAACTCGTACGGCCATCAACAAACCGCGAGATCAGTTCATCTCTCGCCTACTTACACGCCTCAAACAGCAGCAGCAGCAGACGGAACCCTGCCCCTCAACACAAAGCCCCGCCCACTGCCCCGAGGACTCGTGGGAAGCGCTGGCGGAATCGACGGAAGAGGAGAAAGAGGAGAAGCGGAAGGAGAAGGAGGAGGAGGAAAAGTCACGCTGGCTGTTCCAGAAGCTCAGGAGATCCGAGCTGGCACAGAGGTTATTAAAAGTCCATTCTCACCCAGCTGTCGCTGCTTCCGAGCCTGGTACAGCGGGCACGATGTGTGATGGGGCATCGCTCTGGAATAGGGTCAGTGTGGACTCGTGACCTGTTTCCGCTAGCTTTTCCTGTCGTACGCAACGCCTCAAGAAAACCTCCCTAAGTGAGGTCTGAGCCTTTGGCTTCACTGTTTCACTGGAGCTACAGGTTAATGGCATCCAATCAGACGACCCTCATCTCATACGCTGTGTATTGTAACACGTTTTTTACTGAGGTGATGAAGTTCGTTGTTAGAGTTACCAACAGTGGAAGTAAAAAAAAGCATTTTCACTCGGTTATTTAAAATATGGCGAAGCTGCAATAGAATATTTTGTTTTCAATTTTAAACCTATGAGTCTAGTACTTTTTTAATTGCAGAGAACTAAAGTTTTTTCGTTTACATCGGATGTAAAATTGATAATTATGAGGAAAAATGAATCGTGAACTCCGTATCGAGAATCGAAACGTGATCAGAGTGTATCACTACACCCCTACTAACTGCTTAGTTCCAATCCTGTTTGGAAATGCTTTCATTGTTGCTATTCAACATAGCCATGAGTTCTACTGTCCATTAGTTACCCTTCGACTTGGCATTTAACTGCTTAACCATGACACTGAGGTTCATCACTACCCTTCCCGGTTTTAATAACGTGTTAGACAGTTCTTAACTCAACTCCATTCATTTCAGCGTCTTCTTACTTCTCTTCTTTGCTTGGCGCAGCAATAGTTTGACCTTTTGAAACACCACCATTTTTTCTGCGATTGCAGGACGCGTCTTCTACCGTAGGAAGAAATGAGAAACTTCGTGTTGCTCCTACTAGGGTTAAACGCATTGGGTAACTAATTATCCAATCAAAAGCTCTTAACTGTTCACTTATTTGATCCAAACTCCTCTTCACTCAGGTTGTTGCCTGAGAGACAGCGCCTGCCCGTGTACCAGCATCGGGCGCGGCTGCTGGAGGCTCTGCAGCGCCACCGCGTGGTGGTCGTGGCGGGTGAAACGGGCAGCGGGAAGAGCACGCAGATCCCTCAGTTCATCCTGGAAGCGGCGCTGGGGACGGAGGGGGAGAAGTCGAGGGGGTGTAACGTGGTGGTGACTCAGCCCAGGAGAATCTCAGCCATGAGCCTCGCTAGCAGAGTCAACCAGGAGCTGGGGAGCGAGGAGGCCCCGGGGAGCAAGGTGAGGAGGAACGAGCAAAGGCGAATCGTTTCTGCATGGCGGAAACTTAATCTTGAGCTAAACAGTGGCGTGTTTGTGCAGAACTCGCTGTGCGGATATCAGATCCGGATGGAGAACCGTTCCGGCGCATCCACGCGGCTGCTGTACTGCACCACCGGAGTGCTGCTGAGGAAACTCCAGCAGGAGGCGCTGCTCTCGTCCATCACACACATCATCGTGGATGAGGTACCTTTAAACACTTTATTTACACCTTATTTACCTTATGATTTTTTGAAAGACTTCACCATACGATTATATCACGATCCACTGCGATATGAAACATCATTGCGATAGTCCACATCGTTCACTGAAAAAATGAAAACAGCTGAAATACAAGTTATGGTGTAAGATCTGATTCGTCTTCATGCATCACATCATGTTGATAATTCATCGGACAAACTGACTCAAAACACTGAATTGCGCCATCTACAGGAGCAGAGATTATAGTTTATATCCCATTTAAAACGTGTTTTACTTCCTTAAAAAAAATTATATTTTGAGCTGAAAATCAGTATAATATATCACAACAATAACTATCGCACCATATTGCTGTAACAATTCGAGTCCAAATATTAAAAATCCAGCATACCTAATAAGTGTATGATGTACCTCCTGGGTGTGTTTAGGTTCACGAGCGCAGCGTCCAGTCGGATTTCCTCCTCACCATTCTGAAGGACGTGATCCACAAGCGCTCCGACCTGCAGCTCATCCTCATGAGCGCCACGGCCGACTGCGACAAGTTCTCCAGTTATTTCAATCGCTGTCCCGTCCTCACCGTCCCCGGCCAAACTTTCCCTGTAGAGGTGAGATCAGGTGACCGTTTGAGTATCGTGAACTTTTTATCATGTTCAGGAAAGAGTGTCATTCTGCTGGGGGTGTCCATCAGAAGATGGTACACCGTGCCCATACAGGGGTGCACAGGGTCAGCAACAATACTCAGATAGGCTGTGGGGTTTAAACCATGCTCCGTTGGAAAAATAGGATGGATCCGTGCTTTCATGTTGTTTAGGCCAAATTCTGATCCAACCAACCCAATGTCACAGCAGAAATTGACACTCATCAGTCGAGACCAGTCGGTCTCCTACGGTCCAGTTTTGTTGAGCCGGCGTGAATTGTAGCCTCAGTTTATTGTTCTTAGCGGACACCTGCTGTGATCTTCTGCTGCTGTAGCCCATGTGCTTCAAGGTTGGAAGGTTACCATTGCCTTTCTATGAGCTCGAACCAGTCTGGCATCAACGTGGCATTTTCTATTTCACAGCAAGATGCTTTCTGTTTTTCCACTTTACCATTTTTTGTAAACCATTTTTGTGAATCCCAGTAGATCAGCAGTTTTTGAAATCATGCCACGTTCAAACTCACTCAAATCACCTCTCTTCCCCGTTCTGATGCTCCTCTAAATAATGTCTACATGCCTAAATGCATGACTTGCCGCCGTCTGATTGGCTGATTAGATATTGGGTTAACGAGCAGCTGAAAAGGTGTCCCTAATAAAGTGGCCGGGGCATGTACTGATTTTGCTCTTTGTGCTGTGAGGTCTTTCACCTGGAGGAGATCATAGAGGAGACGGGTTACGCTCTGGACCAGGACTCTGAGTACTGTCAGAGATTTGTGGAGGAAGAGGAGGAGATCGACGTCTCTGTCACACAGAAAGGAGGAAGAACCCTGCAGCATCAGGTCTCTCTCTCTCTCTCACACACACACACACACACACACACACACACACACACACACACACACTCACACTCACACTCACACACACCTTATATAGTAAACTCTGAAAGTACGAGGGCTTTTAAAGTATAAAATATAAATAATCACTGGAGCAGGGACAGCTTTCTGGAGACACTGTAAAGTCTTTAATGTATTTAAATATCAAGAACCACAGTCCTAACTGAGCAAGTCTAGGGTGACAGTGGCAAGGAAAAACACCCTGAACGTTATAAGGAAGAAGCCTTGAGAAGATAAAACTCTTTAAATGAAGAAAAGGGACCCGCTGGGGCGACTAAGATGTTGTATATAAGAATTAAACTAAGTTACCTAGCTAATATGTTTAAAGTCATAGTTTAAATAAACAGAAACTAAATATGAAAATGAAAACAGAGAACATATTTATATGATATATACAGTGTATTTATGGTAAGTCCCCTAGATCCGAACCAGTTCTGTTCCCAGAGTGGGTTTGCCTGTCCGGAGGTTCGTAAGTCCGACATATCTAATCTAAGCATCCAGCTTTTGATTCTCCAACCCCTGGGGCCGGACTTGTGAAAGCTTTCTTAAAGAAAAACACTTGCAAAGGTTCTTAAATGCTCTTCTCGAAAAAAACATTCTCAAATATTTATATTCTAAATATTCATTGCTTTCTTACGTAGACTGCGTTGCATTTTACAGCTTACGATATTCTGCGTAAGACACGTTCTGTATCTGTATTGATCATTGTTTCCGTTATTAGTTTGATCCTCGCTGAGGACGGCAAAACGGAGGACATTTAAACCAAGCGTTCAAAAAACTTTAGCCAACATAAAATAGAGGTTATGGTGGAAGAAATAGCTAGTTTTGCCATAAACCTTTCTTATGTAGACGTTAGTTACATAAGAGCATTTTAAGCATTTAAATTGAAATGTAAGCCTTATTTAAAGTAACTAAACAGTTTAAAGTTTTATTAATGTCGAGGCTTACCTTTGACTCTTACAGCCTAATACAAGTGTTATCGTAAGGTTAAGAAAACATTTAAGAACACAATGTGCTCAAGAATACCACTTATTCTTAGAATTGTTCTTAAGAAGAGAGTTAAGAAAAAAAATAAGGGGTTATTTGAAGATTAAAAAACTTCTGTAACTTTTACCTAAGAATGATTGAAAACACACATTTAAGATTTTCTTTCTTAAGAAACTTTCATGAATCTCTTACTTCCATTGTAGTGCCCGGTGTTATTTCTCGCTGCTTCTTATAGAGATCATCACTGCTTTTAATCTTAATATCAGACATTCTGGGTTTGAAACAGAGCAATAATTCTACAAAAAGGAGGTCTGTACTGAACTGTACACGGTCCTGCCAGACTACACTACCCAGCATCCACTCCATCCACATCATCTTTGTTTATGTTCTGTTCCTGGTTGAGTTCAGCTGGTTAGTTTCTGCCTCATTAGTTTGGTTATTTATCTGCATTTCCTTTGTTTGGTGGGAATTCAGTTTGTTTCTCTTCTGTACGGTTTGCTCTGTTACAGTTTCGGTTTCTCTTTTCCTCGTGTTCGTATCTCTCCTCTCCATTCCTGTTCTGTGTTTTGGTGTTTGTGGACTCTGTGTCGACATCTTAGTTTCGTTATTGCTCTCAGTTCTCCAGTGTTTTTCAGTTTCTTAATAAAGTTCTGCTCTGTACCGGCTTCTAATGTTCATCTCCCGCTTTCTGCCCGAGCATGACCGTCGGTAACACAACCACTTACTGATGAAGCCCGAATAAATAACAACGTTCTGCTCGCCTCCGTTAAGAGTCAGAGATGTGACCTAACCTACAGCGCCGACACATCTGCCACAGTTTTTAATTGTTCACTTATTTATATAATTTTCAGTTTATAGCACATGCACAAGCTCATCTTTGAAAGCTTGTTAGTCAAAGCTTCACATCTAGGGGACCCCTGATTCCGATAAAGTGCTCTCTAGAGTGGAAAAAACAACAAACAACCTGAAAAAGGAAGCACCACAAAGAGAAGGGCGAAAGCCAGATAGAACGGGCAAGATCACAGATGAGACGTCATTGGCCAGGGATCTGATACATGACGAAGTGGATGACAAAGAGGGTTTTAAGCGATTTCTGTAAATAGTTGATTGTCGTTACTACTTACCAAGTCATGAAAGTTTTTTTCTAAGGACGCAATTTCTCTGACGTACACAAACAGAACGAATAACATCCTCCATTATTTGATAATAATAACAAAGCGTTTTGTTAGTCTTTAGTTATCCTGACCGACTGATTTGTAATTGTGTTTGTGATCAGGAGATGCTTGTGCGGGACCCAGGTGCATGCTGGGATCTGGGCCCCGAGCTGGATCACTTCAGCAAGCGAACGCGTCACGCTCTGCAGCACATGAACCCCAACAAGATCAACATGGAGCTGATCCTGGATCTGCTGGATTACCTGGGTATTGTTCTCACACACACACAGACGGGACTGGATAATTGGCCTTAGAATTAAGAGCTCAGTCCCAGTTTTGTGCTCAAATCCAATTGTATCTTTTCAGAAGGTTTTAAGCACCCGTTGCTTTAAATGATAAAGAGCCACTGCTCATTGAATGTTAAATGATATTAAAAATGTAATTAATTTTGATATATTAGGGTAATTTAAACGTTAACATTAAATGACTGGCGGTTTATAGAGCTGACGTTGCTAACTTCACAGTACGCCCTGAGTGTGAGGCAAATCCACATTCTATGGTCGACTCCTAGTTCTGAAGCGACCCGTATTGTGACCGAATCATACGCTTTCAATTCTACAAACGTGAATCAAAGCGCGAATGACAACTCGAATAAAAACATTCTACTTACAGGCTGTTGACCAGGGTGGCAAAACTTTTGCTTAAGCCTGAAGTCAGGGGTTTAGCTCTGAAAGCTATGGAACCATAGGTCGGTTCCTAAAACGCTTGCCATATCTGCTACAGTGCCAAGTCAAGTCGAGTCAGATTTATTTCTATAGCGCTTTTTACAATGGAGCATTGTCCAATCCCAAACTGGGCAAGCCTAGGGCGACAGTGGCAAGGAAAATCCCTAAACGTTATAAGGAAAAAACCTTGGGAGGACCAAGAATCAACCAAGAATCAACCTGCTTGGACGGCGTAGATGATAAATGCCACTTTGTCCATCCTGCCTTCTGTTATTGAGACATTAACATGGACATATGTTGTTTGTAGGTAAGTCGCCCCAGTTTGCGTCGATAGATGGCGCTGTGCTGCTGTTCCTGCCTGGACTGGCTCACATTCAGCAGCTGTATGACGTGCTCACCACTGACCAGAGGTTCAGCTCTAAGGCCAGGTGATCAATCACCGGATTATTTAAATCAGCAGAAACTAACCGTGCTCAGAATACAAGGTCTCGATACGATGATGTATCTGATATCAGTGATGTATTAACGATGTGTTGTTGCAGGTATAAACTGGTCCCCCTGCATTCTACTCTGTCATCTCAGGACCAGGCTGCAGCATTCACAGCGCCACCTCCAGGAGTCAGGAAGGTATGACAATAGGATTTTTATTTTCTATTATAAATTATTATAATTCATGTGTCTGAAATGAACTGGAAGCTCAAGTTAAAACCTTATCTGAGAAAGCAAGAATGCTCTCTAATAGAGCTGCTTGTCGACTGGTCAGGCATGCAAATCAAAACCTTCACGTCAGTGCTGTGGACTGGCAGGAAAGGTTTGGTTCAGTGCTTAATTTGTAAAACATGAGATAGGGGAATGTTAAATAAACTTAAAATAACACAATCACTGGAAATAATGTATATAAAATGGCTTAACATATATTTATAAGCTAATGTTTGATTTGAGGTAAATGGTCTTTAAAAGGTAAAAGGAGACAAAATGAAAGAAAAAGGGGGAACGTATAAAAGGAACCCGAGAAAATAGAAAAAGGCTATGATAAAATCAATGCAGTAAATCACTTTTATTCTTTTGGTCTGTGTGTGAGCTGGGGAGGGGCAGCTTTTCTTAGATACTCTTAGGGGGGCTCCAAGGAAAAAAGGTTCCTATATCTATATCAGTGAAAAGACTATCAGTTGTCTTTTTTTTTTTTTTGCCATTTTGTGACTGATGATCTAATTACGCTGGTTCCCATGAAAGAAAACGAGACGTTTGGGATTTTGGAAAGGAGGTTACACACACATAAGTATCATTTGATTAAAATTTGTGTATTAATATTGCTTATGTTAAATATGCAAAGGTGCTGGATCCCAAATAATGCGCCGGAACGCAGGCCCTCCAAATACGAGAGATACTGGATCTTGTTTTGGCAGGATCCGGCACAAACTAAGCACTGGTTTGGTTTGGAAAGGAGTAGTGGCACACCAGTTTGGAGGCTGGTCTTACTAAATGTTGTTTGACATGGTGCTCAGGTTCTATTTCTTATCAGTCCCTCCGACTGCAGTCACTGGCCGTGACTGAGGGAGGGAAGGCTGGGCGGGGGCTCATCTTTCAGCCTCTGCAACATTTTCCTTCTTCTCGCAGTAGAAGTCCACCACCTGAGAAATAATTGTTGTCTGCAAATCATACCGAGGCACGTGTTGGTTGACAGCCATCCTGCCTTGCAGTTACAGGTCATATCGCCTCTAGGTAATTGGGCAAACTGAGAAGGAATCCAAACAGAAGTGACTAATATCTAGCGGAAAACTAGTTAGGCTCCCAGACTTGGTAAGACAAGGCACAGGGCAGGTGTGTATGAACGTCTTGTTTGTTTCAGATCGTGCTGTCGACCAACATTGCAGAAACTGGGGTCACCATTCCAGACGTGGTGTTTGTCATCGATACCGGGAAGACGAAAGAGAATCGGTGAGGAAAGAAACGGTGCACTGAAACAAACCGAAACGAATCCAATATCAATTGATCAATAGTGTTTGATACTTAGCAGTGTGTGTGTGTGTTTAGGTATCATGAAAGCAGTCAGATGAGCTCTCTGGTGGAGACGTTTGTGAGTAAAGCAAGCGCCCTCCAGAGGCAGGGCAGAGCGGGGCGAGTACGAAACGGCTTCTGCTTCCGCCTCTACACCAAATCCAGGTCTGTGTCGCTAAATAACATTGACATGACCAAATGGCACCAAAGGTCCAGACAAAAAATGGTCGAGAAGTAAAGATTAGGGAGATGGTTAGAACGCAGAGTGGAGAGCAAATAAACTTCATTGTCAGCATAATCCCTGAATCCAAACTTCACTATTTTTGGAATACTTACGAGCTTCTTTGAACGTTTGTCTCTGCCGGTTTCCCGTGTTAAAAATAAAGTCTCAAAATCTCTAAAAATGAACAAAATTCTTTAAAAAGTCCAGTCATTGAATCATGTGTCTCAAAGTCAAGTCTGAAGTCAAAGCCGAGTCTTTTATCAATGTTAGTCAAGCAAGTCCTTAGACTTGCAACTCGAATCCGACTCGAGTCCCTCAACTCTCCCTTGTGCCCACTTTAAAGAAGACTAATTTTAATGATAAAAATTATTTTCTGTACAGAAAGACGAGCCCACAGTAACGTGGTGATTACCCCTGGTAATGGCACCCTGGTGTTTACAGGACATTCTAGTAATAGATTCAGTAAGATGATTTCTTTATTCTTCTTTCTATAGTTTCAACAGTTTTATCGATTATTCCAAACCGGAGATCCTGAGAGTCCCGCTGGAGGAGCTCTGCCTCCACATTATGGTAATACACACTTTATTCTCACACCATACTCTGATCCTATGTTTGAAATATATACACAGTTACTGGAACTTCTCATAAAGACAAGAAAAAAAGAGTATAAAATAAGGAAAATCAACCTTTAAGTGAAGTAAATTTATATTTAGAAATATGTAGACACAAAATGTAACTGAAGCATTTTCCCATTTATATTTTACTTTCAGTATATGAGGTGACACATTGGTCAAATGTCCTTAGTCATTCTTCAACTTGGGAAAGGCAGGAGAACACAATTTTAATAAGTGTTTACGTGTTGACCTTCACAAGTCTATAAAATATTTAAAAAATCCCGAAATCACAAAGATTTTCCACTGTTGGAGAGTTACAGAAAAAAGTAGCATCAGACGCCAACTCCATGCCAACTAATTATTTGGAAGGCTTGCCAGGAAAAAGCCTTTCCTTATCTAACCGCGAATGTAAGGACCTAGAGTTTGCTGAACCCTGCTGGGACTTTGACTGTGGAATCGTGTTCTATGGTCAGTTGTTTTGGCAGCAAACACTCGAGGTGTGTTTGGCATATAAAGAAAGACAATACAATGGTAGAAACCACAGAAATGCCCATTGTTAAGTATGGTGGAGGGTGGGACGATGATCCAAAACATGTCAAGATTAACAGAAAAGTTAAAAAAAGTAAAAGTGTGTGTGTGTGTGTGTGTGTGTGTGTGTACGTGTACGTACGTGTGTGTACTTCCTACAGAAATGTGAGTACGGCTCTCCAGAGGATTTCCTGTCCCGGGCCCTGGACGCCCCCCCGCAGCAGTCCGTGTGTAATGCTGTGGCTGTGTTGAGGAAGATTGGGGCATGCCAGAGAGAGGGGTACGTTCTCACCCCACTTGGGCTTCACCTCGCCACCCTGCCTGTCAACGCCAAGATCGGCAAGATGCTCATCTTCGGGGCCATCCTGGGCTGCCTGGAGCCCGTCGTAAGTCACTTGGGGAAGGTTATTTAATGAATGCTGGCAGTTGGTGCTCAGGTGGCACGGCGATAATTTGATATCCTACCACCATGGTGACGGTTGGGCGTGCACCCTGTGAATTCGGGGATAAGCTCCAGACCCCCCTACACTAGACTTGGGTTCAAGTCCCAAGCTCAAGTCCCGGCGTTGCCTTCTGGTCGGGTTAGGCATCACACATAGGCACAATTGGTCATGCCTGAGGTAGGGGAGGCCAGACAGGTGAAATGTCCTGTCCATAAATACCCATGCACCGAGTGAGTTCTGCGATAGGCACCGGAACCTCTCCACTCTGACCAGGTTTTTATATTGGTACTTCCAGGCCACCATAGCTGCAGCCATTTCGGAGAAATCTCCGTTCTCCACTCCCATGAACAGGAAGGAAGAGGCCAACCTGGCCAGAGACGCTCTGTCCATGTCCAACTCGGATCATCTGACCATATACAACGCCTACTTAGGGTAAGTGCACCAAATCACTGGTAGGCCCTAAAGGGGGCGCTGTCTCTTTCTCGGGAACTATATATACTAGGTGTGTGGGAAAAATCTATTCTCAAATGCATCGATTCACGAATGTCAAAAATCGATTATTTAAATGTTAATTGATAACGTAATGTTGACAAACAGCTTGTTAAGGTACTGTACGAACAAGCAATGTTAAAGCTTCCACCCAACTCAGAAAGGGTGAAGAGAATTACAAACTCTCCCAATTTTTATTCCCAGGGATAAAATCACCTTTACTTGTACCATCCACATTTACATGGAATGTAACATTTGGTTCTGGAGAAAGAGAGATAGCGCCACCTATTGGTTATCCACAATGTTCACTTCACTGTTTGCGTGAGCCGAGACGATAATATTAAACACAGCTGATTTTATCAGAACGTAAAACCAAGACGAGTAAAAGCCTGACTAAGACAGCGATCCTGACCCACCTTACACAAAACGATCGAGATGAGCCACAAAACTCTTAACAAAACTCTCAATTTTATTCCAACATTTATCTGTGACGGTGAAATCATTTAAAGTCATTTGGTGTGAGGTCGGCGTTACTGACACAGCGATCAACACAATCTACAACCAGAACAAAAACCAAAGTGGAATCACTGTGACGCAACAGAATGCAGGGATAATCGATTAATAATCGAACCACAGCTCTCTGAATCGTGAACAAATTGCTCAGTGCTCTGTTCTGAAAGCGAATTTGTACCTGGTCATGCTTACAGGTGTGTTTCCTCACTAACAGGTGGAAGAAGGTGTGCCGTGAGGGTTTACGTTCTGAGATGACCTACTGTAGAAAACACTTTCTGAACCGGACCGCCCTCATTACCATCGAGGTAAGCTATCAATACTATTTTATACTGTAGTGTAGTTCACGTTTGGGCGGAGCTAATATACTAGCCTAACACTGCGGGGAACCGGGTTCGAGTAATGGCAGTGCCTTTTGTCGGGTGCAGGCACGGAAGGGATCATCCCTTGGCGTTACACCAGTGAGCCCTGACATCTCTGTGACTGGTTGGACTGACGTCCCATCAAGGACACTTTGTTTTTTGAGTTTGGTGCCCCCACAACCCATGACAAAAATAATCAGTTTCTCAAATGCCACCTTGGGAAATGTTTGTTCCCCTGGCAGAACGTGAAGCGGGAGCTTATTCGGATGGTGCAGCAGACCGGACTCGCCCCATCTGCGCCCTCGCCCTCGTTCTCCAAACAGGACATTCCGGTCATCGTGGCGGTGCTGAGCGCCGGGGTGTACGATAACGTGGGCCACCTCCTCCCTACGCCCTCTGTCCTCCCTGAGGAGCGCGTGGCCTGCACGGCGGAGACTCCGCAGGGAAAAGCTCAGGTCCATCCGTCCTCCGTTAACCGCAGCCTCCAGACTCACGGCTGGATGCTTTACCAGGAGAAGGTACGTAACTCGTGCAGGTAAACCCAGCTCGAATACGGAATTTGGCTAACACTGTGTCTCTCAGGTGAAATACTCGAAGGTGTACCTTCGGGACACCACCCTCACCTCGCCGTTCCCAATCCTGCTGTTCGGAGGCGACATCGACGTTCAGCATCGCGAGAGACTCGTCTCTGTGGACGGATGGATTCACTTCCAGGTCTGGTACTCCCTGCTTTACAATGGCATGACTTTACGATATTTCAAATTCACGATTGGAATCTGATAATACACCTTCAGCAGAAACTACTGTACATTCTGAATTCCCGAGGAGGAATTTGGCAGTGCGGGATGTAGGGAGTCACGTAGTGGAATTTAAGAGTGCTGAGAAACATAGTGGGAAAAAGACATGGTCATGAAAATCGTTTTTGTTTTTCACTTCCAATAGGTTATTCAACAAATTAAATGAGATATTCAACACTTGCATGTTTGAGGTCGGCTACGCTATGATATTTTGTGATACATTTTGATATCTAAAAGCCACATCTCTCCTCCAGGCTCCGGTGCGAATCGGCGTGATCTTCAAGCACCTGCGGCAGCTTCTCGACTCTCTGCTGGAGAGGAAGTTGGCCAATCCCAAACTCAGTCTGGAAGGTATTTCAGTGCTACACAGTTGGGACCGGTGCTCAAATTTCAGAGGGTCATGGGGTTGCTAAGACTGAATCAGTATAGCAACGCATTTGTTTTGTGTTAAGTTTTCTGTTTTTTCCTCAGATGAAAAGACGATCCAGATCATCATCGAGCTGATTAAATCGGAGAACGCACCACGCTGAAGTACCCCTGGTTTCTAGCTTGAAATTTGTGTGGCTCAAAGCGAGCTGGATATCAGCTTCAGCAGAACCTGAGATGTTTATTGGTTGCAGGTCCAGTCCAATGTCTGAGCCCATGATCTCAGGGACTGCTCTTTCCAGCAGCTGGCTCTAATCTCTGAACCACATGAGCTGCCTTAGTTTCAACCTTAATAAAATGTATTAGAAATGATAACTCTGAAAATTTGGAGCTGTATAAAATTGTTATAATTTTGGGTGAGAAATGACTGAAGACAAAAAATAAAGACAGTGAATTTAAATGTGTTTGTGTAAAGTGTGAAATGTGAATAAGTACAGTTAGGAGCTTCCTAGTAAAGATAGTTGGCCAGTAAACACTTTCTAGTAAAGATAATTGGCCAGTAAATCATTTCTAGTAAGACAGGATGGCTAGTAAATGCTTTCTAATAGTTGGTTGACCGGTAAAAGCTTTGTAGTAAAGCTAGTTGGCCAGTAAACAGTTTATATTAAAACTGGTTGATCAGTAAAATAGTTCTAGTAAAGCAGGTTGTAAAAGCTTTGTAGTACAGTTGGTTGGACAAACAATTTCTAGTAAAGCTGGTTGACCAATAAAAGGTTTCCAAAAAAGCAGGTAGGCCAGTAAACACTTCATATTAAATGTGGTCGACCAGTAAATACTTACTAGTAAAGCAGGTTGACAAGTTAAAACTTTGTTATACAGCTGGTTGGTCAGTAAAATGTTGTAGTACAGCTGGTGGACAAAATAAAGCTTTCTAATAAAGCAGGTTGGCCGGGAAACACTTCAGTTAAAGCTGGTTGACCACTAAAGGCATTATAATAAAGCAAGTTCCCCAGTAAACGGATTCTATTACTACCTGTTGGCCAGTAAACTCTTTTTATAAAATCTGATTGCTGAGTAAAAGCATTCTAGTACAACTGTTTGGTCAGCAAACACATTATAGTAAGCTGGTTGACCAGTTAAAGCTTTCTGAAAACGCAGGTTGACCAGAAAACACTTTACATTACAGCTGTTTGACCAATACAAGTTTTCTAGTAAAGCTGGTTGACCAGTTAAAGCTTTTTAATCAAGTTGTTGGACTAGGTATAGCATTCGACTGAAGCCAGTTGACCAGCAATGCTTTCTAGTAAAGCTGGTTGACGAGTTAGCTGTCAAAAGCTCGTTGGCCGCATAAGTAAAGCTGGTTAGTCCACAAGTTAAAAATCGTACGCTAGTTAGTATCACATCAGTGTTCAATACAACCTACCCGGGTCTTTGTTTGTTGTTCTGTGGGTTTCTTATCGGTATTTCAGTTTACTGAATTTATTTATTTACTGTAGTAACTGTTGCGTGTTCTCTTATCTCAGCAGCGTCCGTTTTTTCAGTTGGTGATTTAAACAATGCGCGCGAAACATCAAAGGAGTGCAACGGGCGCTCTGAGGCGCGCGGACTGAGCGCGTTACTTACCACAGCTCGCGCCTGACAACCGCACTAACCACAGCAAACGACCCGTGAGATACAGCTTTTAAACAGCCTCAGTTTCCCCAGTCCTCCTGCACCGGAATGCACTCGCGCAACGTCACGCGTTTCACGCAACGTTTAAGAGTTTTAACATCATTTCATTTTTATTTTCTTCATCGGTATCAACATGCAAGGAGCTCGAGAGATGCGCGAGCTCGTCACGTTCTGTTCGTCTTTGCCTCACGTGAGTAATTCCGTTGCGTTTAAAGGTCATGCCAATCACCCACAGCAAATGTTGGCCATTCCTGGATAACTTCGATTAATTCTTGACTTGAATCCAGTCCCTGTTGCAGTGGAATGCCATATCATATGGATGTTCATTGAACATGTGACACCTAAATAAAACACCGCTAAGAACCATAGTGATTAGGCTCATCGTGTATATATTGTGTACTCGATATCTATTTCGGATAATTTAATTGCTAATTCATCCTGTATCATCAGTGCACAGAGGATTTCTTTGGTACAGACTCATCAGACATGATCATGATGGAAGATTCGGATCCTGTTCAGTGTTACCTGGATGACGCAATCAGGAGGAACAGAGAGGTGAGGAATTAAAAAATCAATACTCTACAGTAAAGAAATGTTTTCTGATTTATATGAAACAGTATGGTATGAAACAGTTTCAAAAGACTTGAGTGATTTGTTGGAGGCAACTGGATGACTTGTTTCTTGAAGATGTTTCTTCACCTCTTATCCGAAATCCTTCTTCAGTTCTAGAAAGTGATGAGGAGTCCCAGGTATTTAACCCTAATGATGCTATCACCTTAGGGGCGGCCCTCCACCAGCTATCAGCCACCAACAGGTGCCACTGTTGGGTCCTTGAGTTTTTTGACTTTCTAAATGAAGAGATTTGTACGCCAAGGGAACAAACTTACAAATTATAGATATTTTAAAACGTAAATGAAAGATCAGCATGAGCGTAAGTTTGGACACCTTCTCAGATGATCCAGTAGTGCTTTTGTAACGTCTCAGAATTTCATTCACTTGCTACTTATTCTTTAATAAACTGGCTCTGAAATATTTTAATTTTTAAGCAGGATTCAGCCTTTGAGCATTAGGGTTTGATTTTTGCAGTTCTAGGAGAAAAATTGTGGTTTTACCCTTTAAAAATCCTAAATCAACACACCAGTCTCCATGGTTTTAACATGATTTAAACCTTACGAGGCTGAATCACGGTCTGTGTTGGCTCTGGAGTTCACATTGTTTGTTTATCTTGTTTAATAAGTGTATATTTCAACGTTTTGTATTTGGGCGTAGCTCCATGAGTCTCTGCAGAGGAAACAGGTGGCGATCACAGCGCTAAAGGAGAGGAACAGTCAGCTGAAGGAGCTAATCGATCGGGCTGAGCGTTACACCGCTGTCCTGGATGTAAGTCATACAAACTGCATCGTTATAGATTATTTACATGTCTCGTGCTATTTAACAGAGCCCGGACGACTTGTCGCGTTTATAGTGGCCCATAAGGGATCATTGATAAAGAAAGGATGAGACGAAACATGGATCCTTCACGTTTTGACTGTTGTTGTTGTGTAATTATAATAATCCACAAGAGGGCACTGTAACTCCACACCTGTTTAGACTGCCGCAAATCACGTCTTGATTTACTCATTTTTCTTTCTTTCTTTCTTTCTTTCTCATATAACTCACTTGAGTTTGTGGTTTCCTCATTTTCCTATTAAGGATCTCACACCTCAGCCTCAGAACGTCTTTGTGAATGAGTTTGTTCCACACCTAGCTCACACACAAACCACAAACGCTGAGCCAGCTCAATGGCATCTCACGGCATCACGTCCAGGCTGGCACGGTCCTCCGCTGGATGAGGGGGTAGAGGAACCCGTTGGCACAGGCGTTAGGAGACGGTTATGGCCCACTCGCTTCAGAGAAGCTTCTGGAAGCACTCCGGCAAAAACTCCCAAAATGGACCACGAGATGGTGCGGTCGTTCGGAACCTTCCGCGGCTTCCACGTTCTGAAGGACACACCCTTGGTGGGCGGTGATTTCCGGAAAGAGGACGAGTGTTTGTGTTTTAAGGCGCCCATCAGAGAGCATGGCACGGTCCGGACCAGGGCGTTTCCTCACGGCAAAACCTTCACGTCACGCACACCTGATGGAGCCTGCAGGTTCCTCTGGGTTCCTCATGACTGAAAGGTTTGATAAAGTAATCTCTTGTCCATGTGGTTCTATCAGCAATTGATGAAAGACGGTTATTGATGCAGTGCTGCCTGAGGGAGCGGAGATCACCCCTCTTCAGTTTAGGCTTTTTAGAAAATTTAATTGTAAATCATGGTGGAAAATAAGTATTTGGTCACCGACAAACAAGCAAGATTTCTGGCTCTCACAGACCTGTAACTTCTTCTTTAAGAAGCCCTTCTGTCCTCCACTCGTTACCTGTATTAATGGCACCTGTTTGACCTCGTTATCTGTATAAAAGACACCTGTCCACAGCCTCAAAACAGTTAGACTCTAAACTCAACCATGGCCAAGACCAAAGAGCTGTCGAAGGACACCAGGAGAAAAAATTGTAGACCTTCACCAGGCTGGGAAGAGTGAATCTACAATAGGCAAGCAGGTTGGTGTGAATAAATCAACTGTGGGAGCAACTGTAAGAAAATGAAAAGACATACAAGACCACTGATAATCTCCATCAATCTGGGCTCCACGAAAGATCTCATCCTGTGGGGTCAAAATGATGATCATGAGAACGGTGAGCAAAAAATCCCAGAACTACACGGAGGGACCTGATGAATGACCTGCAGAGAGCTGGGGACCAAAGTAACAAAGGCTACCATCAGTAACACACACTACACCGAGAGGGACTCAGATCCCTGCAGTGCCAGGCGTGCCCCCCTGTTTAAGCCAGTACATGTCCAGGCCCGTCTGAAGTTTCCCAGAGAGCATATGGATGATCCAGAAGAGGATTGGGATAATATCATGTGGTCAGATAAAACCAAAATACAAACTCAACTCGTCGTGTTTGGAGGAAGAAGAATGCGGAGTTGCATCCCAAGAACACCATACCTACTGTGAAGCATGGGGGTGGAACCATCATGCTTTGGGGCTGTTTTTCTGCAGAGGGGGCAGGACGACTGATCCGTGTTAAGGGAAGAATGAACGGGGCCATGTATGGTGAGATTTTAAGCCAAAACCTCCTTCCATCAGTGAGAGCATTGAAGATGGAACGTGGCCGGGGCTTCCAGCATGACAATGATCCCAAACACACCGCTCGGGCAACGAAGGAGTGGCTCCATAAAAAGCATTTCAAGGTCCTGGAGTGGCCTAGCCAGTCTCCAGACCTCAGCCCCATAGAACATGTGTGGAGGGAGTTGAAAGTCCGTGTTGCCCCAAAACATCACTGCTCCAGAGGAGATCTGCATGGAGGAATGGGCCAAAATACCAGCTACAGTGTGTGCCAACCTGGTGAAGGCTTACAGGAAATGTTTGACCTCTGTCATTGCCAACAAAGGTTATGTTACAAAGTATTGAGTTGAACTTTTTATTGACCAAATACTTATTTCCCACCATAATTTACAATTAAATTCCTTAAAAATTCTACAATGTGATTTCCTGAATTTTTTTAATTCTCATTTTGTCTCTCATAGTTGAAGTGTAGCTATGATGAAAATTACAGACCTCTCTCATCTTTCTAAGTAGGAGAACTTGCTGACCAAATACTTTTTTGCCCCTCTGTATGAACTATCTCAGGTTCATACTGTCTGCAATGAAATAAAAATTCAAAGATTAAAGATTTTACAAACTTCAGTCCTTCAGTCGTACAGAATTTATCACTTTATTAAAGCAGGCAGACTGACGAGAGCTGCTTCCTATTACATGTCCTGACCTCAAACAGCATAAATCCTAGCTCTGTGTAACCTGGAATACACTTGAATTCACTACTTATAGATATTTAAAAACAGGACCGGATATGCGCCGCTGTATTAACTGTACAAAACGCTTCAGGGAAAAGAGAGCAAATTAAAGATTTATAGATTGTCTTTAGGCCCTTTACATCATCAGTCCCACATGTTTAAGGTAATAACGTTAATACATTTACATTTAAATAAATAATGAATTCAGACATGAGAATAAAACCCAGTGTGTGGCTACAAAATCCCCTGAACTCCTCTACGAGATAATTACAGTCAGCTCCACAGTTATTGGCACGCTTCTGCATTATATGACATGATTACAGACAGTTACTAATTGTGACGTTATTCTTTTTTATGGATACATTTACTTAAAGTAAAGTTTGGGGGAGGAGGGATCATGCATGCTATGGGGCTGTTTTTGAACGTATCCGGTACGTTTTCTTTTATTCTTAGTCACATTTCTTAACTGTACAAACCTTTCCTTCTCTTGTAGCCATGCTTTCTTTTTTTGTGGCCACATTTTCTTATATGTATTAACGTTTTTTTGTGTGTGTACACTTTCTTTTATTCTTGGCCACATCATCTTAAATTTCCAAAAGGTTTTTCTTTGTGCCCAAGTTTACTGTTATTCATGGTCATGGTTTCTTAATTTTTGCACGTTTTCTTTCATCCACAATTTCTTAAATGAATGAACATTTTCTTTTATTTATGGACACATTTTTCTTAAATGTACACATTTTTTTTTACTTGTGGCCAACAGCTTGGGGAAGGCCCTTTTCTGTTCCAGTGCACAAAGCAAGGTCCATAAAGGCACCCTGACCCCATCGAACACCTTTGGGATGAACGAGAACGTAGATTGTGAGCCAGGCTCTCTTGTCCAAATGCTCTTCTGGATGAATCCCCAAAGACACGGTCCGAAATCTTGTAGAACACTTTGACAGAAGAGTGGACCAATTCCACATTAATACCTATGGATTTAGACCGGGAATGTGGAGGTGTCCCAATACTTTTGTCCATATAGTGCATGTCTGAAATCGTTCCCTTACTCACTCATTCCATGGCCGCTAATCTAGACAGCACTCGTGTATTGAAACCCTTAAAACTGTCTCCGTTAGCGACATCTGGTGGCCAGATTTGTGCAGCTGCCTCAGGAAAATCTCCATACAACCAAACATGCTCTTATTTCACAAATAATGTATTTAAAAGGATTATCAGCTGGTACCCTTGTACTTTGGGTTTAAGGTAATGGAATACATTTTGCCAAGAAGTAATAAGTTAATAAGTGATATAATCCCTGTTACATTTTGAAATAATTAGTCCGTCATTTGTAAGGGATTCCTTTTTTTGAGTAATGTCCTTGGCCACTTATTTACTTTCATCTCCGCTCCTCTCCCAACCTGGCGTTAACCTTTCTTCAGTCAAATATTTCGTCTGGTTTCTTTTTCGACGCATCTCTAAAAACTTTGTTTTCCGTCATATTGTTGGCGAGACATGAAGCAAAATAACCGAACCACATTTTATAACCACCTTTGCCAAACGTGCCAATAGTTCTGGAGCCGATCTCCATCGTACCCAGCCGTCCTGATTAAGTACGATAAATGTCTAACAAATCACATAGACTAACTACACTGGCAGTCAAAAAGAATCGTGCCTAGAGGTCTGATCAAAAGTTTTGGCACCCACTGTCACTAATGTCTTTTCATTTAAACAAAAACTGAGGAGGTTTTACCAATCAGAGGAGGAGAAACAGAAACCGTGATGCTTTACCTATTCCGGTGTGGTTGCTCCTGTAGGGTTTAATAAAGCAGCGCCGGATTGTTTTTGAGTGCCAGTGTTTTATCCGATACTTTCAAACAGCACAGACATTACAAAACAGCGAGTGAATCAGCCATATAATGAAACTGCTGTTCGTTATTATTATTACTGTTGTCATTGTTGTTCGGCCACTAAGTGCTGGTTAGGAATCCAGCACCCGGTCGATGTCCAACCCTGTTCACCAAAACCAGGAGACTGCCGGCATCTCTGTAACAGAACGACACGCAGCATGATGATAATGATGATCACTGTCTGCACAGTCTAACCTGGTTATCTCGCCAACCTCATCTCTCTCCACCTGTGACGGCAGGATGGCATTTTACCTCGATAAGCCGCCAACCTCGCCCTCTCCAAGCTTAAAAGCCTCCACATTGCAGACCGTCAGCAGGTGGCGCTTTAATCCTACTTTAAACTGGATGATGTCCAGCCCCTGTCTGTATGTAAGGAGGAGACTGGGCACTGTTTCAAATACGAATGGGACTGTAGTACAGAAGCCCCGCCCCTCATTAGAATGAACCAATCGGCATATCAGAAAATGTGTCTGAGCGGGGGTGGCAAGTCTCGGCCCCTTTGTAGTGGCGGGATGCGCATGCGCAGTAGCCAGAATGCGTTATTTGGACCCCACAATACAAGTACATAATGTCATTTTTGTCAGATCATACCAGCGATTCTAAATATTCATTTTAAACGTTAATTTCTCTTTCTGTTTCGGATGTATCGGTCTCTCCCCGTTCACAGAGACAGGAGTCTGGTCATAAGGCTGGAAATAACCGCCCGGTTTGCGTAAATGAGTAGAAGCTGTACATGTACGTACGTGTTTATGTACGTTATAAATGTGATTGTACGTGATTGATGAGAGCTGCTCAGTAAAACACATTACACTGGCATCAGGTATGAACGGCACTTTGGCTGTTTTTGGTCTTACCTCGTGCACTGGGAGTCAGTACCGAATCAAACTGTATCCTTGATCTGCTATTGACGAATACGTCGGGTCATCTATAAAAAACATACAATATTAATGATATGATCATATTTAATATTTATGATTCAATACTAACGAGGTCATGACTGACGTTAGGATGTTTACTAAGGTGACTGGAGGTCGTACCTTCTGTGGTGGGTGCTGGGGCTGGAGCTGGAGCTCTCCTGTATCACCAAACTCCGTTAGTAATCGGTTAGAGCCAGTGAGTGATGAACAGCATCAGGTTTACAAGAGACAGCCAAGTTTACAGACCTGATGTTGGACGGAGGCTGTCTGCTCGGAACCGTTCTCTGATTGGAGTAGAAGCTCTCGTACAGTATCGGAGCTGCGGAGCGATCAGAGCTGATTTAGTTACTGCTGCATTATAATAATAACATAAGAAGGTATAATTAGAGGAGGGCAGAGGGGCCTGAGGTTTACCCCAGTAACGGCAATGAAACTGTGTACTAAAATAAATCATTAATTAATCTAATCAAAATAATAATAAATAAATATAATAGGAATAACATTCATAAAATAATAATAAATATCATTCATAATACAACAATACTACTACTACTAGTATAATAATAAAAACATAATAATGTTTAATTATAGAATAATAATAATAACCAGCAATATAATAATAAGAATATTGATAATACGGCAATAATAATAACAAATATTGCGTTAAATAAATATTATATAACATTATAAAATGTAATAATGTATCATTATACTATAATAAATATAATAATAGTAATAATACAACAAGATCAATACTATTAGTTTTATAATGATAATAAAAAGAACACACTATAATAATAATAATAATGTATAATCATAATATGATATCATAATATAATAATAAAAATGACACATCAATAGTAATAATAATTCAACAAGATTAATAATACTATTAGTATATAATAATAATAATAACGCACTAACATTATAATAACGTATAATTATAATTAATAATAGTAATAATACAACAACAACAAAATTACTACTAATGGTATTATAGTAATAATTATTATTATTAATAATGACAACAATAATAATAATAATAATAATAATTATTATTATTATTATTATTACACAATAATAATAACAACAAATTAGACTAATAATAACTAATATTATAATAATGTATAATTATAATGTAAGTATAGTAATGTTAACATTAATAATAATAATACCATATGAACAGTAATAAAATTAAATATTAATCATTTAAAAATTATAGTAATAATACAGTAATAACTATAGTAATTTAATAATAAATACAATATATAAACAACAATTACAAATAATGACAATAATATTAATAATAATTATTATAATACAATTAACAATAAAATAATTATACGATTATTTAAATCTATTTAAATTATTGTATTTAATTAAACAAACTTTTAAACCATTAATAACAAACTTATCATTCTTCCATGAATGTTTTTGGTCCCAGGGGAGCCAGGGTCGAATTGGAGGCGTGGGGCACTGGCACATGTGCATGCGCACGCACACACACACACACACACACACACACACACACACAGAGAAACACTTTAGAGAGACCAATTAACCTAGTGAATGTCTTTATAATATAACTCATGCACACACAGGGAGAACATGCAAACTCCACACAACACAGTCTGTACCGGGAATCGAACCACTGTGCCGCCCAGGCAAACTAGTTCACTATGCAAAAGTCTGGGCACCCATGGGTAAAGAAATGCAAAACAGTTCTGTAAGCTGTAGTTACAAATTCAACCGGATTGACCTACTGGCCTTCAGTAACTCAGAAGCTTATGGCTTACAGAATTTGAGTACATCACATTACTTACACTGCTTACACTGAGTTTTGTGCAAACTGTGCTCCAGACTGTACCTGCCCTAACATGCTGTTAACTAAACAGATGAAATAAACAGTCGCCAAACTGTGGTGTTACAAGTCAGAGCCAATCAGAACCTTTCTGTGTGTGTGTGTGTGTGTGTGTGTGTGTGTGTGTGTGTGTGTATCACCTGGAGGTTTGTCTCCGGTTCTTCTGAGGTTGATGAAGTGCTCAATGTCCTCTGGAATGTTACACTGCTCTAAAGACCTCCTCACTTCCTCATAGAGCTGCAGCCAGAACACACAGTAGGCAATCACACTACTGTTGTTCAAAGGTCTTCCTTTTATTTTTCTGTCAGTCTTTTTTATTATCTATAAGTTTCTAAACACATTAACTGAGTTAGAACAGTCTCTAGTACAAACAGGAGCGAACCTGGGTTGCCAGATCCCATGAGAAAAACAAGCAAGTCAATGGAAACAAGCCAAAAGAAGCGAATTGGATCAAAAAGCCCAAAGCAGGTGAGCTGGTACAATGTGAGAGAGAACATTTGCAATAAAAATAATAATAATAATAAAGGACATGTACACTGGAGAAAGAGAGAGACAGGATCAGGGACCACAAATAAGGGACAGTAACAAAGCAAACGTAATTCGTGTTTCGTTTTAGTGCATCTTTATTTTACTGAAGTATTTCCGTGTTGGGTGACTTTTTACTGTAACGTTAGGTATATTTCAAAGTCAAATATCTTACTTTTTACTCTGGTACATTAGGTGAAATCTGTCGTTCCTTTTGGCTTATATAAAAAGGAAATAAGCGAGAAGCTTGAAGTGTTGGACTGATTAATGGCATTGTGTTAAAAGGTTTACCAAGAATGACACAAGAGTATTTTAATCTAAAATCAGCTGATTAAGCAAAGAGTCTTGTTATAAAAGTGATAATAGGATAACACAGCCATATAAATCCTGGTACTTTTACTTTCGATACTTCAGTACCTATGAAGGCAAACACTTTTGTACTTTTACTCAACTGGAGCTCTAAGGGAGGACTTTTACTAGAGAAATATGTTATCTCTATTTTACCTCAAGTACATGATTTGTGTACTTCGTCCACCACCGCAAACACTGCAGCGACCAATATCTGTAAGCGACGTTATAAAAATAAGCCCAACGTTGCATCTGCAGTTCATTTTTTCCCTATTGTATTATACTATGGCGCGCGGGTCGAGCCTCCTACACGCTGGGTGGTGCCACCCTTTGGCTGAACCCCCCGTTTCCTCTGACAGACTGCGTTCTTTAACACCAGTGATGTCGGTACACGTGTCCCTCAGTTCCTACATGCCAGCGCAAATTCCAGCACAAGCACCGACGAAACACAGGACTCCTCCTCTCATTTAAAGCTTTCACACCGGGCCTGGTGGATTTTATGGACAGCTCATACACGGCATGCTCCAGCTCCACGGGATTCAACTAAAAACGACCAGCAGCTATCAATTAAATCATTAGTCAGCGATAAGGACTCATTCTCATTAATAATATGTGCCACATTACGTATACTTATTTTCCGCCATGATTTACAATTAAATTCTTTAAAAATCCTACAACGTGATTTCCTGGATTTTTTTCTCATTTTGTCTCTCATAGTTGAAGTGTAGCTATGACGAAAATTACAGACCTCTCTCACCTTTCTAAGTAGGAGAACTTGCACAATCAGGGGCTGGCTAAATACTTTTTTGCCCCACTGTAACAGTAGCAAAGATTAGGGGAAAAACTATAAATGCAGAGGAATAGAACAGAGGAAAATGGGACTGAATAGAATAAAAATTCTACGAAGATAATAGATGATAGAATGGAATCTATTTTTAAAAAGAGAACACAATAGAACAGAACAGTACAGATTACAAAATAATAAAATAGAACTGAATGGAGGTACAAAAACAAAAACGATATCACTCTCTTGAACAACTAAAAAAAGGCCTGAAAACTTGCTTGAGGTTAGTGTTGATGTTAAGCTTAGGGACTGGTGTAGCATTAATTACCTGCAGTAAATAGAAAGACATACGTGTGTGTGTGTGTGTGTGTGTGTGTGTGTGTGTGTTGTCACCTCATCACTGGTCACACACTGCTGTGACAGCTGGTTTAGGTGAGTCCACACCACATTCCGCAACACGCTGATCCTTTCAACTTCCTGTTTCTCAAACATCTGAACACACACACACACACACACACACACACACGACCTTCCATTTTAGAGGGAAGATTGCGAATTGTAAGGTCTTCCTGTTCTTGTGTAAGAAACAGAACTGATTTAACACACACTCATGCTCTAACAAATCTGTTTGTATTTGATCCCTTTCTATTTTTATAATCTTTATCACTAAGGAATAATTTTATAAATCAATCCTCCTATAAAACTTAATTCTATTCGAATATCCTGTTGAAGGATGGTGTGATATTCGAGAAGAATCACGTGTATTATATCAAACACACTGTTATTTATTCTAATCCCTTAATGACTATCATCTCATACTCAGTCAGCACAAACCCAGTGTACACTCCAGCGAACACTCCAGTGAACACTCCATCGTACACTCCATTGTACACTCCAGCTTACACTCCAGGGTCAGAAACATAAATAAAGCAGACGAATATATCCAGACTATAAAGCATCGGCTGCTGTATGTGTATGTGTCCGCCATATTGGTGCAGGCAAGACTGGCTTGTAAACAAATATAAAGAAAGGAGGAACTGCGTTTTTTATAACGTACTTATTTTTCGACCGATTTTAATGAGTCGTTTTAATACCGAAGGCCTTTTTATATGTGGAGTACAAACAAAGTTTTGACTCCATTTACTTTGAATACCAATCAAGAGGAGTGTATCAGCGTTAGGCCAGTTAAAAGGGTGGAAAGTCATTCCTTATCATATGGATTTGGATGATTTCCTTTGGTTAAGACGTGTTTAAACATCCCTTTATGATCTCAAAATGGCTTTTTCTCTCTACGTCCTCATTATTTCAGCTTTTCTTTGCCCCAGGTCAGAACTCGGATCATTCACTTTAAGATAACTGAAAATCTAAATTGTGCAATAAGTTCTTATAATTGACAATCGTTAACAGAAATGTAAATCAAGACATTAAAATCTAACAGTAAGACGCTGGCAGGCAGTCTGCTTTCTGTTTGTTATAACAGTGAAATGATTCGGATAAACTCAAAGGTAATATACAGTACAGTAATCTAATAAAAAAATATAATTAATGTAATAATTGATGAACAATAGTAGACATAGTATATGTAACCCTAGTAGTATAATACAGTATAAAAATAGTGAATAAGATATTATACAACTATTATACTGCTATTTATACTACATATACTAGGTACTATTGCTGATCTATTTCTATTATTGTTTAATGATATTATATTATTCTTTATTATAGCGGAAGCTTTCATCTTTTTCCCAGTACAATCTTTGGAGAATGATAAGACGCTGCCTGGACCAATACAGTGACCACGCTGATGTACGATCCAGCAGCCCATGTGGCATCTAGGTATATTATGTCTAATTAATAAAGCAATTACAGCTCGGAGTGGGCGGGTCCTCAGAGTTTATTTGTTTGGCAAAACAATAACAGGCAGGCGCTTGATCATCAGTTACACGGAACTCATTTGGATTTTACACAATGGACATGACGCAGAGGACGAAAGGCAAGGATCAGGGCCGGGTAGGTGCTTTTAGGTAGAACACAGCGAGTACGTGAATGTAAAAATATGAGGAAAAAATGCATACAGTTTTTATCCAACACTCTGAAAACTCCCTCTCTGCTTTTGCTCTGCTGATTTTAACTCAGAACTCAGAACGGGCTCTGATTGGACGGCCTTAATATACGTGTGTTCTTTTTTTCCTCAGTGTTCTCTTTAGGCTTTCTTTCTTTTGTTCTTTCTTTACTCCTTTTCTTTTAGTTTGTGTTTTTTAGCTGTTCTGCCTGACAACTGAGCTCTGATTGGTCAGCCTGACTTTACCTCAGAAATGAGAACAGGCTCTGATTAAACATTTTATGTAGCATCGGGGTCCGTCACATTCAGACTCGGTGTGAAGACCAGCGTTAATGTACGCGTGTTCTTTTACAAAACTTGACTTGCGTTTTTCTTCCTCCATAAAAATCGGTGCATCCCTAGTAAACACTTGGTCCTTGTTAGACAGGCAACAAATATTTTTCTAACACCGCAGTTCTTCTGATGTAGAATCCAGAATTAATAGGGTTTAATTAGCACCAGTTTAAAACAAAACTAACTATATTAAACAATAAAGGAATTGAGGCTGAGTTTTCTGTCTGGACTTCACATTTGAAAACGGCAAATTCCATTTCCATTGCAGTGTTTTGGTTTGAATATGAATCTGTTTTGGTGCAACACTGCAGCTTCACTGGTAAAGACCATCATTAGGGCTGAGCTGGATGATTGCGGGGGCACACCCTCACTTTTCCTCAGGGTAAATCCTGAGGATCAGATCGTTTCTTTTATCGTCTCTAATCTTTAAATCATGTTTCACAGAACATAAACAGTGCAGGATTTAAAGCTGCCTTACAAACCTGATCCATTCAAACAGAGAAAGTCTTCCATCTTTAAACATTATTATCATTATAAGCGAGTTTCTCACCTCACACGCTTTGAGATGTTCATTGAGCCACTCCTCTCGAATCTTCGCCAACACGCTGATGTTCTGATTGTACATCCTGTCTGTATACACACACACACACACACACACACACACACACACACACAAGGCTTGTTCAGTTCTTTGGTTAGCCTTTAGTTATTTATTATTTTTTATTCTTTAGTTATTTTACTTGTGAGTGAGTGTTTTCATAAGCTTTTATTGTTACTCTTTAGTTATCATTGGGTGCTTTTATGGACATTAATTTGGCTTTTAGTTATTTTGTTCAGTTCCCTTTTTATCTAATTTACTTATTACTGAGTGAATTTTACCTAACTGAGTTACGTTTTAGTAGTTATTTATTCACTTTCCAGACATTCCTCTGGTTTTGTTTAGTTATTTAATTATGTTTTACTTGATAACAGGCTCTAGTTACCCTGTTGGGCCGCCTCTAGCCTGGATACAAGAATAACTGGCTTACTTGTTTGTTATTACTGCTTTTGTATTAGTAATTTAGTTACATTTTACTTACTACTACATGTTTTTAGGTGTTTATTTGCTTTTTTAGTTATTATTGGGAGTTTTTTATGTGTTTATCTGTAATAAGTTACAACAGGATGTATTTTTAGTTATTGAATTACATATTAGTAATTACTGGGTGTTGTTTGGGTTTTTAATTGCTTTTTTAGATATCACTGGGTGTATTTCTATTATTATGTGGTTTCCTTTCTATAGTTATTACTGTTGTTTTATTTGTTATTTACTTTTTTTACTTATTACTGGGTGTTTTTAGGTGTTTATTTGCTGTGATGGAGTGTATATGTAGTTATAGAATTATGTTTTAGTTATTTCATTAATTTTATATATTATTACTGTGTTTTTTTATACTTGTTTGCTATTACTAGGTTTTTTTCTTAGTTATTTAGTAATATTGTACTTATTACTGGATGTTTTTTAAATGTTCATTTGCTTTTTAGTTATTATTGGGTATATTTTGGGTAATTTAGTACCTTTATAGTAATTTCTCTTTTTTTTTTTTAGAGTTATTAGTTATTTTTACTTGTGACTGGTAATTTTTAATTTGTAGAGTCACTTTTTAGTTATTATTTGGTGTTTTTTAAGTGTTTATTTTTCATTTATGAGTGCATTTTGAGTTATTTCATTATGCTTTAGTTATTACTGGGTGTTGTTTTGGGTATTTAATTAATTTTTTAGATATTACCTTAATTATCTGGTTATTTTTTAATTAGTGTTTTCTTAGTTATTTAGATAGATTTTACTTATTACTGGGTGTTTTGGGGTGTTTATTTGCTTTTCAGTTTTTACTGGGTGTACTTTTAGGTATTTAGTACCTTTATAGTTATGTCTTTTTTTAGTTAATTAGTCATTTTTACCTGTGACCGGCTGTTTTTAATTATATAGTTACTTTTTAGTTATCATTGAGCGTTTTTAGGTGTGTATTTTTAGCTACAGAATTATCTTTTAGTAACTACTGGGTGTTGTTTTGGGTACTGAATTACTTTTTAGATATTACTAGGTGTATTTTTTATTATTTGGTTAGGGTTAGCGTTTCGTATTAATAGTGCGTCATTAGTTATTCAGTCACTTTTTACTTCCTGTTTTACTTTTGTGTTCATTTTCTGTTTAGTCATTAGTGACAGCATTAGAAATAACATCTGGTGTCGATCTTAAGGGTGGAGGCTTGAGTCAGCCACTCTTTACCTACATCGTGTGTGCGTGTGTGAGTGTGTGTGTGAGTGTGTGTGTGTGTGTGCGCGTGCACAAAGCTCACCTGCTTCCTCTGCTGTCTGCTTGGCCTGCTGAGCTTTAGCATAGAGCTGCAAAGAGAGACAGAATGACATCACTGTGTGATGTTGGTCAGGCCTCCACATGCATGCCGGTGCTCTGGTACATCTCCTACCTTCTCCTGCTGCTTGGTGTTGCTGGTGGTGGCGCTCCGGTTCATCGCCTGTTCTGCTTCTTCTTTATCGCGACACTTCTGCTCGTACGTCTTCTTGCTCTGGAAAAAACACGTAACAATGACGCTAGGCTGCACAGGTAAACCTTTGTCATACTTGGTATTTTCGAAAAGTGGAAGCGTTGAGGAACCACAATGACTCGGCCACCAAGTTTCAGACCATGTAAAGCTACCAACGCTCTGCTGACCCCACAACTGCAGAGAAAAATATCTTCAGCACTAAAACTGGGCACCGCGAGCTTCATGGCATGGGTTTCCACCACCAAGATGAGTGTAAAGCACAGCAACACGGGACTCTGGAGTGGAGCGACCACTGATTTTAAGTGGGCTATAGCGCCCAGAAAATGTTCTCCAAATAAGCATGCATTATTAGTTTAAATCGTCAATAGTTTTTCTTATTTATTTTCTCTTATACAACGGGGCCCTCTCTCTCCATATCCCATTGCATCTGATGCACTAGGACCTGGGGGAGGCGCTGCTTCTCCAAAATAAAAGAATAAAATAAAGTGAAATTGTCTCAAATACAGCCAACACACTCTAAGATCTCATTATTTGATTGTTGGAATATTAGGATTATTCAGCCTGTTTCTATTTTTAGTTATAAAAAATGAAGTTAAATAGATAAAGTTATTTGAAGTATTTCGCTACTGGATTTAAGAAAAGCCCTAGACTGATAAAAACAGATATAAAAAGCTTATTTTGGCCAGGAGGACCTTACCTGCCTGACAGTAAAGTTTGGGGGAGGAGCTATAACCCTATGGGGCTGTTTGGGGCCCCTTAGTTCCAGTGAAGGGAAATCTTAACGCTTAATGCTTCAACAGTTTGGGGAAGGCCTTAGCTGTTCCAGTGCACATAGGAACGCCCATAAAGGCATGGCTGGGCCGCACAGAGCCCTGACCTCGACCCCATCGAACACATTTGGGATGAATCCGGGCCCTCTCGTCCAACATCAGTGTCTGACCTCACAAACGCTCTTCTGGAGGAATCCCCACAGTCACGGTCCAAAATCGGGCAGAAAGCCTTCCCAGGAGAGTGAAGGCTCTTATACTCTATATTAACGCCTATGGATTTAGAATGGGACGCCAGAAAAGCTCCTATAGGTCTAATTTGGCGGTGTCCCAATACTTTTGCCCATATGTGAGCAGAATATGAGGTTAGGGCCATCCTACGTGTTATAGCAGCAAAACAAAGTCAGTTATTGGCTCATTTTCCCTTTGTTGGACAATTTTATTGGCCGAGTTGTTGAATATCTGTCCTGACGACACTTCATCACTAATCTGTGACGGAAACAAACTCTATCCGTGTGACATGTAAACTTTAAGACTTATCTGCATCTGATAGATGTGCTGTGCTGTGAAATGAGAACACACACACAAAGGGGAAGCTCTAACAGAGGTTCTTGTTCCCATGACTGTACTGTCGTGTCTTAATAACCGAGCACCAAAACAAGATCATAATCACAGGAGCTGTACTTGTTAGTACCTAATTAGAACATCATTATAAGAAACACTGATATTAATGACCGAAGCTGTGATCCAGATTTACATCTTTTATCAGACGGATCCAGCCAGCTTTGTGATTTATTACACTGTACATTTGTTAATGGTAAAATAATAATAACACCTGTGTGTGTGTGTGTGTGCGCGTGCACTCATTAAGCTCACATGACCTAAATGAACTTTATTAGCAGGACTGAAGCACACCAGTCACTTCCCCCTGCAGCCCTATGTAAATGAGTTACAGATATTCACTTCCTCTTGAGCTCTTACACACGATACCCAGAACAGCTTGGGACTGTCGTGACCACTCGGGCTCCGTGCATTTCCTTATCTGGGATCAGATGCGACCGTTACACTATAGGGCACACCGGTTATCTTTTACTTGTGATGGACTTTATATACATTGCTGTGCAAAAGTCTTAAACCACCGTTCGATTTATTGTTTTACAAACTTGGATTCGTCACTCCATAATCCTCTTTGATCTTCGTTCCAGTCTTTGTGATCTCTAGCTTATCTTGGCCTTTTCATCCTGTTCCCCTTCCCAAAAGGGGCCCTACGGAAACTGTTTAATTTCTTAATAAACAGACTGTGAGATAATACTATAAGGTCCTTATGCTGCTGCAAAAACAACCTATATCTAACCTAATGGTGGCCTAAGACTTTTGCACCGTACTGTACTGCAGGACATTCAGTTCATGTTTAAGCCATGACAGTTGTGACAGTTATACCACAGAGCTTGTCTTTGACTTGTAACTTGCAATAGTAACCCTTTTTAGAGCCTTTCGTTGATTTTAATTAATGTGTGAAAGTTGTTGTAGTTGCAGCACATGTACTCCTGGACTTTATACGCTTTAGGACATTTATTCATTTTATAAGTTGGGATAGTTGTTATAGTTCAATTTAGGCAACTTCATTTAGCTTTAACTTGTGATAGGACTTTATACACTGTAGGACATTTATTTATTTGACTTTTAAGTTGTGATAGGTACAATTTAGGGCCTCTCACTGATTTAGAACTACAGCATATTGACTCCTAGCTTGTGTTAGAAGGGACAGACTTTATACACTGACATTTCATTCATTTGTAACTTGTGATGGGGGTAATGGTTACACTACAGGGCATTTAAGTGACTTTTAACTTATGCCAGTAACGATCTAGGGCCTTTGATTGATTGAGAACTTGTGAAAGTTGTGACAGCTACAGTATATTGACTCCTAATGCTAGAACGGATGCACTTTATACACTATAGGGCATTGAGTTTATTTTTAACTTGTGAAAGTTGTGTATGGTTTATTCACTTAGGACTTTCAGTTCATGTTTAAGCTGAGATAGTTGTGATAGTACCATGTTAGGGCATTACAGTCACTTATCACTTGTGGAAGTTACAGTAAACTGAATTATAAATTATGTTGGAACGACCGACTTTATACACTATTCTGCATTTAGTTGATTTTTAACTCGTGGTAGTCGTGAGGGATTTTATACACTTTAATTGAATTGTAACTTCTGATATTGCCAATTTAGGGCATTTTATTGATTTATAACTCGTGGAAGTTGTGATAGATCCTGCATATGTATTCCTGTGATAGAACTGATGGACTTTATAAACTTCAGGGCATTTAGGTCGTTGTTAAAGTCTGGTAACTGAGATACTTAAATTATTGTTCATTTAGTTCGTTCTTGTGATAGTACCACTATAGAGCGTTTAGTGGGTTTTGAATTTGAGATGTTTGTGATAGTTACAGCACATTGGTCCAAACCTGTGGCAGAAGTGATGGAGGGTATACACCTTAGGGCACTGAGTTCCCTTTTAAGCTGCGACAGTTCAATTATTGGACATTTAGTTCACTTGAACTTGTGACAGTAAGAATTTAGGGCCTTTCGTTGATGTTTAACTTGGAAGTTGTGAGATTCACAGTATTTTGATTTTGAACCCGTGGCAGAAGTGATCATTTCTGTACACTATAGGACATTAATTTGACTTCTAACTTGTGATAGTTACCATTTCGGACCTTTAGTTTCTTGCCGCGGTAGCTGTTGTAACTGCGATAACTACACTATTGTACTTTATTCTATTCAGTAATTCTCTTACGCGATAGCTTTTATATTCTCTATTTTATTATACTTTTCATAATATTTCAGTTTCCCCAAAATATTCTACCTGTTATTTGATTTGAGTTATTACGTACTCTAAATAGGTTCGCTCTGTTAATATTTTTTGAGTTTCTGTTTATTCAAAATATTAATATAAACTTATTAATTATATAACTTACTTAATTCTTATACTTACTTTGAGGACTTTTTCCTTGCCTCTGTCACCCTAGACTTGCTGAATTTGGGAAGATAATCTAAAATTGGATAGCTGCTTTGAGACAATGCTCCATTGTAAAAAGTGCCACAGAATTAAAACTGACCTGACGTTCCCTGACCTTAGAGCATTTCACTGTTTATTAAGAAGTATAAAGTTTGTACACTATAGGGAATTTAGTTGACTTCAGTTCAAATCAATGTGCTGCCATTAACAACGTGGGGCCACGAGTCAACGAGAGGAGGGCTGCGGCTTCCCAAGGCATAAAGTACAGACTGAGCATATGGCAAATGTTTTGTAAACATTAAAACTGAGGTGGGTTTACCTTGTGAAAGCTAGAATTTAGTGCATTTAGTTTTAACTCATGCAGGGTGACATTAAAGGCTGGCAGAGTCTCTCACTTCCTACACACGTCCAGCTTCAAGAATGCAGAACTACAGTCAAACAAATGTTACTCACGCCATACTTCTTCCGCTAAGGCCTCCTATTATCATCTCGAGTATTTATCCACACACGTTCTTGTTTGTTCTAGGTACTGTACACTAAATACCAGTACTTATTATTTAGCACGTATTACCCAACTCAGCTGAATACACCCAACCCACAAATCACGTGCTGTAACTCTGTTACTGGGATACAGTCACAAAACAAACCCATAAATATAAAAAACTACTGTACTGAAGAGTCTAAAGCTTTAGGAATTGCACACTGGAGTTTAATTCTGGTTGCACAATTTGGCATTGCTCACCACCACTACTCATCTGCAGCCACAGAAGCTTGTACAATATTTAATACCTCGTGTGTTTACTGTTCCATCGCTACCAGGATGTGTTACCGCACCACATCCACATCCAGCACAGGCCTAAAGACAGCCAAACACTTTTAATATACCTAGCTGTGAGTGCCCTAAAACATCTGTAGAGTATAACCACCCGGCACAGACTCTGAATCGAGACTATAATCAAACAAGTCGTCTAGAGTAAAGTAGCATCAAAATCAGAATGCAAACATATGGGCAGTAACTTAACAAATCAACCCGCAGTTTAACCAATCAGATCAACGATTGTGCACCAAAGGGCAACCGGACCACAGCTCTACCAATCAGACACCAATCAGACCTCAGTTCAACCATTCAGACCACCGTTTAACCAATCAGACCTCAGTTTAACCAATGAGGCCACCATTTAACCAATGAGGCCACCGTTTAACCAATGAGGCCACAGTTTAACCAATGAGGCCACCGTTTAACCAATGAGGCCACAGTTTAGCCAATCAGATCTCGGTTTAACCAATCAGACCTCAGTTTAACCACTCAGACCTCAGTTTAACCAATCAGACCTCAGTTTAACCAATGAGGCCACAGTTTAACCAATGAGGCCACAGTTTAGCCAATCAGACCTCAGTTTAACCAATCAGACCTCGGTTTAACCAATCAGACCTCGGTTTAACCAATGAGGCCACCATTTAACCAATGAGGCCACCGTTTAACCAATGAGGCCACAGTTTTGCCAATCAGACCTCGGTTTAACCAATCAGACCTCAGTTTAACCAATCAGACCTCGGTTTAACCAATCAGACCTCAGTTTAACCAATGAGGCCACCATTTAACCAATGAGGCCACCATTTAACCAATGAGGCCACCGTTTAACCAATGAGGCCACAGTTTAGCCAATCAGATCTCGGTTTAACCAATCAGACCTCGGATTAAGTAATGAGACCACATTTTAACCAATCAGAGATCAGTTTAGCAAATCAGACCTCAGTTTAACCAATCAGACCTCAGTTTAACCAATGAGGCCACAGTTTAGCCAATCAGATCTCGGTTTAACCAATCAGACCTCAGTTTAACCAATCAAATCTCGGTTTAACCAATCAGACCTCAGTTTAACCAATCAAATCTCGATTTAACCAATCAGACCTCAGTTTAACCAATGAGGCCACAGTTTAGCCAATCAGATCTCGGTTTAATCAATCAGAGATCAGTTTAACCAATCAGACCTCAGTTTAACCAATCAGTGATTGGTTTAACCAATCAAACCTCAGTTCAACCAATCAGACCTCGGATTAACCAATGAGACCACAGTTTAACCAATCAGTGATCAGTTTAACCAATCAGACCTCAGTTTAACCAATGAGGCCTCAGTTTAACCAATAAGGCCACAGTTTAGCCAATCAGACCTCGGTTTAACCAATCAGACCTCGGATTAACCAATGAGACCACGGTTTAACCAATCAGAGATCAGTTTAACCAATGAGGCCACCATTTAACCAATGAGGCCACCGTTTAACCAATGAGGCCACAGTTTAGCCAATCAGATCTCGGTTTAACCAATCAGACCTTGGATTAAGTAATGAGACCACATTTTAACCATCAGAGATCAGTTTAGCAAATCAAAGACCTCAGTTTAACCAATCAGGGACCTCAGTTTTTAACCAATGAGGCCACAGTTTAGCCAATCAGATCTCGGTTTAACCAATCAGACCTCAGTTTAAACCAATCAAATACTCGGTTTAACCATCAGACTCAGTTTAACCAATCAACCACCACCTCGATTTAACCAATCAGACCTCAGTTTAACCAATGAGGCCACAGTTTTAGCCAATCAGATCGCGGTTTAATCAATCAGAGATCAGTTTAACCAATCAGACCTCAGTTTAAACCAAGCAGTGATTGGTTAACCAATCAAAATCGGTTTAACCAATCAGACCTCAGTTCAACCAATCAGACCTCGGATTAACCAATGAGACCACGGTTTAACCAATCAGACCTCAGTTTAACCAATGAGGCCTCAGTTTAACCAATAAGGCCACAGTTTAGCCACTCAGATCTCGGTTTAACCAATCAGACCTCAGTTTAACCAATGAGACCACAGTTTAACCAATCAGACCTCGGATTAAGTAATGAGACCACAGTTTAACCAATCAGAGATCAGTTTAGCAAATCAGACCTCAGTTTAGCCAATCAGACCTCGGTTTAACCAATCAGACCTCGGATTAACCAATGAGACCACGGTTTAACCAATCAGAGATCAGTTTAACCAATAGGCCACCATTTAAACCAATGAGGCCACCGTTTAACCAATGAGGCCACAGTTTAGCCAATCAGATCTCGGTTTAACCAATCAGACCTTGGATTAAGTAATGAGACCACAGTTTAACCAATCAGAGATCAGTTTAGCAAATCAGACCTCAGTTTAACCAATCAGTGATCGGTTTAACCAATCAGACCTCAGTTCAACCAATCAGACCTCGGATTAACCAATGAGACCACGGTTTAACCAATCGGAGATCAGTTTAACCAATCAGACCTCGGATTAACCAATCAGAGATCACTTTAACCAATGAGGCCACAGTTTAGCCAATCAGACCTCGGTTTAACCAATCAGACCTTGGATTAACCAATGAGACCACGGTTTAACCAATCAGAGATCAGTTTAACCAATCAGACCTCGGATTAACCAATGAGACCACGGTTTAACCAATCAGACCTCAGTTTAACCAATCAGACATCGGTTTAACCAATCAGATCAAGGTTCAGCAAACCTCACAAGACCATAGTTCTCTCCTCCAGTGATGCTGCAGCCAATCAGAGCATGGCAGCCTCCCTCAGTGCCTTTGTAGCTAACCAGAGCACAGCACAGCCAATCGGAGCAGCTTTCACCAAAACATTTACCTCCATGGTTTTCTTGTACTGCGTTGCTTTCTGTTTGTGAAGAGCATCCATCTGCTGCTCCATCTGTAAAAACACAAAACACACAATTCTCCCTTTAAACATCACCTTCATAACAAATAACCCGGTGGAGCCTGATTATGCAACCGACATTCTAACCAGCCAGACCACGGCTTCCTTCCACAAACACCGACGTAACAGCCTGAGAAAGCTCATCAGCAGACCACGGGTTCTCACGCAGCGCCGCTAGGCCCCTCAGTACTTCGTTCAACGTCCAAAGTCTTACAAATTAGAACACGCCAAGGCCATCAAGATGTTTTTTGGTGACTTATTCGGGCGATGGTGAATGAATTCCAGCTCGTCTATAATGGTGGTATCTTCCACACCAAACGTGAGTTTTCATGTGGCCTGATTTTATTCACCCTCTGTTTGATTTTTGCAGAAAACAGACTGACCAATCAGCATGGCTTCTGCGCCTCATGGAACAGCTCCTGTATTTTAGGCCTCATAAAAAGACTACGTGACTAGGACCTCTTTCAGAACGCAACGACCGGGCCGATCGGTTCTGTCTGATAATGATAATAGATCAATAAAAGTCATCTTTGTTACCCTCTTTTTAGCGTCTTTCTGTTTTTCTTTGAACTCCTCTAACTTCTTGGCTTCGTCCCGTATGGTCTGAGCCAGGTGCATGTGAGCCAGACTGACCTGTTCAGTCTCTGTAATACACACACACACACACACACACACACACACACACAAGTTTCAAAAGGAGAAGTACATAAAACTCTCAGCTTCTCAACGTTTCAGCTTGTACTTACGCAGTTTGAAAACGTCAAGCGAGCGCTTCAGCGTGCTACAAACAGGAAAGATACCAAAGAAAAACTATTAGTCGTTATATACAAAAACTAACACGGGTTCGCTAACAAACAATACAAACACAAATAAGGCGCCTGACCAGATGATCCACTAGTGTGTTTGTAAGGCGTCATGTTAACGTGCACGATTCAAACAGAGCTTCTTCACTCGTTTGGAAAATAAATTAAACACGTCGCTATCTGCACAAGACCGCAACGCTAACCTGACTAGATTTTCCTCTCGTGTTTTACATCATAATTCCATCATCCACATCCATCGATCATCTAACAAACCACAAGAGTTGATAAAATAATGGAAAAGCTCTTAACGTGGCAACGAGGATTCGCTCGAAGGGAAAGGAGAGGGCGCTAAGTGGGCGAGGTCGTGGTACAACGCGCAGCGGAACAGAGCCAGTCTGATTAACTACAGCTTTCAGACAGAACTCCGGTTTGTTCTCAATCGGTTGTCCGTCCCGACCCCCAGATGACTGTCTGTTCATTCATATGTAATTAATGATTATCCTCTTGAGACCTCATGACCCTCCTCGGAGCTCTGATTTATTTTTATGTATAAAAACTGGGCACCATCTTTGAACAGGAGGTATTTTTATTTTTGTGAAATGCTTAAGAGTGTCTACAAATGAGGACTGAGTGGGGATCCGGGGTCTCAGGAGGTTAAAAGCAGGAACGAAGCAAAGGAACGTAATGCAGTAATAATATTTAATAAAGACATGAAATAAGTAAAACTATAAAGACATGAAATGAGTGAAAGTAAAGTGAAACTTCATATTCCGAGCTCTACACCCCGGGCTCTGGTATGTTCCTCACACTGGTCGGGCATTCCCTTTCCCAAAATGGGGGCAGTACCCAGACTGGTGACTCTGAGTTACCCCGGGAGCGAGTGATGTACTGAAGATGAACTTACTTCATTTCGTTATGGCCACACACCTTCTTGGACAAACCCAGCAGGTCTTTGGCGTACTTCTCCTCGATCACAGCTCTGCAAACAACAACCAAAATCAGACGCTTCCATGTGAAGAACCACATTACAGAAGCCAATTCGTGCTTTGTAGGAATGTAGATCAGCACACCAGTGCCAGTATCTCACGGTTATACCTGCGATTAGACCACAGTTCCATTATCGCCATTTACTGTTAGATTTTAAGATAAAGCACCAGATAACCACATAACATTCTGCTGATCCATCAAACCAAACCCAGCTAGAAGCTGCTCCAGCATTTCTGGTGATGGGACTCAAACCGATCTTCAGTCTCGCTGAGAGAAATTATCGGGCAATGATGTCACGGCCAGAACGTCTCTCAGCCAATCAGATTGCAGGCTCGGATCTGACTGTGATATAATGAAAATTATTGCATTACAGCGATTTTATCACCGGTAAGGACGTCAGACATGACGCACACTAGCGCCCTCTAGTTTGTGATAAACTCGCTGTAACAGACGGCCTAGAAAGCTTTATTAAGCAGCAGAACACAAGAGGGAGGGTGTTATCCTGAGTGAATAACGTCACGGCTAGAGTGGTGAGCATTTAGCGTTTCCTCCCCTTACACTGCTACAGTCTGATGAAGCGTGATCAGGAATGCTTTTTGGAAGGTAGCAGCCAAGAAAACACTTTCAGATGCGGAACAGGGTGAAAAGGCTAAGGTAAGCTAAAGCGTTCCTTAGTACAGAGGATTATGGAGTGACCAATCCAAGTTTTGGGGTCCAATCGTCGATAATGTGTTATATAAAATCATTTCTGTGTTGCAAAAAAACTAATGTAATGGTGGCCTAAGACTTTTGCACAGTGCTGTATAAGGTGTTTTTCCAAGCCTTCGAAAGCTCTTTTTCTGCAAACATCAGCACGACAACAGAAGGCTCTGTTCAGCTTGTGTGCTTTCACTATCTCCTCCACAAGCACCGGTGGTCAGTTGGACACGGGACTCATGCAGCCGCGGTCAGAAACATTTCTAAATTAAGCAATTACAAGCCCCAAGTATTGCAAGAGATCTGAAACAAGAGGCGAGAGGAACTCCATCAGTCGACTCCCAACCACGCAAGACTCTCTGTATGAGACAATCTGAAGCACTAGGAAGAAGTGAATTTCCTGCTTTCTCTATATGAACACACGTGCTGTAGTTTTGTTCAGCACAATCTTTGTGGATTTGTTTCTACTCAAAGTTCTTTAAGGGCTTGAAACATAATTAAACAAGTGAAATAAATATTGACATACTTTGCATTAACACTTTAATAGTGGGGCAAAAAAGTATTTGGTCAGCCACTGATTGTACAAGTTCTCCTACTTAGACAGATGAGAGAGGTCTGTAATTTTCATCATAGCTACACTTCAACTCTGAGAGACAAAAGGAGGAAAAAATCCAGGAAATCACATTGTAGGATTTTTAAAGAATTTAATTGTAAATTATGGTGGAAAATAAGTATTTGGTCAGTAACAAAAGTTTCAACTCAGTACTTTGTAACATAACCTTTGCTGGCAATGACAGAGGTCAAACGCTTCCTGTAAGTCTTCACCAGGTGGGCACACACTGTAGCTGGTATTTTGGCCCATTCCTCCATGCAGATCTCCTCTAGAGCAGTGATGTTTTGGGGCAACACGGACTTTTCAACTCCCTCCACAAATGTTCTATGGGGCTGAGGTCTGGAGACTGGCTAGGGGACTCCAGGACCTTGAATGCTTTTTACGGAGCCACTCCTTCGTTGCCCGAGCGGTGTGTTTGGGATCATGTCAATGCTGGAAGACCCAGCCACGTTCCATCTTCAATGCTCTCACTGATGGAAGGAGGTGGTTTTGGCTTAAAATCTCATGATACATGGCCCCATTCATTCTTCCCTTAACACGGATCAGTCGTCCCTGTCCCCTCTGCAGAAAAAACAGCCCCAAAGCATGATGTTTCCACCCCCATGCTTCACAGTAGGTATGGTGTTCTTGGGATGCAACTCAGCATTCTTCTTCCTCCAAAACACGACCAGTTGAGTTTTTACCAAAAAAGTTCTATTTTGGTTTCATCTGACCACATGATATTCTCCCAGTCCTCTTCTGGATCATCCATATGCTCTCTGGCAAACTTCAGACGGGCCTGGACATGTAATGGCTTAAGCAGGGGGGGGCACGCCTGGCACTGCAGGATCTGAGTCCCTCTCGGTGTAGTGTGTTACTGATGGTAGCCTTTGTTACTTTGATCCCAGCTCTCTGCAGGTCATTCATCAGGTCCCTCTGTGTAGTTCTGGGATTTTTTGCTCACCGTTCTCATGATCATTTTGACCCCACGGGATGAGATCTTGCATGGAGCCCCAGATCGAGGGAGATTATCAATGGTCTTGTATGTCTTCCATTTTCTTACAATTGCTCCCACAGCTGATTTATTCACACCAACCTGCTTGCCTATTGTAGATTCACTCTTCCCAGCCTGGTGCAGGTCTACAATTTTCTTCCTGCTGTCCTTCAACAGCTCTTTGGTCTTGGCCATGGTTGAGTTTGGAGTCTGGACTGTTTGAGGCTGTGGACAGGTGTCTTTTATACAGATAACGAGGTCAAACAGGTGCCATTAATACAGGTAACGAGTGGAGGACAGAAGAGCTTCTTAAAGAAGTTACAGGTCTGTGAGAGCCAGAAATCTTGCTTGTTTGTGGGTGACCAAATACTTATTTTCCACCATGATTTACAATTAAATTCTTTAAAAATCCTACAATGTGATTTCCTGGATTTTTTTTCTTTTTGTCTCTCATAGTTGAAGTGTAGCTATGATGAAAATTACAGACCTCTCTCATCTTTCTAAGTAGGAGAACTTGCACAATCAGTGGCTGACTAAATACTTTTTTGCCCCACTGTAGCTGTCACAGTTTTCTCTGTCAAAAGTCTGCACCATACTTAAAGGTTTAAAGTGTTTAAAGGTGATCATAAATGCTTTAACTGGGCTCCTTCCTACTTGGTTGTTTGCAGCCAGCGAGGTATGTTTACTTATGTGTATATGTGTATATGATTATATTTTGTTTCTATTTTGTCTGCTTGTGACTGGTTGCGACCTCTCTGTGTCGTTTTCACATAGTCAACTTAAAAAAACAAAGACAGTGAAGATGAGCGCAGGAAGCCCTAGTTTGTTTTTCTGTGATCATGAACAGATCAGAATGCACTTAGATAAATAATCAGACGCTTCCATCCAGTCCCTGTGAGCTTCATCTCCATCATTCTCCAGCCTTTCAGTTCTATTCCACCAGATCTTTCTTTAATATCCATGTTTTAGAGGCAGCCTGTTGCTCATCCTATAAGCTCCTGATGAGCTGTTCTGCCCGGCGACCGAGCTCTGATTGGTCAGCCTGATTTTAATGCAGGAATGAGATTAAACATTTTATGCAGCGTTGCAAAGATCAGCTTCGGACTCGGTGAGAAGGGTGGTATTAATATACGCGTGGTCTTTTTCAAAACTCGACGTGGGTTTTTCCCTCCATAAAAACTGGACGTAGTGTGAAACGACACGGCTGACCTCATCCACCTTAGTCTGCAGGACAGAAAAAAGATCACAGATCACGTCTGTGGACACCGCTGTTCTGTCGGAACCATAACGTCTGTGCTATTTACAATGCGGGTGTTTCGGAAAAGCAGCTTTAGCACAGGATGTCCTGCCTCTCTCACTTGCACTGCTGACATGGCCATCATCTGTGTGCTTCACATCAGAGCGTGAAGGTTTCAGCCACATGTTACAAACGGCACACATCAAACCAGCGAGGCGCTGCACCGCCCACAGCCAAAAATATTCTCACACCTCTTCTTGTTAATGGTGAGTAATTTCAAAAAACTTAAAAAATAATCAATCCGTCCTTCATCAATAGCTGACAGAACCACATGGGCAAGGGATTCCTTTATCAAACCTTTATCAAGCTCTACAATACAGAGTTACATTCACAGATACCACTTAAAACGTTACTGTGCTAAAAAGAAGCCTTATGTTATAACCATGTCCAGAAGGGGCGTCGGCTTCTCTGGGCTTGAAGGCATCTGGGATGGACCATCATACAGTGGGAACGGGGACTGTGCTCAGACCCATCAGTGTCACAGATTTTTTTTGGAAGAAATGGACACCAAAGATGAACAAGTCCAGAAGCCACGTTCTGGCATGGTATGGGGTCGGGTCAGGGCCCTTGGTAAAAATCATTTCCACTTCTGGGATGCAGCATTAATGCAGAAAAGTACCCCGAGATCTTAGAGCGACCTAAGCTGCCTTCAAGACACCGTCTTTATCAGGGACGTCCAGCATCTAAAAACAAGACAAAACTCAAAACAAAACCACATGCTGCACACATTACAAAGGCACGGCTGTGGAAAAGGAGGATACGGGTCCTATCCTGTCCCCAATAGAGAATGGGTGGAGAATTTAGAAACGGGAACCAGGACAATGACGTTCCCGTACTGTTCCACACCTTAAGACGTGTTTGCAGGAAGAATGGAACAGAAGAACACCTGAAACACTACATCACTGATAATCCTCGGTGCCAAAACCGCTTAAGTGTTGAGAGAAAGAACGGCAAACACTTACAGCGATCACTCATTAGAATGGGTGTCCGCATACTTTTGATCATACAGTGCACTTTTTTCGCTGACTAATTCTAACCGTTCCTCACCTGGCCTTCAAGAAGTCTTCGATCTCCTTGCAGGTCCTCTTTCCATCGTTGAGGTGCTGGATGATGGCATCATAACCCGCTGTGGTGGTGATGTCACTGTTCTGTCCACGGTACGACACAAAGCAAAGACACTCTAAGGCAGGGCGGCTCTAAAGGACAGGTGAGCAGCTCGAGCCGACAGAAAGGCAACGGGAGCTCAAATAACCTCTCGCTATCAAACCGAGGCAGGCAGAAGAGCAGCTCTGAACAAACAACACGTCTAACCTTGAGGCAGATGGGCTACAGCAGCAGAACACACCAGGTGCCCCAATGTCAGGTAAGAACAGGAAACCGTGGCCTCAATTCACACAGGCTCACCAAAACTGGACGGTTAGTGCCCTGTGAAATCCGTTTTAGTTTTGGTTTGTCAGTGTTACAGCTCTAGCTTTTAGATTTATCTTCTCATATTAATTAGATCACTTAGTTCCTTCTTACATACAACATCTAGGTCGGGTTTCTTTACGAATCTTGGTCCTGACACGGTTTCTTCTGTATAACCTTTAGGGATTTTCCTTGCCACTGTCGCCCTAGGCTTGCTCAGTTTGGGATCGAGCTTAGATATTAGAAGATAATAATATTGCAAAGCTGCTTTGAGATGATGCTCCCCTGTAAAAAGCGCTATAGAAACAAATCTGACTTGACTAGAATGCAGTTAAGATAAAGACACATTTAAGAAGATTTTCTTTCTTAACACACGATGGTGAATCCGGTCCCAGGTGCCCTGATGCCAAAAGTAAAGATTTTTTAAAAGATTTTAGGAGCACCTGCTATCTATCCCATAACTTGATAACAAAACATCTGTTGCATTAAACGTGACTCAGCTACAGATCTGAGCGTCTTCGGGTTTTTTTAATCTGTTTCCTCCTACATCGTCCTGTTTGATTTGAATGCAAATGTGTGATGCAGCTGTGAATCGCGCGTGGTCATGGGTGCGAATAAACAGGGCGGCGGCGGCTCGCACTCGGACGTTGTTTATCTTCCTCAGTAACGCGTCGCGTCTGGGTAACGTATCATTAGGTGTAAAACACACAGACGGCCCCGAGTAGCCTTTCAGTTTCACTACACGGCCTCAGGCTGCAGGTCCGGCTGTCATTACGTGGGACGGGTCTGAGGGTGGTGTAATTTCTCCACACAGACGTATAATCAGAGCCTCCAGCCTCAGTCAGCAGGAGTCAGGCGACACGTGATCGCCGGGCCGGCTCAGAACAGGGTTAGGTGTAAACCTGAAATGATTTAATCCTGTGCTAATCCAGTATTGTCTGAGTTTTATTAGAGACACCTTGCTAGTACTGAGTAGGACCTCCTTTAAGTCTTTGTGGCGTCGATTAAACAAAGTCTTGGAAACGTTCCTCAGAGATTGTGGGACAGAACATGGTACAGCAGCAGAAATCGAGACTCATCAGACCAGGCCACGTTTTCTAATCATTCAAGGTCCAATTTCGTTGAACTGTGTCCATTTCCTGTTCTAACTGCTTCTTCTGCTGCTGTACCCCATGTGCTTCAAGGTTTGAAGTCGTGCTGTTCGTTCAGAGGTGCTCTCTGTATACCTCGGTTGTAACGGGTCTTACAGAAACATTTCATGAGCAGAACCTGGACTTTGGACATGCATCAGTCTTTTAAGATCTCAGAGCAGGGGTTCACAAACTTTCTCCAGCCTGGACTGTGAGTGTAATCCGTCCGCGTTCTTAGTTTAGCCGGAACGTTTTTGTCTAAGGACATAACCTGTGGTTTGCTCCCAAAACGTGGGATTAACCCAAGTTTCTGTATTAACCAACCATGGTATGGAGTCTTACGCAAACAAAACAGCTTTGACTCCCGTGATATATTTGCGGTAGGATTTATAAAAGCGAAACCATGTTGGTGAAGCACAAATTGTAGAAATGAAGATAAACGAAGCAACCTTCAATCTTTGGTTCGTGCAACATTAAGCACTTGAAGCAAATGCGCGTAATTTGGTGAAAGTTGCGCACGTTTTGCCACGTATTTCCATTTACAAATCCCGTTATGAAAAGTTCCTATCAGTCAGTTTAGCTGGTAAATAAGCCTAAATATGCAAACCAGCAGATTCTGAGGTCCTAACAGTACGTTTTCAATCATTAAAGTAAGTTATTTATTGGTTTGTTCGTGGTTTTATACGAGTGGTTTCTGAAAGCCCATAAAAGGTATGTAATGCTGGAACGTTTCCCTTTAAGGACATGGCAAACAGGACACGTTTGAACGTTTTGCCAAATCTGGAAAGTCTTTCTTACATTAAACAAATCACAAAACCTCCCACAAACATCAATAACTGCCCAAAACAGCCAAACTGTGCCGAATTTACTCTTCTATTCCAGCCTGTACACAAACGCGCGCTGGAACCGACAGCAGCGTTTTACGGTATTAATTCTACTGCTTCGGAGTGTGATAAAGTGAAACTCTTACCCAGAAGTTGTCTTTAAAGTGCAGGTCTCTCATGGTGCTGAGCTCTACTGACGGTGCCGGACACTTTCAGACCGCTATTACACAGCACAGAGCGGGCACAGGGCCGCGTCCCAATCCGACACCCCATACACACTACCCTCAATCCGCACTCAAGGGTTAGAGAAAAGCTTCACTGGAAAAATGGGAGGAGCTAAGACTAGGGTAGGGACAATTGGAAAAACAAAGATTAAGATTACTAGAGGAACAAGGGGAGGGGCTAAGACTACTGTAGGGAAAGTGGGAGGGGCTAAGACTACTGTATCAATAATGGGAGGAGCTAAGACTACTGTATCAACAATGGGATGAGCTAATATTATTGTATATATAATGGGAGGAGCTAAGACTACTGTATGGAAAGTGGGAGAAGCTACGACTACTGTATCAGTAATGGGAGGAGCTACGACTACTGTATCAATAGTGGGAGAAGCTAAGACTACTGTATCAACAATGGGATGAGCTAATATTATTGTATATATAATGGGGAGGAGCTAAGACTACAGTATAGAAAGTGGGAGGAGCTACAACTACTGTACTCAGTAAGGGGAGGAGCTAAGAATACTATATGAAAAGTTGGGGAGGAGTTAAAGACTACTGTATCAGTAATGGGAGGAGCTAAGACTACTGTATCAACACATGGGATGAGCTAAATATTATTGTATCTATTATAAATGGGAGGAGCTAACTAAAATGGGAGGAGCTAAGACTACTGTATGGAAAGTGGGAGGAGCTACGACTACTGTATCAGTAATGGGAGGAGCTACGACTACTGTATCAATAGTGGGAGGAGCTAAGACTACTGTATCAACAATGGGAGGAGCTAAGGCTACTGTATGGAAAGTGGGAGGAACTACAACTACTGTATCAGTAATGGGAGGAGTTACGACTACTGTATCAGAAATGGGAGGAGCTAAGACTACTATATGAAAAGTGGGAGGAGTTAAGACTACTCTATCAGTAATGGGAGGAGCTAAGACTACTGTATCAACAATGGGATGAGCTAAGACTACTGTATGGAAAGTGGGAGGAGCTAAGACTACTGTATCAGTAATGGGAGGAGCTAAGACTACTGTATCAACAATGGGATGAGCTAATATTATTGTATATATAACGGGAGGAACTAAGACTACTGTATGGAAAGTGGGAGGAGCTACGACTACTGTATCAGTAATGGGAGGAGCTAAGACTACTGTGTCAACAATGGGATGAGCTAATATTATTGTATACATAATAGGAGGAGCTAAGACTACTATATGAAAAGTGGGAGGAGCTACGACTACTGTATCAGTAATGGGAGGAGCCAAGACTACTGTATCAATAGTGGAAGGTTCTAAAGCTACTGTAGGAATAATAGGAAAAGCTCAAACTACTATAAGAAAAATGGGAGATGCTAAGGCTACTATAGGGATAATGGGAGGGGTTAACATTACCGTAGGAATAATGGGAGGGACTAAGGCTACTGTGGGCGTAATAGGCGGGGTTAACTATACTATAGGAATAATGGGAGGAGCCAAGGCTGCAGACGGGGTAATTGGCAGGTGTGGATTTAGAGCTATGTTTACGAGCAATGGGCGGGGCTAAGAATACTGAAAGGAAAGTAGGCGAGATTAAACTACTAACAGAACAACGAACAATGAGGGATTAAAACTACTACATAACAGGCCGACCTGAAATCGATTTGAGACTCACCCAGCTGTACTGTGCTGCGCTTTGCTGCCACCTGGTGGCTAAACTACAGTAATGCGTCTCTTTACATTTAAATCATAAATTAACTGTTTCATGTTCGGTAATGTAATAGTGTTTCAACTTTTTAATATTTTCTAACTTTTATAATCTACCAACACCAGTTTTGAAGACCTTACTAAAAAAAATACTGAAATTAACCCAATTAAAAAAGTAAGCAAATTAATAAACATTTTGGGGAAAAAAAAAAACTGTAAAAACCACGATTTTTAATTTGAAGATGGAAATCATGCATTCATAAAGACTAAACATACCTAACACCAATTATTAGGGTAGATTCATCTAGGAAAAGTTTAACAGAAAATCGATTTGAAACTCTAATTATCGTCACACTGCCGCCACCTGGTGGCTAAGCTGTAATAATGGCGTTTAATCGTTTAAAAAGTTTAGAGGGAGGTTTGCGTCCTTTTAGGTAAGGCTTAAAATGTTTAAAGACCGTCATAGAAGCTAAAAAAATAAAATCTGCTATATACAGAAAGTAAAAATCTTAAACAAAACTGAAATTGGAATAAAATAAACTATAAAATATAAATAAATATATTAAAGTACACAATCAACTTATGTATGGCAAGATAAAAAATAATGGTTATATGTATATACATATACACACACACCCATATAACCATTATTTTTCATGGTTTATATATATATAAAAAATATAATATAATATAATATAAAATATAATATAAAACATTAGTCTAGGTTTCTCGAGCGCCATCTGGTGGATGTACCGGCAGATGCATCTCGTACTTACGCAGAAAGAGGGAATTCTAAGGAGTTCACAAACTGAATGATGGCGTTTTTATTATTGTATTATCTTTATTGTAAAAAAATGAGCAAATGTTGAAGCCGTCGCCCAGCACAGAGTCACCAATCACATCACAGGTCATCCTCAACGGTACGTGGTCAGTAGAATAAAATCAGAAAGCAATAGAAAAATACCCCGACTGAGTAAAACTACTCTAAAACACACACACACACACACACACACACACACTCTGCACCTGCACACGGGGAGATTGTAAAACATGAGCAGACGAGGAGTAACAGCTTCAGCTTGGGCGTTATATTCTCTTCACTGCATCGTCGATGTCATCGATCTGCTCCTTCAGCTGGTTCCACTGCTCCGGGTTCAGGGAGATTCCTGAGGGAACAGCAAAGCAACGGCGCTAGCACTCCAGCTCCAGCATCCCTGCCTGATGAGCTTACGGTTAAGGGCTCCGGCTAACGGAGCACCGGAGGTGATAACGAGATCCTGAGGGCCTCAGCAGCAGCCCGCCTTACAAATCAGACCCATTTCATTTTCTGGATGTAAACAAACGTTCGTTTTTAAGAAAACAATAGCTTTTGTTTTCTTACCTTTCTTCCCTGGTTTCATTTCCCCCTCCTGGTCCATCCAGTACTCGCGGATATCAATGAGAACCTTCCCTTTGAACTCTCGCACGCTCACGTACCTCATCTTCCCTATCTTATGTTCCACACACAGACACACACAGACCCCTCAGTGAGGTTAAGGATGGACATAGGTGCGAGAGCATCATAAGACTGACTAAGTGACTGAGGCTCCTGACCTGGAACATGCTGTCATTTTTATTGCTGCTGCCTCCACTTTTAGCAGAGCTCGGTGTTTTGGAGGATTCGCCACTCTTCTGTTTCTTCGCTGGCTTCTCCGTCATCTGCTTCTTCCTTTTGGCCTGGTATATAAATAATAATAATAATAATAACAATCTTCACCATCATCATAATATTAAAAATAACAATAATACTAACCAGAATAATAAACGATAGTAATAACAGTAATAATAATAAGAAGAATAATAACAATAATAATAGCAGTAACATTAATAATAATAATAAAAACAACAATAATGGTAATAATAATAGCAGCAATATTGACAATAATAATAATAGTGGTAATATTAATAATAATAATAACAGCAGTAATATTAATAATAATAATAGTAATAGCAGCAATAATAATAATGTTAATATTAATAATAATAATAATGTGAATAATAATAATAGCAATAATAACAGTATTAATAATAATGTTTGATTTAAGTTGACTGACTGCCGATTCCTTTCGTACCTTTGTATCGGCCTCACTGTCTGAATCACTGCTGGAGGTTGAAGACAGCACTTCCTTTGACTTGGGCATCCTGAGACACAAAATAAAGTCATTAAATATAATCTGGCACACAAAACAACCTATTCACAATGAACACACACACACTTCATTAGGTACAGCTGCTCAACGCAATTATCTAATCAGCCAATCACAAAGCAGCAGCTCAGTACATTTAGGCATGTAGACTACTAGTAAGGTGTACCTAATAAAGTGGCCCGTGAATCTTCAGGTGTGTGCACAGTAGAGTGTTGTGTTTTTAAGGGTGTGTGGTACCTGGTTTACCTGCTATGTGCGGGCAACACCATGCAGGTGTGTCTTACTGCCAGGTACGGATAAGGAACGTTTTAACTTCAACAATCGTGGTTTTAACACAACACCACCTATCCAGCTCTGAGTCACCAAAATGAGTTGGGTATAATCCAAAAACAAATATCACTCCTACCCTCTTCCTGACCATTAAGTGACCCTGTGTGAATTTGCATTGCAAATAAACACACAAACACACCTGTTTTACTGAAGCAGGTTCTCCTCAGCCTGATGTAATCGTGTCTCCCTGAATCCGGTTAAAATGGACCTAACTCACCGTTGGTGTGATCTAAACCCCACCAAAAAACATAAATAAAACGAGATGCTCGTCTATTTTTGCTTCTGCTTTTCTGAAAAGTAACTTGACTCAAATACGAACAAGGTCTTTAACTACACTTCCCATAATGACCCGCTCTCGCCCTTTCGCTAATCTTACCACATGCTCAACCTGTTTAATTTTGGGGGGGGATTTTACTTCCCTTAGCTGCGTTTTACTCCTTTAAAAGTTGACACACAATTATTTTACCTTAATACTTACTTACGAACGACATAAAGCGACATTAGATAGCTAGAAATCTTACCTGTTACCGCGCCAACTAGGGCTGTATCCCAAATGGCACACTACTCACTATTTCCGGCGTACCTCAAAGTGAAATAAAGTGGTTCTCCCGCCAACGGCTATATCTTTTTTGGACAGTACTGTAAAGCATTTATTTTATTAATCAGCTATATATTCTAGACAGCACGTTCAAACGTTATTTACAACAGTAATACACCATAACTAGTGCACTACGTAGTGAATATTGTGTGATCAGGGACACGCGAGCCTGCACCGCTAGAATAACCGGTTGAAACGGTTTACCGCGTTGTTTCTAGGTATCTGTAGTTCATAAGCGAGTCGAAAAAACTACAAGTCCATCTTTTGTGCGTTTTCGTGACAATTTTAAGACACATAATGCATTCAAACGTGTAGTTACACCACGTATATTATTCCCCGGGCGTTCCTGCTCATGCAACGAGCCCACAATTGGGTGTAAAAAGCACGGTCGTTTACCAACTTATCCGCAAAGCCCATTCATTTACGGGAAATGAACTAATCACACACGCGCTCACATAAACAGCTTTGTTTTGTATGAATATTGCGAAATTTTCGTTGCATAACCTCACCTGTGAGCCTATAAATTCCAGCCCTAGTTCAAATCGGACGGTGAATAACGGCCGTGTTGCTCAAAATCCACAGACTGAATTCAAAATGGCCGCATGTTCGACATGTAGTGCACGATGTAGGGTGCAAAAAAACATAATTTCATACCCTAGGTAGGGCACCTACATAGAGTGTAATCTGCGATTTGCAACTAAGCCTGTGTCCGATTGCAAGAAACGAGAACTTCACGCGGGGCTTTCCGCAAAGAACTGTGGGAAGACGAGTCAAGACATGCCTCAGAGAGGCTAGCGTTTAAACCATCTAGGGCCGGGAGTAATCTAAACTTTCAGTTTTGATATAACCTTGTCTGAATCACACCAACATCGTCTAAAACCTAAAGCTGACTAACACTTCCACACATGTTTACTGTAAATGAGGGTGGCTAATCACGAATAAGCCATGTTAGTGGACAAACTCATACAATTGCTTCGTTTTTAACTCTGAAATCTTTATCTAAGTACAACAAACTTGCTCAAAGATCACTAACGTTATGTTAACATTGTTCTTAAATGCTTACCATCGGAATTTGAGCAGGTGTGTTGTATTTTTATGTTCGATTGACATTATTAGATCACCGTTATCTTTTAGTCTCACATACAACTTTTTATCAATCAGTTCTGTCTTCAAGAAATACTTAATTTTCCTGGAATTTATATATATTTTTTGAGAATACCTGATACCATCTCTGTTTTCTAGACTACAATATATATTAATCACTTCCGAGGTTTACTCAGTGGCCAAAAAATGTGTCATCTGTAACTGAAATGTACGTAATAGTTTTGTTTTTCAGCCACAGTTCTGATGGAATTTCCGACCTTGATTTTTGGCACTTTTTGGCATTTTTTTTTTTTTTTTGACTGATTTAATGATTCACCTATTTCTTTCACACTACTTCTTTCACACTATGCCCAATTGCACTCACTCCCTTTTGAAAATCATTATCGTTTACTTTTCGACCCATTTTCCACACATCGAACAAGACATTCGCTGCACTGTAAAGCGTCTTCTCAATCTATGAATCCCATCACACGCCCCACAAGTCTTTAGAGCCCCATCATCCTTGTGCAATGCAATCTGCTATTTAAGCCATTTAATACCATAGATGAGGTGACTCATTTATTTTGTGCGGGGCGTATATAGTATATATAGTGTTGTTGCATTTATATCGTCTCCATTTCAAGGTCAACATGTTTTCTTTAAAAAGGCACACCGTTATCTGCAACGCTAAGCCAGGTGCCTTATCATGAAATCATGATAAGAGCTACCTCCTCTGTTCAGGAGCTCTCGTATATATTAACCCTCTCATTAACTTTACTGTGTTTGATAACTACTCTACTTCAATGAGTCTACTCTATTTCAAGGTGTTAAAGGCATTAAAGCATACTTCAATCATTTTCAGTCGCAGTGAATCATCGAAACATTGACTTAGTTATCTCTCCTTAAAAAAATATTTGGCTATTTTAAGAGTTTAAAAGTAAAAGGTTAAAAAACATAAAATCACTTGGATACAAAACAAATTCAGACTTTTTTTGGCATAAAGATGGGGGGATTACAGGTACACAATGAAACAGTAATAATAAAGTAACGTGGAAAAATGACAGTTAAAACCTCAATGGTATAAATTAAGCACAATATAATACTTATTTTAAAAAGTGACATATTTCAAACATTAATATGGATCATGAATTCATTATCATTAATGTCATTAATATTGAAGACCACTTCAAGAATTTTTTGGTTCTTGAAGATGATTCACCTCTCATCCATAAGGCTTCCTCAGTTCTAGATGCTAATGGGGAGTCCTAGGTGTTTAACCCTAATGGGGTTATCAGCTTGGAGATGGCCCTTAGAGTGGTTAGGATCACAAGAACCAAGTGTGACAAACATGCAAGTCGTTTCCCCACCCTGCCATCATGTGAGTCATTAGAGTCACAGGGGTTTGAGGTGTGAAACAGGCTTCAACCTCCTGGGAAGGGATATCAAGACTGCTTTGTTGGTGGCTTATATCTGGTGTGGTAAACCTCCTCCTCTGTTCAACGACGGTTGTTCTAGTTGGCCATAAATCATCTCTTTCACACCTCTGTCAAACCATCTGTCTTCTCTGTCTAAAGTATGAACATTGGTATCCTCAACGGCGTGTCCCTTGTCCTTTAGATGTAGATGTTGTTCTGTTCTGTTGTTCTGTTCCTCGCTGGTTGAAGTCCGAGTTTCTTCTCCATGTCTCTTTGCTACCTTGACAAAGGCCCATTTGGGGTAGTCACTCTGAATGTGTGTTTTCCTTTTATTTTCCCTCCGTCTTGGAGGAAATGCTCACTGCTCAGTGGTGTAAGGTTCTGATAAGCCCAAGCTTGTGTTCCAGTGGGTGGTGGGACTCAAAGAGCAGTTACAATCATCCTCAATGAGCACAGTACAGTCCAGTATGGTGGCTCCTTTTTCTTGATGCCCTCCCTTTCGAACTTAATGTTTATGTCACTGAGTCAATCAACTATAGGTTAAACACCTGAGACTCCCCATCAGCTTCTAGAATTGAAGAAGGATTTCGGATGAAAGGTGCCTTCAACTCAAATGCTTAAGTCTAACATGAAATGGATGACTGAGAACCAACACAGACATATTCAAATGAAATGCGAAATGTCAGGCTGGTGCATCCCTGGTCACAGACCCAGCCTCTGCAGCGCTAGTGAACCCTGAAACTTGAAAGATGTAAGCCCCAGAAAGTCAGATTCGAGGTCTGGTGGTGATGAGACTCCTCGTCCAAATGAAACAGAGGTCAGGCTGAGTATTGCTGGTTCTCACCTCTTATCTAGCAAAGTGAGGTGGTGTGAGATTGTGCGTCTCAGTTATGTTTCATGTGGGCAAGGGTTCTCACTGTTAGGATGTTGAGTCTAGTTTCATTTGAGGGTCGGATGGCCCACATCCCGTCTGCAATGTGGGTTGAGTTCTGTTACTTTCTGTCTGTTGAATGTCTGCGTTCCACTTCACCAGCTACTTCCACCTTCAGAGTTTCAGATTTTTGGTTATAGTGGCAAAACAAACCAGGGTGCACCCTTAGGACACTATTGATTAAATATGCAAGCATTTTACCTCTACAAACCGGAATGGAATTCATTTAATGTTGTATTATTTAACATATATTCCAAACTTTGTATTCATAAGACGTGGAAAATACTAATCATATGTAATGCAAAAAGATAGCATGCAGACCTTTATGTCTCGGCAGTGTACACAAAAATACACCTAAATTCGATTTTTAGCACTGAGACTGAAAATCAGAATAAATTATTTATTATTGTGATAATAAAACAAAACGCCTGGTGTAGAAACAGGTAGGTATTAAACCTAACCTAAATCATCACATTCTCTGCTCAGATCAGCTCTCATTAGCTGTACATTTACTAATCACCATAAGTACAGGCTGAACTGAACTTCAGCCGACATAAACACATTACCTCATATGACGTGACCGAGGTGATAATGAGAAATGTTTGTGGACAAATGCAAATGGAAAGCAGCTGTTTAGAACAGGACGTGAGATGTCATTCCAGAGATAAACATCACAGTTCCTCTAAATCAGTCGTACACCATGTACAAAAAAAGTCAGGCTTCGTTTAGTACCTTAACCGCTAAGCCATCATAGTCCAAATTAACAGCCCAATTACAAGGCTTTATTATTAATTTATAATTATTTATTATTAACAAAGAACACAATGTGGCCTGTCCTATCCGTTTGCATGTGAAGCCATATCTTGTTAGTTGAGGTTTTATGAAGGGCCATACCTGAGGATGCTCGTGTAGACTCACCTGAACTGTTTATTGAGTTTTTATGGAGCCACCGTTTCATCTTTCCGCCTCAATCAACAACTCAAGCATTCAGTTAGTTTTTTTTCTTTAATAAATCAGGAAAGATCTGAGTTTGCGTAGACAAAACATTTCTTTACATTGTAGGAACAGTATGGAAACACTCTTAATTGTGAATATCTAGCCCGCTAAATTTCATTCAAATGCTTTCATTTAAATGCTAAATTCATTATTAAAAATAAACCTTTTAGTTTAAGGTTGTTGTACTAGCCTAAGAGATCTCTGCTATTTGTCTATTGTTGTTTGTTGAAGTAGATTAGTTTATGTAGTATTGCAGCAAATTAGTCTTAAAAAAGACACGACAAATAACCGATAATATTGTTGATCGTAATCCAGCCTAATAATAAGCGATACAGGCCACACCAGCCGTCTTTAGGGGGATAAGCTTGGCTTCGGAAACCAGATCGTCGCTATACTAGCATACTGCTGATGTTTATGTTTGTTTATAACCTGGCTTGGTTTATACACATCTTTGGCGTTGATAAAATAAAGGGTGTCCATATACTTTTGGTCATGTCGTTCATTTATTAATCATGTTACATGTACAGACACGTCACCAGAACCAGCTTGGAAATACGAGCTTTTAGACTGAAAAAAAAACAAGAGTTCACAAAATGTCCGCCAAAGGGGAATTTCATCCGCCATCACATGACGGTTACATCAACGCGCTATGGACGGGACCAATCCCAAACCGTTGCCACACCCTGTACATACGCACTAGATAGAGAACGAAGTCATGACTTCGGCACTCCACCTAGTGCACTTGAACTTACGCGGGAACTGATTTGGAACTTTTTCTAAATATAGCCGCTACAAAAAACCCTGCCAACAAAGCGCTTCCCGTTCATACGGCATGAAGCTGTGGAGTTTTACGAGCTCCCACCTCCTGTTTATTTATTCTGAACACCCGGCGAGATCTGCAATGTTTTGATCATTTCTAACCCCAGAACATCGGAATACAGTCTCACCTCCTCAGCTCTAACGAATTTATAATCAGCAGCACAGAGTTCTTAGCTGAACATGGCGAGAAAAGGTAAACAGAGTTCCAAATCTCATCTTTATAACCATTAATAATGTGTTTATCTCGTTGACTCATCATTTATGTGGTTTAGAAGTTTGTGTGGCTGTTAGATTGCTACACAATTTATTATTGTTATTGTTATTATTGTTATCATTTCTATCTACTACTACTAACGATGATAGTAGTGCCACTGTTATAATTAAAAGTAATACATGAAGAAGTAGTACTACAAATTATTATTCATCATCATCATAATTAGTTTACTATTATTTACTATTATTAGTGGCAGTAGAACTATTAAATTATATTTTTTTGCTATTATTATTATTTTTAGTGGCACATCTGCTACTATTGTTATGATAACGATGATGATGATGATTGTCTTGTTATTTGTATTATTAGTAGAAGTATTAAATATTAGTTTTCTGCTATAATCTTTTAATTTAATATTTTTTTAATTACTAGACCTATTACTGTTAGTAGTAGATTATTTATAATAATATTTAGTTGTTATTATTGTCATTATGTTTACACAATAATAATAATAATAATAATAATAATAACAACAACAACAACAACAACAACAACAACAATAATAATAATAATAAACATTAAAAATAGTAGTAGTGGTAGGTTAAATATTAAACTATAATTATTTGCTATTATTATAAATAGTAACAAAATAGTATTTTTTTTTATTGTTTATTATTTAATCAATAATATTTTATTTATAATTATTTAATGTTTATTACTAGATGTAATCATTATTATAATAATACTATGTATGTATTATTCCTATCTAGTATTTCTACTGTTGTTGTTGTTGTTATTATTATTGGTACTAGAAATAATAAACTGGAATCATTTTTATTAGATGTCATTTTTATAATAATACTTTATTTATTATTATATTGCTTGTATTTTAATAATTATTTTAACATTACTATTAGTAGTAATAATAGCAATGCAAATTATTATAATTTTATTTTGTGGATTATGATTATAATCTAAATAAGTATCAGTAGTAGTAAGATTATTTTAGATTTAGTAAGATTTTTTTTGCTGTAATAAGAGTAACAATAACACAAGTAATAATAAGAAATAAAGCATTTGTGCTTCAGTATTCTAAATGATGATGATGTGATGAGTTTTACAGGCAGCAGTATGATGGTGTGTAAATGTGAGCTTTTATTTTGTTTTCATGAACCTGTTTTTGTCTGTTTTCGTGTTCAGAGCAGTCCGTGGCTGAATGTGCCGTGCAGCTGCGTCAGCTGGGAGATCTGATCTACTGGAAGTACGTCCTGCTGGAGCTGCTGGAGCTGCTGACCAGAACTCTACCGGCAGCCTCGGTGCAGGGGACCTAGGGGGGGGTACCGGACCCTGTAGCAGCCATTAAAGGAGACGCGGCCTGAGGCCTGGCCAGGTTCTGCTCTCGGAAACATGAGAAACACAAAGCTGTCGTGATGGTCCTGTTCCTCACTCCTTTGCTGCCTTAGAGTCGTCGATGTACGGGACGGCTTCCTGTTCACTGTTCCTGCTTCGGGGGATGGGTGGATGGATGGGTGTGTTTGTGGATGGAGTCAGAAGGACTAGAGAGCGGTCGGGACATGGTCTGGTCGACATGCTGCCTCGGTGATCGTCCTCAGACGAAGATCATCTGGAACTGAACTTCCGCCTGCTCTGTGTCACCTTTCTGATGTCCCCGGTGGTTGATGTTTGGTGTATTTTTTTGACATTTAGAGTTTTTTAGGGGTGGAAAGACGCTGGAAGTCGAACCCATTTCGGATCCGAAGAGACTGAACGTGAAAGTGGACTGAGATTTAAAAGCAAACGTAAAGCCTGGACGTTTCATTTTAAGCTTTTTCCTTTCGGTTTACTTAAAAACAGGCATAAGGGTTTTGGATATCTGTAATGCTGAATACATTTGTGTGTTGTGTTATGTATTATTAATAATAAATCATAACAGTAACATGATCGTTTGTTACGTGGCTAACCCTGGTACTAGTAGCAGGCTACAATAAACAAAATCAAAGTCATTGTAAGGAACACTGTTTTATTTTATTTGCATTATTTATTTCCACACAGGCCCGACTTTTTCTGATTTGGGGTTATATGTTTCTGTACAAATGTAATAACCACAAACACACCTACCTTTCAGTTTCAGCCATGATTTTTATTTTGGTGCATCACTTTTAATTTCATGAAGTAATTTATCTATTTACACTCTTTGTAACCAAGTTAAAAATACCAACAGGGGATTAAAAAACGGTACGAATGGAATCTGTGTACAACATGACAGTTATAAGACGACACTGCATTTTCATGCCCGCATGCCCACAGGTGCCCCCCCAGCTGTTCTCTCCTGGCCGGATTTTCAGGCCGAGTTCTCTGTTATTTTAAGGATGTGACACGTCCTGGATCTCCCAAAACATCTGCTGCACGTGCCTTTAAAGTAGCACCAGAATCGTAAAGGGAGTCAAATGTTCCAATACAAACCCCGTCTGAAGGGCGGATTCTGAAAGTTTCAGCAGCAAACGAACCGGCGCTTTACATACCGTCACGAGGACACGTCTTCAACGGGTTTTAAACTCAGAGTGAAATCGTCCGACCCTAAATCTGAGAACGATAAAAAGTGACAAAGCTCAGAGCTCAATTAACGTGAGTTATAAATAAGAGCAACGACAGGCAGTGAATAAAAGCCACACATCTGGGAAGAGCCTCCTGAGAGAACGTTACGTGGTGCAGCTCGAGTATAGGATCATTTCAGCGCCCCCTGCTGGACAGGACACATTTGGTCAAACCTTACAAGCAGCTCGCTTTTTAATATCTACACTCTTCCTGATCAGAATGAGTGAGGGGAAGAAACTGGAGGATGGAAACTTAATGGAAATAGTGTTTCTGTAAGTTCTAAGGACCAAGAACTAGCCCACCGCCCTATAGGGACGGGACCCGGGTTCGAGTGCTTGGAGAGCCCTCCGGTTCTGATCTTTGGAGACAGACGCCCCAGCCGCCCCAACGCTGACCAGAAGTGGGGTTAAGCAAATCAGTGAGTGGTTTCCATGCACGTAATAATCCGATAACTGCAGAACTCAGATCTAGTCAGTAATCCGATCAGCGAGCGTACATGCGCTGGAGTGACCGGATAATAAAAGCTTCAGGTTTACGGATTTCTACTACGCAGCCAGCCAATGGTCTCACATAAAGATGCGACGCAAACTTGATTTGAATAAACTTAATTAATGAAATTCTTCGCCCGACCATCTACTGCGTTTCAGAGTCAAAAGTGCTTGGTGCGTTTAATGCCAGGGTTGCCAGATCCCACGGGAGAAATACGTTACAGGTCAATGGAAAAAAAAAGCCCTAAAAATAAGAGAACCTGGCAACCGTGTCGGGTTACGCTTGTGTGCAGAAATACAGATGCACACACTGGTTCTGATTTCGGAACTGGATCCAAATTCCAAGAATTGGTACCCATTAAAAAATTTCTACTCCACTCTCAGTTCTCATGGGTTCCTACTGACGCATTTTCTGCTTCAAACACAAACGATTGACGCAGAAATCCGTCTGTATGCAGGAGGCACCCATCTGCAGGACCGCAGTTTTGTAGTTCTTCGGATACGCTCGAGCACTGGAGGAAGACCGGCTCGCAACAATAAGCCCTCAACATCTGTTATAAACTCTAAACAAGTCTAGTTACTATACTGTTATCATTTATTAAAGTCTATACTTTAGTCCTCATTACTGATCATAAATAATCTACTGCTGAACCGATGAAGCTGTGCTCCAAAAGGAGAGGAATCATTTCTACATTAAGCTTTTTCGTCCCATTTAATCCTATTATAAGTGAAACGTTTAATGTAAAAACGATCCCTTTCCTTCTGGATCACAGCTTCGTCGTTTCGGCAGCAGAGATGATTTATGATCAGTCATAACTGAGAGGAGTTTGGGTTTTCCAGATCGTGGTTTTAGGAAAATGATTACTGTTGAAGCTGGAATATAAAATGATAAGGATGTTCTTTATAGCCATTATAACATTTTGCACATTACTTCACTATTTTGGAATCGGAACTGATTTGATGCAAACGATCGATACCCAACCCGAGCAGCGACATCTCTGTATCACCGGCATGGCAGAACACAGGTCGCACTTTATCGGAAATTAAGCAAATGCCTGGCGTCGTATGAGCCGGAAACGGAAAAGGTGTGAAAGCGATTGAACAGGCAACCCTGTGTGCAGCAAAAGCACCAGACGAGAGGCGTAATCGGATCCAGCGGCTAGTTTCACACATGATAGTCAGGTCTCCATCGCATTTACGGAAATTCGGCAGGAAATGTTTCCATCCACAACATTTACGCGCAGAAACTTGAGACGAGGTAGGGCACCACGACTGGGGGTGGCATCGAAACTGGAGGAATTCATCCCTTTTTTTTAATGGGAATAATCTTACAGCTGTTTACGATCTTTTTATGGCGTGTTCTTCCGCTTAATTAGGTACAGGATCATTAAGAATAATTAATTTTCTATAAAATTGGTAGGGCCGGGCTAAAACATCGATACAGCAATGTATCGCAGTTTTTATTTTCTACACCGATTCTCAATGGGGTCTAAACTACAATCTCCGCCCCTGCAGACGTCTCGGTGCAGTACCGAATTACCCACACACACGATGGACTAAGACGACGAACATGGCAAGCTGCTTTTATATTTTCAGTAACCTATGCGGCATATCGCAATGTATCCTGCCATGATCGTATCGTGGCGTCCTTTCCAATACCCTACATATTATATTCTATTAAAGTTTTAAATATGTTCTCTCTCTTAATTGTTATATTTAGTTCCGGTTTATTTGTATTACTATAAACATATAAATATAGGAATTACACAAAGGAACATAATCATCATCTAAGCCACCCAAGCAGGTGGGGTTTCTTTTTGAGTCTTGGTCCTAACAAGGTTTCTTCTTTATAAGGTTTAGGGTTTTCCTTGCCACTGTCACCCTAGACATGTTCAATTTGGGACTGGCCCAAGACATTAGAAGATCTAAAACAGTAACGCTGCTCTGAGACGATGCTCCTGCATTGTTTTGAATGTCAGCGGATGGAACCCGCTTACCGATCGGGGTCTAAACACGCCCCCTGTAGGCATGACAACTGGAACGTGAGCTGGAAACGACGCTGTGACAAAAAAAAAAGAATGTAAATGTCTCGGAGGAACCTTCTGATCACCGCAAGCAGCGTGCTTTAGAGGAAAATCCTCAGCCTAGAGAGGAAACAGGGAGGAAAGAGCAGTCCCCTCAACATCACCAGAAGAGTCGTTATTGTAATCAGCAAAATCATGATTCATCTCCTTCATTAATTGATTTCCGTCATTATTAGAACCACCACCATCAAGTCCAGGATAAATCTGCATTGCATTGCATCTCTCTCTCTGTCTGTCTGTCTTTTTCTCGCCCACAGCGTAAGGCGTCTCTGAAGTCCACTCCTCTCGTCCTTCGGTCTCTTCACTTGGTGAAGGCCGCCACCACGGCCCACAGCAGCTCGTTGGACCCCGATTTGGTCGCCTCCACTTCGGGTTCCAGCTCGACCAGGGTGCGGACGCGCTTGGTGGCGAGCTCGTACTGCTCGTCCTGCAGCGGGGCGAAGGCGTTCTCCAGCACGTCGGACCAGTGGGCGAGCAGGATGAGCGCCAGCAGGCGTCTGTCCATGCGCTGGGGTTCGCGCGCCCACTTGTCGAGGACGGCCTCCTGCAGCTTGCGGACGAGCCGCTGTTTGACCGTGCCGTCGCTCAGCGGGTGCGTGGTCATGTCGAACAGTAGGAAGTTCTGCTTCTCCGTGCTCAGCACGCCCTTCTCCACCAGGTTCTTGGCCAGGCGCTCGCGCACGTTGCGCAGCTGGTAGTGGAGCTTCATGGGGTTCCACGTTTCTCCTGCGACAAACGGACGGTTACTAACGAACGAAATCCCTCAGCTCCCCTAACAACGTTTTTCTGATCTGGCGTTGAAGAGGCGCCCGCCTGTGGCCAGTTTCAGTAATAACACTTATCGGCTAACTGTGATGAGACTACGTGTGATTAGAGCGACCCCGGGCGAGGCAGCCGAGGTGCTGCTGTTGTGTTTGTGTTCGTTCTCACCGCTCAGCAGCTCGATCCAGCTCTGCACCGTCTCAGGAGGCTGCGTTTCCTTCACGTGCTTCAGCGCCTCGTCTAGCAACACGTCTCCGGTGGGCGCGTCCGACTTGCACACGACCTACACACACACACACACACACACACACACCAACGTCAAGTCAAACAAAGCAATTACAAACTGGTAAAACAGGAAGAAACAAAGCATCGGGGAAAGACACTCAGGTTTAGTAGTGCATGTACGAAACCCTGAGCTGGCAGTCACGTTATTCATCGAGCAGCGACTGATCCTAGAGATTATCAGACATTTCCAGTGCTGAAAGGCCCAGGGCTATACAGCTTTAGGAGATCAGCAAGACTTGCTCCATAACCCTTCCTTTAACATTTCTGACTGATAAGATTAACATTCAGGGCTTCATCTAACACATTTAGAACAGGATCCTAGACTTTCATTATAAGTCGAGTCAAATTTATTTCTGTAGCGCTTTTTCCAACACAGCATTGTCTCAAAGCAGCTTTACAAACATACTGGCTCAAAGCCCTCACTGAGCAAGCCTGAGGCGACAGCGGCAAGGAAAAACTCCCCAAAGCTTACATGGACGAAGACTCAAATAGTGACCCATCCTGCACTACATAACATTAGAATAGAATAATATACAGGCTATGATGAAATGCAGTAAAGAACGGAGAACAACCTACAGCATATACAGTTAGGATTGAGTGACGTTGTAACTTGAGGATCTCACTCTGATTTGCTTCTGCTGGTAGAACAGTGGATCTTAGTAACAGCCCGCCTTAGAAATCAGACCCGATTTATTCACTGAACGTAAATAATCTTTGTTATTAATAAATTAAAGCTGATCCATCGATACATTAGTGTTTATTTTCTGTATAATACAGATACATCGCAAGTCTGACCACAAAAAACTTCACTTTTGGTTCATAGCTATTTTCTTAGCGCATAGGAACTCTAAGAAAGGAAAGCCCGAGGAGATTTTCATATCTCAAGTAATTTATTGAACAATGTATTGAAAGTGACTACCAAAAACCAGGGCGTTTCGTCACTACATTTCAGAAGTCGTGCATCGACACAATCAGGGACTACAGACTCGGTCAAGAGACAGTGAACCCAAAATCCAAGTCGGCTCAGGATGAGAATGAGATGCAGGCATCTCAGTTAGTTAATGAGCAACTGCATTAATAGTACTCAATTGAGAAAAGGGTGTAACGATTTTTTGTGATGTTAGTAAGTGTAATGCGTTACGTTACTTTGGTACAGAAAAAGTAATCTCATTACTGTAATGCGTTACTGTGAAGAAAACAGACATGAGACAATGTCCGCTGTAGAAATCAACCTGACTTTGACTTTAACGTATGTACGCTGAAAAAGAGAGGAATATCGTCCGGAGTAGGAGCACACGAGATGATCCCGTCACGCTACTTAGAATGGCTCTAAATCGTTTGCGCATTTTTCCGTTTAATATCTTCAAACTTCAATCCTTTTTTCCCCACTAAAAATGCATCATTATTGACAATAACAAGGGGCCCAGATCAGAACCTTGTGGAACACCATACAGCACCATTTTAAACTGTGGAGTCACAATCTCTAATTCAGTGGCTTTTTCGTTCAGGCTGAGATAATCACATCTATTCAAGCGAACGACCTGACCTCGGAAACGTCAGGAGTCCAGTCAGGAACTACGTGACCCTGGAGCTGATTAGGACCAAAAAAGAAAACCCTGTACAAACCCACCCCACTCTCTCTCACACACACACACACACACACACACGCACCTTCCTGGCGAGCAGACTTTTCCGCCTCATGCCGCAGGGTTCGAGCTGTAGTCGTCCTCGGAGGCCGAGCTCGATCAGCATGCAGCCTCTCAGACCGGACGATATGCTGTCGTTCCAGAACGACGTGTAGCCCTGCGCACAAACAAACCGCTCCGTCTCTTATCGACGTATAGGCAGACCTTTCTTTATTTCCCAAGTAAAAGTAAACACTGCTTGCAAAATGTGGCAGAAGCCGACCGAGTGTGTGCATCTTAATAATTAGTAAAACTCAACCCTGAACACACAGTGCACACGTCCCAGCCCATCAAACTAAACAGTGAACACACTCAAACCAACCCAAAGCCACGTCCCTTAGTACCAGTCAGTGGGGCGTTCTTTATATTTAAATGTAAATAATTTTAGATACGACTCCATGAATGCAACCTTGTGTGAAAACACACTGCTAACAGAAGCCTTATTTAATTCATTGTCTTAAATAGAGGCTTTTTGAATGTGGAAATCTCTTATGGTTGGAAAGCTTGAAAGGATGAGTTGTTAAAAATCTCTGTAGCCATGTGTGCTCATCATCAGCACCCCTTCATTTCCTTTTAACCCATTTGTACACAGAAATGTGCTAATAAATATACAAAATGTGCCATATGTATCTCGAATTGCATAGCCAAAAATACAACCAGAAACATGGCTATAAGAACCTTCGCTAGATTTTAACCTAACGTTGGACTGTAAGTCCTGGCTCACGGTTGGTATCTCAATTCACCTTAAAGGTGTGTGACAGAGATGGAGCAGGACGTGCCATTATCTGACCCTGATCAAGGAACACATTAGAAACACAACTCTACATGTACAAGTTGTACCGACAAAGTACTAACACACCTGTCAGTGTTTTACTTCATCTCTAAAATCCCATACTGTATACTATTATGATACACTGATATGATACCACATATACTAAAGCTTTATGGAATAATAGCATTGTTCAGTGTACGTTCTTCACCTCTCTGTCCTTAAGTCCGAGCAGCAGCACTTCCTCCATCAGGGTAAGCCGGGTCTCTTTGGAGTCTCCCAGGAGCTCATCCTCCTCCCAGCGGTTCTCCTCTTGCTCCTCCCCGCCCGAGGTCTTCTCTCTGTCGGCCGCAGCGTTACGCGAGGCCTCGGTCCGCCGCTGCACCAGGCCCGTGTTACTCCTCTGCGTCAGAGACGTCATTATGCGCGTTAACAGTCCGAGACCGGTACTCTGATCACCCGGTGCTGCCCAAAGCGGCTCTTAATGATTCATTTGCTCGTGAAAATCCGATCTGGTGCCGGGATGAAGCGGAACAGCTGCTCGTTGACGTGGATGTTTACATGCATCCGGCCTCCGTTTCCTGATTCTGGATGAACACAGCTCTGACGCTACAGAGATCCGGGATGACGTCGGCTATCCTAAAACTAGAAATAATGAAGTCTAATTTCGGACTAATTTTGTGTTTCTGTACATCAATCATGATTTGGTAACGTTTGGTTAATACAAACGTTTCTTGTATTAAAGCATTACTTTTAAGCCTCTGAGTGAACGAGGGGAACGAGGAGTTTTCTGAATGCTAATCAATTTACAACTCGGAATGAAATTAAATATGACACATTTCTGTACATTTGAATGCCTTTTAAGATTAATATTGTAAGAAAATAATCATTTTGTGATTAAGTGGGTATATTTACATGTAATCTGCAGTGTTTGACCTGCTAAAAATACACAAACTAGCATAAGTTTGTTGTGATGCTACTGAGCCATTCCACAGAATGACTGCCATTTACTTCCCCAGGATATTTACATGTATAAATTTATCTGTAAAAAAGCATTTTATTATTAAGCGTATTAAGTGTACTGTAAATCGATGCATATTTACATAAGGTACATAATTTAAAATGTTAATAAAAACTACCCAGAACACTGAAAAGTAGCATTTGTTAGCTGTTCCTGGTCTCTGGAACATTACACCTTACAATGAAATATAATGATTCAAATCCTTCAGAAATCTTTTTTTTTTTTTTTTTTTTTGCGTTATTATGTCACTCCATATCCCATCTACACCTTACAATTTTTGTTCTTAAGAAATCCATAATATTTTACCTTAAAATACATATTTTAGTTAGGTCCCCATTTTCACTCAGTCCTGTTACCCTAACATATTTCCACTTCCAGTGGTGGACGAAATACACAAACCATGTACTCGATTTGAAGTAGAGATACCCAAAGTCCTCCCTTTAGAGCTCCAGTTGAGTAAAAGTACAAAAGGATTTACCTTCCAATGTACTAAAAGACTGCAATGTCACTTTTGGTACACATTTTGCTGTGTCGAATGTCATTAATTAGTCCAACAGGTCAAAACAAGTTCAAAATACCATGATTGGTGTCCTTGATACTCACTTCTTTCATATTTACATGTTCTGTTTAGATAAGCCAAGAGAACGACACATTGTACATAATATAGTGGAGTAGAAAGTAAGATATTTGACCTTGAATTGTAGTGGAGTTACTTCAGTAAACTAAAGAGACACAATAAAACTACTTAAATACCTTACATTTACAGCATTTAGCAGACGCCCTTATCCAGAGCGACTTACAATTGGTACAAGCAATTGTGGGTTAAGGGTCTTACTCAAGGAGCCAACAGTGGCAGTTTAGCAGAGGTGGGATTTGAACACTGTACCTTCTGTTCCATAGTCCAGTGCCTTACCCGCTAGGCCACCACAGTTCCATAAATAGAGTAACAAATTACATTTACTTGAAATTTGGGAACATACTGTACCACCAGTACATGTACAATAGGAAGGCGTTTCATTTGGGTATTCTGAAGATCATGTGGAGAAAAAAGTAAGCTCTCTCTTATTTTTTCCTGTATATTTGATGATATTGATATTGATAACTATACCTGAGAAGTTCATTCTCCACATCCTTCAGATGTTATTTGTGTATTGTAAAAAGTACTATTTTTCGGTAAATCCTTACAATGTGCTCAGTGTCCTAATGCTATAAGTACGGATGCCATGTGGTTACATTTTATGCATTTGCTAATTCTGTAAACTCAGTCCTGTTACTCTTTATAGGAGTACCATTACTGATTTTTGCTGAATGAAGGCATATTTTTCAATCCACTTCACTTTAAACGAACGGTTTACTTTCTTTTCTTAGTACTGAGAGATTTGGAGCACGGAATTTTACGTTCCGAAATGGAGCCTACTGTTGTCGATTACAAAACGCACAGAAATTCTGTATGAATCTGTGATTGGACCACAGGAAGTGAAAGCAGAAAGTTTAGACAGATAGCAAAAGAAAAAAAAAAGTCTTTGATTGTTTGTTTGATTTTTGCAATAAAATTCATTTAGGTCCAGAAACAGGCCTGCTCACAGGATGCTGTCTACAAGATGATGGTGGCTGAATATTTTCAGCTGGTGGACTATTTGTAGTCAAGCACTGATACTGAGGTGAGGGAATCTCCAGCAGCACTGCTGTGTCTGATCCACAGCAAACTGTTTGATTTTATGTGATTTTATATTGTAAGTAAAACACTAGAGCATAATGTTATTACACTCAACATTTATTTTCTCACTAAGACATTTTCAAGTTGAATAAACATTTCACACTTAACACAGGCACACATGTACCTTGATTATTTTATTGTTGTCTAATATAAGATGATTAGTTGAGAGATGATTTATAGCATTTTATACGTCTTCAAACTTAAAGAGTTATCGTTTCTAATACAATTTATTCATCTAAAAACATTGCAGCTCCTATGGCTCAGAGAAACCGGGGTCCTATATTTGAGGATCCTTACCTTTTTAAGACTTTAATACAGAGATAAATTATGAGTTCAAGCTCTTGAAGAAACTCTCCTTGAGACTGCAGAGGAGATTTTACTTATTTCTTTTTATTTACACACATGATCTTACAGTAGGAAACATCCACCTTAATGGAGGAATGCGAACATTATAGGACGCCAACATCACTGAAATATGGTAAGCAATCATAATACGCTGCAGGAACAAGGTAGAATATTTCCCTTAAGATACAGTAGAAACAGGCTCCAGGTGTCTGAAACTGCTCCGTTTGTTTGGATGGAATCAAACTGAGATGATCATTTTGTGAGATAAACGAGAGTCTCTTTTACGCTGATAAAAAGAAGACTGGATTTGATGAAGATGGATGAATGCAGTCGTAGCTTATTTGGGCTTTAACGGTGACAAATGGATCAAAAATAAGACATTATAATGCGTCTTATTCCGATATTAGAATATCCTCCAAGCATCTTAAGTTCATTCAGAGTCGAGCATCCAGAAGAAAATGGCATCGTTTTGTATTTTCGTGAATTCCCACTAAACAGGAGCTTCTGTGTGAAGCAAAAGCGCTAATAGAGCCCGGGCGCCGGTTCTTTGTGAACTCTCTGCGTTCGCTCTCGAATCACCATTTTAATTGAAACCTCTCAGCGGGTCAAAGGCAGGGGTAATTAATATTTTCGCACTCTTTTCAGCAACTTCACAAACCCGGGGTTCAAAGATGAAAGCGGGGAGAGCAAAAAGCAGGATTCGATATATTCATTAATTTCTCAGAGGATGAATTGCTCGCTGAAGTGCAGAGCCTCTTTCATTATTTGATTTGGAGAACAAAAGCTCGGCAGAAAAAGGCCTGAACTATAAAGAACCATCGGTACACGGGTTCACAGACACAACAAACACCTCACATACAACAAACTGTCATATGGGGCCACCCCTGGACCTCTAGACATGAGGAACTGCTGAAACTCAGAAGGTGGAAGCCCCTGGTAAAGACCAGACATGACTCGGACTCGGTGAACCTGGGATGATGCTTGTCTTCAAACTGTGCATTTGTTTCTTTTCTGCTTCGCCTCCACCTCCTCGAGTCTAGGAGCTGAGTTTTTGGTAGACATGGTCAAGACGAGCTGCTGAATCTAACTGAACATCAGAATTGGAAAGAAATCTGATTTAAGTGACTTTGAACGTGGCATGGTTGTTGGTGCCATCTCTGTGGTTTACAGAGAATGGTCTTAAAAAGAGAAATTATCCAGTGAGGACAGTTCTCTGCGTGAAAATGCCACGTTGATGGCCAGATTGGTTCTAGCTGACCGAAAGGTAACAGTAACTCAAATAATCACTCGTTGCAACGGAGGTAACACATCGAACCTTGAAGCAGATGGACCACAGCAGCAGAAGAACATACCGGCGGTCTTTCACCTCACCAGGGGTGCCAAGGAATGGGTCTTTGGGAGCGTCAAATCATGAGCCTATGAGATCTGTCACTGTACGTGATAAATAAATAAATAAATAAGACAATATTGTGGGTCAGTGGTCCTGCTGCATTGCTTCAGCGATAAAGAAAATGTTTATTTCCGATCCTCCGACACTTGGGATTCGGTGGATTTTGACACAACATCACGTCCTGCAGAGCAAACACTCATCCTCTCCGAGAAAAAAGCCTGAAAAACACAAAACGACTCTCACAGAACACAAAGAGCAAAACTGAAATAAAATATTAGAAATAAACACAGTGCCATGTGGAGGCACCACTGGTCTGCTTGTGATACCCCAGACCAAGCACCCTAGACCCATAGGGACACAGACGAGACGGCACCGGAAGTCAACTCTAAATCAGCCAGAGACACAGACAACGGAGGAACCAATCTGGGCCTGGTGATGAGACTCCAGAGGTTCGTATCCCACCTCTGACAGGGTGAAGTTAGTTGGTTGGACTGTGCGTCTGAGAGCAGGAAGCTCTAGTTTGTGTTTTTGTGAGCATGAACAGATCAGAATGCACTTAGATAAATAATCAAATGCTTCCATCCAGTCCCTGTGAGCTTTATCACCAACATTCTCCAGCCTTTCAGTTCTATTCCATTAGATCTTTTCTTTCATATCCATGTTTTAGAGGCAGTCTGTTGCTCGTCCTATAAGCTCTTGATGAGTTGTTCTGCCTGGCGACCGAGCTCTGATTGGTCAGCCTGATTTTAACCATGCAGAAATTATAACAGGGTCCGTCAGTTTCGGACTTGGTGTGAAAAGGCCTTTAGTCTGGCCCCGTCTGCGTGTCTGGTGGCTGGGTTGTGCTACTGTTTGTCTTATCTAAGTCCATCTTCTGATTTTCAGTTCCGTAGGGTCAACTTGGCTGGGTCTGTGTTATCCACGAAGATCCTGGTGCCCCGTGTGAGGCAGGTGTGTGTGTGAAGGTTATACACACACGTTTTAATCATAATGAACACAGCGTTGTACAATTCACTTACAATCACTTACCAAAATGAAAATGGCAATGTGTGAGACTGACCGGCTGCCGGTTCGGGGTTTGATCTCGTTCTGAGCGCAAGGAGAAACTCGTCAGCAGCTTCCACGTCGGCTGGAGGCTTTGGATATCCAGAGGCTTTAGCAGTGTGTCTGAGTCCAGCAGCTCCAGCAACGGATCGTCCATCAGTTTATCCTGAGAGAGGAAAAAAGCAAACAGTCTGTAGAAATCAAGACTCATCAGACCAGTCAATCTTTTGTCCAATTGGTGCGCCTGCCTGAATTGCCTCGGTTCCCTGTTCTTAGCTGACTGGTGTGATTTTCTGCTGCCGTAGCCCATCTGCTTCAAGGTTGGATGTGTTGTTTGTTCAGAGCTGCTCTTCTGCCATTCTACTCTGATCCTCTAGCATCAGTGTGGCATTTTCTCCCAGAGAACTGCCCTCACTGGATAATTTTTCCATTTTTCTATTCTCTGTACACCCTAGAGGTGGCTCTGTGTGAAAATCCCAGTAGATCAGCAGTTTCTGAACAACCATGCCATGTTCAAAGCCTCTTAAATCACATTTCTGATGTTCGTTTTCATTCAGCAGCTCGTCTCGATCATGTCTACGTTGTAATAATGGAGTATTTTTCCTGCTCTGCTCAATAAGGTCAACACCCACCTTTGGGGACCAAGGACCTTTTATTCCCAGACATAATAAAAAATTCATAATAGTCACAACAAATCGATATTGAACCCACATTCCCTCTGATTATCTAAACTCAGTTCACCTGTGTTTGTGGTTGAGGCTGTGTCGGCTTCTGCAGGACGTTCTTCTTCTTGTCCTTGCAGCGTTTGTTCTGGAACCAGACCCGGATGACGCGGGAGCTCAGGCCCGTCAGCTCCACCAGCTGCTCCTTCACCAGAGCATCGGGTCGTGGGTTCGAGCTGTAGCAGGAGCGCAGGATGTGGAGCTGAGCATCGCTGAGCACCGTCCTCATCCGGCAGCTCCTCTCTGACCTGTTCACTACTGCTCGGGAAAAAATTCAAATTCATTGGACTCACTGGTACCAGGGACCACTTTGGACTTTTGGTGACAGGGAACACCTTCTGGACTTTGGATGTCAGTAATCTGTATTAAACTTCAATAACACCTTGCCAGAGGTGGGATACAAATCGGGATCAAACTCACAAACTCACGAATTCACCACCTGATCTCTACCTTCTAAACTAGCCTGGTTTGTAACCCACCTCTGGCAAGGTGAGCTCTGTCTGTAGATTATGGATTCCAGATGTCTGGTTTCCTGGCACCAGCGCCTATTTCAGCATTACTAAGCAATTTCAGCTAACAATTCGGAAAGGCAGGTAATGATTATTTAATTAAAATCCTACAGTGCTTCATTCCTAGTGTAGCAGCGTCACCTTCTCCGTGAGTACACCCATCCAGGTGAATCACGTGACCTGTGGGCGTGGTTAATCCGTGCTGGGTGCAAAGCAGGAAGCCGTTACGGACGGTGAACTGATCTCCGGGCAACAGCTGGTGATCACAGCGCTCACACCGGAAACACTGGACATGATAGACGTGAACTCCGGCACGCATGACGTAATCATGGCTGCTTAAGGGCTCCAGGCATTTTGCGCATTTGGTGATGTATAATCTGAAAAACAACCCCATTATAGCTTACAGAACGCAATGATGGCAATCCATCCCATATGCCCTGTCTGGACATGGTTATAACATAAGGCTTCATTTTAGCACAGTAATGTTTTAAGTGGCATTTTGTGAATGTAACTCTGTATTGTAGAGCTTGATAAAGGTTTGATAATTGATGAATTCCTTGTCCATGTGGTTCTATCAGCTATTGATGAATGACAGTTCTTGATGCAGTGCCATCTGAGGGATCGGAGATCACCCCTCTTCACCATTTTTTAAAGAATCAACGATGATATCCAAGCCACCTAACACACCTGCTGTAATCCTCTTTACACAGGGTCTTTCCATCTTTAATGAAGCAGGTCCGAGACTCGTCCAGGTTCTGCTGACACTCCACACACTTCAGACACGCTGCGTGCCACCGAAGGTCTGGAAACACCTTCAGCAGGAAGCGGTCCAGGATCTGCAGCCCACAACCTACACACAGAGACACCAGGCTGGTTCCTACAGAAAAAGAAAAAAACGATGGAGGACATGTGAGATCATGCATTATTACCCCAGATCTAAAGTGGAAAACACCTGACTCTAATTTCTCCTTCAAATTAACTGCTAATCCTAGAGGTTCACATACTTTTTCCACTCACTAATATGTAATATTGGATAATTTTCCTCAATAAATAAATGACCAAGTGTAATATTTTTGTGTAATTTGTTTAACTGGGTTCTCTTTATCTACTCTTAGGACTTGTGTGAAAATCTGATGATGTTTTAGGTCATATTTATGCAGAAATATAAAAAATTCTAAAGGGTTCACAAACTTTCAATCACCACTGTATATTAACACAACCTCTGCAGTAACAAACATAAAAATAGTACGTCCATTGTCATTAACGTCAGAGGTCTTAAGAATTATAATCAGAATCCCAGTTATCCCAATTATAATCCCAGTAGATCAGCATCTCTGAACAAACAACACATCAAACCTTGAAGCAGATGGGCTACAGCAGCAGACGATTATACCGGGTGCCACCTCTGTCAGATTCGAACAGGAAACTGAGGCTGCAATTCACATGGGCTCACCAAAACTGGACAATAGAAGACTTAAAACGTTGCCTGATCTGAAGATTCTTGATCGGGTCAGAATTTGCCGTAAACACCACGAAAGAATGGATCCATCCTGCCTTGTATCAACGGTTATTTTTTACCCTTAAAAGGTTTTTTAAGATTGAGCTTTTCTCTGAAATTGTTATGCTGATTATGTGATTTGCATTGATAAACACTGGATTAAAATAGAGAAAAATGCACAAGAGAAGCATTTTTTATTAGTGGACTCAGAAGTTTATTTGATACTTTTTTGTTCTGTAAGTTGTTTTACAAAAGTTTTATTAACATTAATATGATTTATACCGTAATCAGTTGCTTTTGTCTTTAACCCGTTACAGTTTATGAACAGATGCTGGTCTTGAGATGTAACTGACAAGGCCCATTTACAAATCAGTTGTAATGACATCTTTCTTTGATATTTCTCTATAGCTAATAATCCTAACACACAAAACCTTGTACGTAGAGTTATTTTAATGGACACTTACGTTTCTGCGTCTCCTCCATAGTGCTTAAGGTTCTGAGACAATCAGTTCCGGTCCCAGTTCAGCCCTGAGCGTGTTCAGGGAGTGAGCACTTTGGTCCTGAACCCTTTGCTTTTCTATTGATGTGATGTGTAATTGTCCAGCCTCCCATGATTACGATTGGCCAGGACACGCCTGTTCAAACGCTTTTATTCAATCTAACAGGTGCAGCTCTGGAGACGTCGTACCTTAAATGCTTTCCGTTACAGAGCGCTGAGCAGCTGCTCGGGTCAGAAATTAAACAAATGAAACCTACAGCGTCTCTTTTACACGGTACTTAAAGGTTCCTCAAACAGCAAAGTATGAAGCAATGGCTAAAATATTCAGATGGAGTATTCTGCTATGTTATGAAATAGGATGCTTGAAGGTGACACGGTTTGACCTGCGTAGTGCACTACAGAGTACAGTAAATACAGAAAATGAACTGAACTGAAAGAGAACCTGGGTCATGCAGCAAAAGAACGACCCTAAGAACACAACTCTTTCCACCAAAAGAACGGTTAAGAAAGAATAAAGTTAATGTTTTGGAATGGCCAAGTCCTGACCATAATCGAAATTGAAGCAAGCAGTTCATGTGAGGAAACCCACCAACATCCCAGAGTTGAAGCTGTTCTGTACTGAGAAACAGGATCAAATTCCTTCAGAGTTACCGCAAACGTTCAGTTACAGTTATTGGAGCTACTGAATGCAAACTTTCACATACTTTTAGCACTCACACATATGTAATAGTGGATCGTTTTCCTCAACTAGTAAATGATAATTTGTTTAACTGGTTCTCTTTATCTTCTTTTAGAACTCGTGTGAGAATCCGATGATATTTCAGCTCATATTTATACTTAGACAGAGAAAAGTCTACATAATACTTAATGCTTTTATGCTAATGATGAGGTTTATCTCATGTCCTTGTTCCTTTTCAGGTTCCTTCCTTTCACGTCCCTTTGCTATATCAATAGCCGAATAAAAGGGGCATCAGTCGCACTCCTGAGACCTTTTACTTTGCCACTCGGAATGGAAACTGAAGGAGGAAAGATGAATAGAGGGGAACGTGTGAATGTGAAGGACCCTCGACTCTAAATGAATGCAGGATGCTCGAAGAGCAGCTAATACCATAATGCTAATACTGTAGCGTATGCTAATTCAGGAGCGTATGCTAATGCTGACGTGCATGCTAATACTAGAGGCCAAAAGGTGATGTAAACAAGGCTAATAAGCAGGCATTAGCATCACAGATCATGTCTTGTTGAAATGATTTGATATGGAAACATGTCTTGCATTGAACATTAGCAAATACTGAATAGAACTTGTGATGCAGACAAGAATCTGACCAAAATCTGGTCAGATCTGACCTCGGCTGACCGAATACGAAGTAACGTGAGTCAGAGGTGGAAAGCTAGTTTGTGATGCCGAGCCACTGACTTGCATCCTACCTTTGGAAGTGATCGTTTGTTTATTTTCTTTAATATTTTTTTCACCCTATAAGGCGTTAAATGCATTGACTCACATAGCAGGAGATAGTTTTGGAGGCAAGGGACCGATATTGATTTTAACTTGAACGCGGTGCACAAACTTCTTGGGGTAAGACGCGAACTTCATTTAGAAAAAATCGCCGTTGTGGGTAATAATCAAGTGTAATAATCAGTGACAACCGCTAGATGGCAGAAGAGGAGTTTCAATTTATCGTTGGTAAGCGCAATGGCGATTTCTACCGACTAACAGAGACAGTGACCAAGAAAATAAGTATATGTATATATTTATTATTTACAATTAGGTAAATAATTCGTATAAACCCAATGTTAAAGGTTTCAACATCCGTTACACACGATATAAACAAACTAGGGGAAAAACCGTTCTAATCTCCATTCCTTTCAGCAGAGAGACATCCCTATGATGCAGAAAATAAACAAGTGCTAACATATCACACACACACACACACACACACACACACACACTTGTCTATTTCCACATCATGGCCAAACCCTGGCTGTGTGTGAACAATCAGGTTTGTGAGAATACCTACAGATTCCCTCAAGTTCAAAAACACACCAGCAATATAACAACGGTGCGTAGCGCGTCATAAACTATTCTAAATTCCACTATTAAATAATTTTCCACTCTTCAACTGCATAAGGAATCCTCTGCAAACATGGACAACATACATTTTGTAGATGGAAATGAAACATAATACGAGAAACTGTCTGTATTTTAAAATGTTTAAACCTTAATATAAAACAATAGGTTTGGTCAACTTTCCGGATGGTTCATTAGCATCGATTAAAGGCGCTTTCACTCCGAGAAAAAGAGCACGCGTACATTAACGCCGTCCTTCCCACCGAGTCCGAAACTGATGCTTAAAATGTTTAATTGGAGCCTGTTATAATTTCAGCAATAAAATCAGCCTGACCAATCAGAGCTCTGTCGCCGGGCAGAACAGCTCACCGAGAGCTTATAGGATGAGCAACAAGCTGCCTCTAAAAACATGGATATTAAAGAAAAGATCTGGTGGAATAGAACTGAAAGGCTGGAGAATGATGGTGATAAAGCTCACAGGGACTGGATGGAAGCATCTGATTATTTATCTAAGAGCATTCAGATCTGTTCATGATCACAAACACACACTAGAGCTTCCTGCACTCATCTTTAGTCATGTCTGTTTTTTTTAAGTTGACTTTGTGAGAAAGACACGCGAAATCTCCGACACATTAAGAGAAGGGAAATTAAAGAAAGAAAAAGAGGAACTCAGTGTGAATAGGCCTTAAGGTTACAAAACATACGGGTGACACGCAAAGGAACGAGGTACTAACTTTTCCATAATAAATAATGAAACTATTACTCTGCTATCTGAATATTCACTATCAGAAACGATTTCAGGAACGAGGTGTTTTCAGAAAATGGCGTTTACTGTAGGCTGGTATTTTAAGTTTTTAAAGCCCAAGAAAGTAAGAATGTGACCATGAGACATCTCTGGATCATCACAAAAACATCATGACCTATAAAGAATCAGTAAATCTGCAAAACAGAGACATTCTGAATCAGCACAGAGGAGCTTTCAACCATTTAAAAACATTTGTTAGTTTCAGTCGTAAATCAGATTTGTTTATGATAAGGCTCTAAACGTTTCTGTAGTGAAACTGGGTGGATTCCTGCGTTGCTTGTTTTGTTTGTAACGAATCTAAATTACAGAGGAGTTTAAATGGGTCTAATGAGGGCATTTAGAGTCCAATCTGATCCAGACACGACCGTCTGGAGAACGAGAGAGAGAGAGACAGAGAGAGACAGATCTTCATAATCCCCCCCCCCCCCCCGAGGACCCATCCTACAGTTACTGAAACACGTCCTGTATAAACACACACAGACACACATACACCGGTGCTTCAACTTTCTGACCATTTTGGTAACATATTTGTACGTGATCCAGGAGGACAAGATACACACCACGTCACCGAATAATCAAACCATTGAGCAAACATTTAGCAAATCACACCGTCCAGCAGCACGAGCCCACCAACTGTTTTCATTAAAACAGAAATAAATCAACAAAAACAAAACACTAGTGTATACCCAACATGGCCAAAAGTATGTAGACAACCAGTTCAGCATGTTCAATCTGTACAATTTCTGGCCTGTTTAGTCACCTGCCGCTGGGAATTGAAAACTTTGGGGAGCAACAACAGCTACACCCTCTGCAGAACCAGGTCCATAGACATGTGTAGAGGAGCGAAACTTCCCTTTTTGACCCCCGTTTATCCTGGTCAGGGTTTCAGTGGTCTACATTGGGTGCAGCTGAAAGTGCCCCAAGGTTCCGGGTCTTACCACCAAGCCACAGGACCTGAGTCATAATGAAACAAGCCTGTCCGTGACCATACTTTATATTTCTATTGTGGAAAGAATACTAACTTTGCAACTTGGGCTCTTGTTTACAACTGGATTACCCTGGATTAGTTTTTTATATAAGCATGCCAACATAAAAAGAAAATAGTAATAAGAAATTAGGGACACAAGTTATTGGAAAAATTTTAAAGCTGTTGTTTTGCATCATGTTTTATTTTCTATATGGTCTACACACGTTGTCTGGCCCACGTCTGTTTCATGGCTATTTTTGGAGAGAGGCGAGTCTGGCGACTTAACGAGGTTACACAAAGGGATGATCATACCTGATGCTGACATAATGTGTTTTACTGAGCGGCCCTCGTGATCATACGATCACAGTTATAACATACATAAACACATACGTATATGTACAGTTCCTATTTGTTAATGCAAATTTGACAAATAGTCCGTGATTTATGATTGTTTCTGTGATGAACATCAGCAAAGTCATTAAAATAAGGTAGTTTTTTGAGGTAAAGTGCATGAAGGGAAATCCGTTCTGCCATCACAGGCAGAGAGAGATTGGCACATTGAGTTACAAAGACGTCTGAAACAAATTTTATTTTGATGCATTTCAAATGTATCTGGATTCCACAAGGGCGTTCTGTAAAAATATCACACATGCCAAGTATTTGTTTATTTAAATAAAGACAAAACAAGGGAATTAGAAATAAACACGCACAGGCCCATTTAAACAAGCTCCACTTTTACCCTTGACGTTGAAGATAACCTGGACGACTGGAAATCTGCAGATTAGTGGCGGCGTAAATCACCTCTCCTTCAAACTGGAACCATTTCCTGTCTCTCAGGTTCACGTTTGACCCTGAGCAGCAGGTTCATGACACAGCGTTTGCTCTTTAAGGTACCATAACAGTCAGAGACGGAGGAGCAGATTTATACATGTGTGTCAGAGGTTGTGGCAAACTCGAACCTTTAGTAAATGAATGCCTTCGTCTGAACGGTTAGAGAGCATTGTCTGATCCTTCCTACGCTTTGTGCCAAAGTGTTAACACCCCTGGTCAAATTACATCATGTTTGATTTTCTAAATGAAAAACAGTTACACAACCTCCGCAGGATGGTGTACAGCACATTACCACCCACGTAAGTGCACCAGTATTGTTTATTTTGCAATCGATAACATACTGGAAAAAACATAATCTAATGCATGATTTTCCTCAAAGAAAGATTGGAAGGGATTTACATATTTCTCTCTCTACAGTGCATAATATCATTAAACCATTCAAGGAACCCAAGATGAAGAGGGGTGATCTCCGCTCCCTCAGATGGCACTGCATCAAGAACCGTCATTCATCAATAGCTGATAGAACCACATGGACAAGGGATTCCTTTATCAAACCTTTATCAAGCTCTACAATACAGAGTTACATTCACAGATACCACTTAAAACGTTACTGTGCTAAAAAGAAGCCTTATGTTATAACCATGTCCAGAAGGGGCGTCGGCTTCTCTGGGCTCGGAAGATCTGGGATGGACCATCATACAGTGGGAACGGGGATTTTGCTCAGACCCATCAGTATTACAGATCTTTTTTTTTTTTTGGAAGAAATGGACTCCGTGAGCTTCGTATCTAAGACGGACCAAAGCGTTTTCACTTTGGTTTCACTACCAGAATCAGGTTTTTGGCCTTCAATGTAGATCTAAACAGCCTCAAACTTACAAAAACATATACAATGTTGAGACTACGGGATGCAGCACACAGACAAAATAGTAAAGTGTTATCAAAAAACCTTCTCAAGATCACTTTCACGACCCTGGGCTCAATACTAGACGCATCCGCACGTCTAAGAATCCATAAACTATGCAAAATTTATACTGTCTTAAGTTTGTTCGCTGGAGAGGCTGCGCAAGTCTTTCGCTTTTTGTAAACAACGAGTCCTGCCCACTGAGACAGGGCTGTCCAACAGATATTAAATCAGCTGCTCAACAGAACAATCAGAGAACGATTTTCCATAAACACTGTAAACTGGAGGAAGGAGAGGAGTGTTTAATGTGAGGCTTGCGCAAGTTGTGTGTAGTACAGTATAAAGTTCTTTAAAGTATTGGGACACACCTCTTAATCTGAATTCAGGTGTTTCATTCAGTAATGTTGGCACAGGTGGATAAAATTATGCACCTAGCTGTGCAGGGATAATGCTGTGGGACTGTTTTTGAGCCCCTTAGTTCCAGTGAAGGGAAATGTTAATGCAGCATTCCAAGACATTTTGGACGATCTTACCATATGCTTACAACTTTGTAGGAACAGTTTGGGGAAAGCCCATTTCTGTTCCAGATTGAAGTCACAAATGCTGTTCTGGATGAATTCCCACAGTCACAGTTCAAAATCTTCAGGAGTCGAAGCTCTTATATTTCATATGAATGCCCATGGATTTAGAATGGGACCCCATAAAAGCTCCTGTAGGTCTAATGGGGAGGCGTCCACATCCTTTTGGCTATACAGTGTCAATATATACAGTGTTTCATTCCACAAAGCTGACCGTTCCATTATGTAAACGTTGACAGGGGCTCAGCTCAAGAGCTACATAGTTTAGGAAGCAAACACAGCAAAGTCTGGACCTTCACTCGGCACTAACGCACACAGTAGCACCGACTAAGACTAAATAAGGCAGTGGAATTAAAGCCTGCACTCCAGGACTGTTTCTAATACAGACATGAGGAGGGAGCCAAATCCATTTCCCCAAAACTGCTAGACATCCAAAGCTTTATCAGTTCAGGATTAGTCTTTTTTATGATGATAATGATGATGATGAAGAAAATCGTGGCTTTGGTATGGGCGTGGCAGAGCCATATTTGGTCGCTTTCTGAGCATAATGGGGAGTTTAAAGAGACTAAAAGTATCATTATCAAGAGGCATTTTTATTTACAGATTTAGACAGAACTCGGAGCGGTGTGTGAAAGTTTGGGAACCCTTTACAATTCTGTATATTCGCATACATGAGCTAAAACATCGTCAGATTTTCACATAAGTCCTAAAGAAAAAGAGAACCCGAATAAAGAAATGGGATGGAATATTCAATCCTATCCAATATATTGGTATGAACAAAGGAGATCAGAAAAAAAGGAGATCAGAAAAGGAGTTGTTGATGCTCATCAGGCTGGAAAAGGTTACAAAGCCATCTCTAAAGAGTTTGAACTCCACCGATCTACAGTCAGACAGATTGTTTACAAACTGAGGAAAGTCAAAAATTTCTCCCCAGGAGTGGTCGTTCCATAACGATCATCCTAAGAACAAGGTGTGTAACAGCCCACGAGGTCAGAAAGGAACCCAGGATGACGTCTATGCAACTAAAGGTCTCTCACATGTTGGATAATGTCTGAATTATAGCAGCAAATTCTAGGCTAAAAAGGAAAATCTCAGGACATCTTTCCATGAACTGAACCTCAAGGGAACGTGGATCATGCAGCAAGAGAACGACCCTAAACAAACCAGTGGTTCTACCAAAGAACACTTAAAGAAGAATAAAGTTAATGTTTTGGAATGGCCAAATCAAAGTCCTGGCCTTAATCGGACCTAAAGCGAGCGGATCGTGTGAGGAAACCCACCAACATCCCAGAGCTGAAGCTGTTCTGTACTGAGGAACGGGATCAAATTCCTCTAAGCTGATGTGCGTTTACTGAAAGCAAAGTTTCACATACTTTGGTTTGGTCATTTTCCTCCATAAATAAATGACCATGCATAATATTTTTATTTTATTTTGTTTTACTGGGTTCTCTTGATCTACTTTAGGCTCATACTTAAGCAGAAATACTCTACAGAAGTTCACAAATCCTACACGAGCCTGAGGAACGAGTCTCAAAAATAACAACTCAGCCGGAAAAAAGAGAAAGAAGTAGAGGCAGCTTTTTTTTTTTCTTTTTCTATCTAGGGAAAGTCTCTTAAAGATTTCTGCACTGAGGCAGCGTTTCAGTTTCTGACTTCTAACTGGACAAAGGCCGGATGCTCCATCCTGTAGGCACGTCTGTGTGAAAGTGAACATAAACAATGCTGAAGCAGATCCACGAAGAGCTAGAAGACATGCACAGCCAGCGACCGAGGCCACGATACGTTACCGTTACCTTTAGTCAGGAAATCACACTGCGTATGTGAAAATACACTACAGAAGTCTGACATCACAGGAAATAAAGATGGAAATAAAGCTTTTTTTTCACAGAATGTGCACCAAATTCATACAGAGTTCTGTTTCTTCTCACTAATATATAATAGTGGATCATTTTCCTCAATAAATAAATGACCAAGTATAATATTTTTGTCTCATTTGTTTAACTGGGTTCTCTTTATCTACTTTTAGGAGTTGTGTGGAAATCTGATGATGTCTTAGGCCAGATTTATGCAGAAATCTAGAAAAATCTAAAGGGTTCACAAACTTTCAAGCGCCACTGTATTTCATGATTTATCTGATCAACCTTCATTTATTTTGTTATAAACATCCATTCCTGCATTTCAGGAATTAATAAATCTAACAGATAAGAAATACATTTAGTTTTTTGCCTTATTACTAAGCCTAAATTGTTCCGTTCCAACTTTTTTGGAAGATGTTGCAGGCCTGAAATGCAGGAATGGGTGTTTATTAACAAATTATGGACAGATTTTTGTGTCCTTTTATAATTTATTATAATATTTAACAGATGCTGATTGAATGGATGTTAAATGTGCTTATGTACTTTGAATGTAATTAAATACTACCCGAACATCTTAAACCCCAACATCTGAAAGTCTCCTGCTCTTACATCACAAGCTACATCAGTAAAAGTATAAAGGGTTTTGAAGATGCAGGAACAAGGTAGAGATGTTCCCATAAGCAACAATAGATATAGATCTCCCGAACCATTTTCACTTGCATAATAGTATGGTGATTAACATAAATAAATATGACATCACTAACAGCTCATAAGGTTAAGGATCATTTTTGCAATTAACTGTGTGTTCTGTAATGAATTGTTAATGATTATAGTGGTCACTGTGAGCAGGTGCCAAACCCTGCATTATGTCAACTTCCTTTTCCTATCCAACCAGAAACGGTAGGAAGTGACCAGGAAACACCGAACAATAGCACACCACACACACACACACACACACACACACACACACACAAGTACGCGCAAACACACACGATCCGGGAACCATCTGATACTGGCTACGTTTACATAAAAACATTTTCATCAGTCTGAGAGAAAGCATTCTTGCTTCTGTTGATGGTCTAAAGTTATGCAGGAATATTGTTTAGTAATTTTAGTAAATATTACCATGGCAACAGGGATGCGAGTCGTGTAGATTTAAGTGTAAAATTGTGGCAGTTTCAGAAAAACGTATGTCAAATTCACATGTTCGGTTCTGAACTTTTCGGCCTCCATCCTGCTGTTTTAAAGCCTTTCAAATCACAAACATTGTTCTTTTCGAAGGCAGCTGGCATTCTGAATTAGCTAAGTTTGTACCGTGATGCAATCACACATGCGTGGGTAGGGGCATGGCATCCTTGGTGGCATGCAGAATGCATTTCGTTCCTGGCACACCGGGGTTGGGTTTGCTATTTCCATAAGATTATTCTTTCCTTTCACAAAGTGTTTATAGTTGCATAGTTTAACCTCTAATAATGCACCTTATTACATGTATGTGTTGGTGTTGATCTACTATTGGCATGATGGGTATCTTAGTTAGAATGGCACCCTCCCCCGCCATGTCTAAGCACCTGGGCACTGATTGTAGTTCTTTTAAGAGCTTATTTGTGATATTTGGCTGTTTAATAAAGAGCTTCACAAATGAGCAACTTTTCTGCTTTGTTTTCTTCTTCTTCAGTGCTACAGTACTTAACAGTCTAACTGAAAATCAGATAAAGAAGTTCATATAGCTTCCATGTACAGGATTATTAAAGAATTACACACCTCACTGAATCAGATGTGATTGGAAATGTACTCTATTCCCATTGAGGTACACATGTGATCACTGATCTATGTCGATTGAGCTATTAATGGCTTTATTACCTAAATATTATGCTGTATGTAAACGTAGCCACTGTCTATTATAACGTTAGTCTAATGTGAAGATTAGACAATCCCCTAGTCACATTTAGATCATTTTCGAAATAAACAAAGAAACATAATCTGTGGTTTGGGTTTAGAAATTAGTATTTACATTAATTTTCCTCATGGACCTTTCATGAAGTGCTTAAATTAAGAGTTTAACTAAACCAACCATTGAACTTATTAATCATCGCATCATAACTACTACTTAAAAGCAGAAACAATCGTTTTTCATTGCGGTTTATGAAGAACTACCGATCCCATAATGCATTTTGACGAGGAAGTCATTGATTAGGTTTCCTCCAAGAGAAGGCGTTTTGGTGGCTTTACATTTTGCAGTATTTGAATTTAGTTTGGTTTCATATCGTTTCAGCTTCGTTTTCACCTGTTTCATTAGACAGTATTACAGTTCTACAGTTCGGTTAAAATTGGGCGCGAAAACATCACGTGATTAAAGCGCCGTCTCTGTTTGGTGGGTTTTGTTTTCGGAATTGTGGGTAGTGTAGTACTTCACCAGAATGGTTTTTAATAAACTATTTGACGGGTAACTGACGGAGTTTATGGGATTAACACAACATCTCATGGTAAGTCAGTTCCACTAAAGTACATACTGACCAGTTTAGCAAGCAAAACAAGCATAAATCATTTTTATATAGGCTATTAGCAAAATAGGCTACTTATTAGTCTATGTCTGTGTTTTATCTGCCCAACACCAAACAAAAAACGTTTGAAGCAGCATTTTAGAAAGATACTATCTTTGTCGCTGTGTAATTCTATGTTTATCTGTTACATATTATGAGAGTTGATAGTCACTGCGATATAATTTAAATCTCTTTCATAAACAATTAAAGGGTCGGTTTTCACATAGTAAGTGAAGAACTCTGCTTTAACCCTTTAGTTGGTTTTCAATGTGTGGCAGAAGGAAGAGTAGCATGTCAGTAGATCATCGTACGCAAATGCAACAGCAGCCCTTACCCAGTCCTGCAGAGCTGCGTATGAATGGAGGCACAAAGTATTTTCTGGCTAAGAAAATACAAGGGCAAGACCTCTTTCTTCCTTTTCTTTTTTAAGGGCAAGACCTCTTTCTTCCTTTTAACTTCTGTTGTTTATACAGTCAAACAGAACATGGTTCTCATAATGAATATTCAGATATTGTGAGCCCAGTATACTTTCCTAAGATGAAATCCCTACCTGGTTCCTGCATTTTAAAAACCCTGCCTACTTTCAATGATAATGTGGCACAGCTGACTGTATTATTTATTTTATATATTATATAATTAACCATTGAATAAATTATAAGTGGAGGGTGTAGGTAGAGATAAGGAGTTGATTATAACATCTTCTACTTAATTACTTTACCATTTGTTGTTGGTTTGGACAGAGGTTTAGGGGATTGAAATACCCCTACATGATGGCGGGAGATGAGAGGGCAGGGTTTGGCGGTGCGTTTTGGTGATGTATTGTAGTATTCGGGTACATTAGATCTATTTTTCTATGAGATATTTATTAACATAAGTTTAAGGTGGATTTTTAAGTTGTAATGACTTCAAAATGAAATGCTCTCCAAATGTTATACCCAGTCAGCATTTTCACAAGCCAACATATTTTCAGTTTAACAATGAATTACATTTTAAAGCTTTCTTTCTTTCAATAGGCGAACCCTGCTCAATGCCAGAACCCCTTTTATATTAATTGTATTGTACATGAATTTTTCTAACTGACAAAAATAAATCATTTTCAGTAAAGCAGTCTGAATTTTGGACCCAAATGAGTCTATTAAATGTTCTAATTTTAACCTTAGCCTTTCTGCACCAATGAAACCTCACTGGGGCGTGGCGTCACCTATATGGTCGACATATTAGGTTTGACATTTCATTAGTAACAACTTTCGGTCACTTTCCCAACACAGCTTCACCTCCATCAGCTCTCTGTCAAGATGCTTTATTGTTATGTGGTACATGAGAAGACAAGACAACTTTTCTTAAAAAAAGAAAGGAGGGGTCCATTTCTTAAAAAAAAAAAAAAGATCTGTTATACTGATGGGTCTGAGCACAGTCTCCGTCCCCACTGTGTGATGGTCCATCCCAGATGCCTCCGAGCCCAGAGAAGTCGACGCCACTTCTGGCCATGGTTATAACGTAAGGCTTCTTTTTTTTTCAGTAACGTTTTAAGTGGTATCTGTGAATGTAGCTCTGTATTGTAGAACTTGATAAAGGTTTGATAAAGGAATCCCTTGTCCTTGTGGTTCTATCAGCTACTGATGAATGATGGTTCTTGATGCAGTGCCATCTGAGGGAGTTGAGATCACCCCTCTTCAGTTTAGACTTTTTAGGAAATTCCTCCAGATTCTGAATCGTTTAATGATATTATGCTCTGTAGAGGGTGCAGTCTTACTTTGAGGAACATTGATTTTAAACATTTCAGTCATTTTCTTATTATCTAATTTTCGTTCATCTGTCTGCAGAAGATTATTTCTAGACCCTTGAGGATTGTCCAGGTGCTGCTTGGTAAATTTGAGACCATCGTTCACGTTCTTGTTAGTGAGCGATGGTTTCTGCCTTGCTTTCTGATGGGAGAGTCATGAACATTGACCTTACTTGACACCGGAGAGCAATGAGGATCCTTGGATGTTTCTCTAGGGTTCTTTCTGACTTCCTGGATGGTTTTACGCCTTGCACTGGGGAGACATTTTTGGCAGAGCGTCCACTCGTGGGATCGACTATTAATGGCTAATCCGACGAACCTTTAGTGGAGCCCCAGAGCCTTAGCAATGGCTTTGTAACCTTTTCCAGACATTTGCTTTAACTTTTGCTCTATTGCTGAGATCGAGGAATTTGTTTATTTTCTGAATTGATGTGCTTGACCTTGCAATCTGCAAGCCTTCAAACTCACTCTGTACGTGATCGCCAAACCCATGAGGGCCGGACCAAATCAGGACTGCTTTTTAAAGTAACAGAAGTTCATCCTGATTAAGCCTTGAATTTGGTTGTGGAGTTACCAGAGATTTGTTCGGATCAATTGTGGAGCTCACATCACATCTGCATCCCATTATGCCTCCACCCAAGTGAATTCTCCAGAAGAACCCTGTTGGAGGCAGGTCGAGGACGTAACTTCTTGCCCAGGTCATCACTCGTACTTTAACACAACCCCGAGCCCTCATAGGTCACACTCTTGCCAGAACCTTCTTAGGTCTAACATGTGGTTTTTCTCCCCTGACCCACTGTAACATGTCAAACAGCTATTGAATCAGAAATGGATACTTAGCTTCTCGGTTGTCCAGTGGTCCGCCAGAATGTAGCCTGAACACAAGTATTTTAGTATGGGCATTCCCCAGGGTTCAGTCTTGGGCCCGCTGCTTTTCTGCTTGTACACAAATGATTTATCTCGAACCCGACCAACGTCGGATCCCAAACAGAACCTGGATTTGTCGTTAAAGATGATACGGTTCCATCCGTAGCAGTCCAGGTTTCTCGTTCATGACACCACTGCAAACAAAGGCAGGACATGTCATGGTTGCCGTGACAACAAATTTTTCTGCTAAGCCCCTGGTAATGTTCCGAGCAGAGACAGGGCTGTGTAGTGACAGCGCCCCCTGTGTCTGGATGGCGGATAATGAAACTGTAGGAGCTGCTCGTGCTTGTCAGTGGATCAACCGATCCTCTCTACTGGGGGTATGTCTGGGCCGTCCGGAGCCTGTCCACCGTGTGTGTGTGTGTGTGCCCCCATAAACCACTGCTCCCAACACCTCCTAACAGCTAGGTCAGAATGGCCTCTCAGTTCAATGATGCCCCCTCTCAAAATCTGTCAACTGGACAAAATTTCTTCGAGTGGATCATATGATCTCTCACCAAGAGGTACACTATCCAAAAGTAGCCTCTGAGAGCCTTTTTATAAGTCATCGCTATAGGGAGGCACTTTTGCACCCTCTTGTGGTAAGACCATGTGTCTAATCATACCACACCTGCAGTCATTTACATATCTGCCCGAGACAGAACTGCATGCCGAGTTTTGCTCTGGGTGTGTTATATTTTTGTCAGTAAATAAATAAAAATTAGTTATCCAGACATGACTCACACAACTGGTCATGGACGTGTTTTCAGCAGAACTACATATGGTCCAAATCAAGTATTTTAGTTACAAAACCTCCACCAGATTCCACACAGTGACTCACAAAGCTTACTGCTAGTATAAAATGGTATGTATAGCCGCTCCTAAACTTCTGCCTGACTTTCACCACTTTAGAAAATGCTGACGTAGAAAACAAAGTCATTGAATGTTCTTTACACTAATTAGTTGCAGCAGTGTTACATAATACAAGGACAGAAAAAAATCATCAGCACAGAGGCAAACCGAATCAAATTCAGCCAGTCGAGACCAGATGATTTTCTGGTTGCAGCTTCATCCATTCCTGCATTTCAGGCCTGCAACACATTCCAAAAAAAGTTGGGATGGGGGCAGTTTAGAGACTTTGAGGAGCAAAGATGGGCACAGGATCTGCAGTTTATCAACAAATGTGTGAGAAAATGACTGATTTGTTTAAAAACAATGTTCCTCAAAGACAGATTAGAAGGGATTTACATCTTTCTTTCTCTACAGTGCATAATATCATTTAAACGATTCAGAATCTGGAGGAATTTCAGTATAAAGTGTAAGGGCACAAACCTACACTGGAGAGGGATGATCTCCGCTCCCTCGGACGGCACTGCATCAAGGTCCATCATTCATCAATAGCTGATAGAATCACATGGACAAGGGATTCCTTTATCAAACCTTTATCAAGCTCTACAATACAGAGTTACATTCACAGATACCACTTAAAACGTTACTGTGCTAAAATGAAGCCTTACGTTATAACCATGTCCAGACTTCTCTGGGCGCGGAGGCATCTGGGATGGACCATCACACAGTGGGAACGGGGATTGAGCTCAGATGCAATGGAAAAAAGAACATGCAATAACAAGCCTTTTATATGAGACACAGTTCTCTTTCCCTAAAACATGTGATGGTGCATATATTTGGTTTTAGATGGCTGGAGATACTGCACTATCTTCTTCTAGTGCCCCTGGCATAATTTTGTCCCATTTCCGAGGTTTGTGCTCTTTTTTTACAAACCATTTCCTGTTTACTGTGTTTTGATGAACAAAGCGAGTAAACACCAGCTTAGTAAGAACACGTCTTTCGTCTGAAACGTTCGCTTCGTACTTCTGCAATTGATCCACCGTGTGAAAGAAGGAAAGCAGAAACAGACCGACCTCAGAAGAAGAAAGCACAAGCATGACTACTGAGATGTTTAAATAGATTATTTTGTCTTGAGATGACTTCCTGTCTTCTATCTCCATCTTACTCATGCACGTTAGGAGGGGTTTATTATTTTAGCTCCGTCTGAGTAAAGCTTCTTCCTAGCCTGCAGGATGGTTCAGTGGCCGTGTGAGGGATACATGACAGGATGAATAGCACTAGTTTGGAACTTAGATCCTCATGAAAGCTTTGTGTGTCCAAACAAGAGAATGCTGATGATTATAAACCTGTTTTAGCATGAATGAGAGAGGAAGTGTTTCTTACATTTACTTTGACTTTTATTTCATTACACACAGTATGAACCCAAGATATTTCATGTTTTTTTTTTTTTCTGGTCAACATCCATTCCAAAAAAAGTTGGGATGGTGAAGCCTTTACCAGTTTGTAATGTTGTCGTTCCTTCTCAAATCACTTAAAAGACATTTTGGCACCGAGGATACCAAGTGAAGTGATCACTTTTTATCATTTTATTTTAGAAGAGACTAAAGTCTGGGCTGTGGACTAAGTATTGTTTAAAACCATAAATATTTTGGTGCATAAGTTTGTTTGGTGATTCAGTAATGATATTTAATACCTAATGTATTTATTTTGTAACGAAGAGGACGTGAAAGTTCCCATAATTGAAGAATCACCCTTATATAACACGGTTCGATCCAGTTCTAAAATGGTATGTAAATGCGAGCGCTAAAACAAGCTCCTGATACATTTTTACATGGTATCACTCTATCAAGCTTCCAGTCTCTTAAAACAGCTTGGGAATGTGTGGGACTTCCCCAGAGCCAGCTGGAATCCATGGTCAGGGATTATAGAGGTCTGGGTCGGCATTCCCAGCCTGTTACTTCCGAGACCCTCACCATGAAACAGGAATAAAAACCAAACCTGGGACCCTCCTTATCATTATTTATCATATATCTAATGTTCCTGGGGTAGAACAAAATGTAACCCACTCTGTGTGTAAACAAATATGGGCATTGTAGTCTTGTTGATCTTAGTATGGAGTCTCTGGTGAGTTCTGTAGCCTTTAGATAAAGTTTATCTCCTGTGAGTAGCTGCTGCTGTATCTGAAGCTCTGTCAAAACCAAGCTTTCATAAGATGACCTCACGCTGAATGAGCTCACGAATGCATTTAATAAACAGTTTGGATTATAAACTGTTTGGATTTAAACCCGTAATATTTAAGAATACACAGGATGGAAGGTGCTTTAGCTGTTTATCATGTATAGGAGGATCCTGTTCAGTTAAGCTCTTTCAGAAAGCTATAGAAAAAAGATAATGTACAGCATTTTCTTTTTCCTCCAAAGAGTTAACAGTTCTGTACGAAATGTGGCCCAATTAAGGCACTTTCGGTTCAGTTATGGCGATAAGACCACAGATAACATTTGTATAGGATTTGCATTTTGAAAATAAGAAGAAAATAGCAGTGAATAAATAACTACAACCATCATTCACCAATAGCTGATAGAACCACATGGACAAGGGATTCCTTTATCAAATCTTTATCAAGCTCTACAATACAGAGTTACATTCACAAATGCCACTTAAAACGTTGCTGTGCTAAAAAGAAGCCTTATGTTATAACCATGTCCAGAAGGGGCGTCGACTTCTCTGGGCTTGGAGGCATCTGGGATGGACCATCATACAGTGGGAACGGGGACTGTGCTCAGACCCATCAGTATCACAGATCCTTTCTGGACCATCCAGACTGTTCTGAGGAACAAGTCCAAAAGCCAGGCTCTGTCATGGTATGGGGTCGGGTCAGGGCCCTTGGTAAAGGTCATTTCCACTTCTGTGATGCAGCATTAATGCAGAAAAGTACATGGAAATTTTAGAGCAACATAAGCTGCCTTCAAGGTAACATCTTTATCAGGGACGTCCAGGCATCTAAAAACAAGCCAATGCAAAACGAGCCAAATCAGAACGAACGACAGGGATACAGTAGAGCATGTGCACCTCGTGGCGATCTTGCTTGTTCCAGTTAGCTGGCAGGCGGCTCTGCCACAGCGCTAATATAAACGCTGTGAAAACTTAAAGATTGAACGAGGACACGTGCACGTCTTACGAACAACCTTTAACCTAATTTACCTTAAGATGACTCTATGAATAGATGATTTTCTGTTTTTTTTCTTTTAAAGAAGCTCAGTTCCTCTGGGATTTGTTCAGAGATGAATCCTGACCTTTAGTTTCAGAAGTCTTCTTCCTGTTTGCTCTACGTCCTGTTTCCCTCAGGCTCCAGATTTGACCATGCCCCGTCAAAATCAGTCACCAGCTGTTTAGGCCTTTGAATGCCATTATTTTTCCATTAATCAGTGTGTGTTTGTCCAACTGGGCTGGCCTGTGATGTTTGGGATTCTTACGATCTGAGCTTCCGGTTCCGTGGATTTAAGTTCATCTTCCTAGAGATCGCACTGAACACACACTAATGTCTTTCCCTGTCTGATTTTATTCAGAGATAAAGACCTGAGTAGAGAAATTTTGCGCTGGAGCTCAGAGACAGGCGTGTTCCCAGGAAAAGACAGAAATCAAGAGGAGGAAGATGTTAATCACAGGCTTCCTGATGTGCTGGAGAAGCTTTCTGTAAACTCGGACTGTTCTTGAGATTGACTGATACCGAGTCATGGCATCTCTTAATCCCACCACCACTTAAAATCTCCAAACCAGATACAGGTTCAGTGATTAACAACCACCTGATCTGGACACCTGTTTGCTCTAGCGACTAAAAAATATATCCTTATCGACAAAAAAATGAAGCTTTCAGAAATGTGGGATTTCTGCAAAACTCGACATGCAACGTCGCAGGCAGATATGTAAATGATCACAGGTGTGGTCTGATTAGATACTGAGTCTTGCCACAAGAGGGCGTAAAACATGCCTTAACAGCTAATTTTTCTGGAAATGGTCCGGGCAGAGAAAGGGGTGTGTAGTGAAGGCGCCCCCTGTGTCTGGATGGTGGATAACCAAACTGTAGGAGCTGCTCGTGCTTGTTGGTGGATCGAACGATCCTCTCTACTGGGGGTCTGTCTGGGCCGTCCGGAGCTTGTTCCTTGTGTGTGTGCCCCCATAAACCACTGCTCCCAACACCTCCTAACAGCTAGGTCACAACAGCCCAGACCTAACGACCATCCTGCTTCTCTCAGTCCAGTGATGCCCCTCTCAAAGACAGTTAACTGGATAAAATGTCTAGCAGTCAACAATCTCTCACCATGAGGTACACTACCCAAAAGTAGCCCCTGAGAGCCTTTTTATGGACAGCTGGGAAGCTCTTTAGACATCGTGCCTTCTGTCTGGGTCGACCCCTGTTTGAGTTGCACAGCTTTTGCAGACACTTAAATATGACGGATTTCTGCATGCATTAATGCGAACATTTTAAAACGCAGTGGATTTGGCACACGCAAAGATTCAGGCAATGGCATTTTTTTTAGCCAGGTCCCTAAAAATATGCCCTGTTTACGTGTTCCTGCAGGGTTGTGTAATGTCTTGTCGTTTACAAAACCAGCAAACATCCTCAAGAAGCAGAGATACATTTATAAATAGATTTCAAACTGTCTCAAGAAGCAATGTGAAGTTTTCCTGCTGGAGAGAATGACAGTATCAGGAGTTGTCTTACATATTTAGTTGAGAAACGTTTGTTCAAGAAAAGTTTCGGGTTTGACAAAATCATTGTACATCCCCAAATCAGAAAAGTTTGAACGGTGTGGAAAAAGCAAATAAATGCAGTGTTTCTTACATTTCCTTTGACTTTTATTTCATGGAAGACGGTATGAACTTGAGACATTTCATGTTTCTGGTCAACTTCATTTCATTTATTAATGAACATCCATTCCTGCTGTGGAATGTCGAGACTAAACGGCGGTTCGCCGAACGCAGGCGCAGACCCGCCCCTTCCTACTGGCCGGGGCAACGGGTCTGGCTGTCCACCCGGGATCTCCCTATCAGGGGTGCTTCCGGCAAGCTGGCCCCTAAATTTGTGGGGCTCTTCAAGGTGCTACGCCGGATCAATCCGGTTGCTTAGCGTCTGGACCTGCCGCCATGAAGGGGCACCCCACCTTTCATGTCTCCTGCCTCAGGCCCTTCCTGTGCCAGGGGACCGGCCGGGGCGGTACCGTTAGAACCCCCTCTTCCGACACTAGAGGGTGGTGTCAGCCCACTAATCGCGCCGAGGTCGGACCTGGGCACAGCGCTCAGCGCGCATGCCCCCTCAATCACGGGAATCAGGCGCACCTGCGTCTCGGCTTTAAATAGCTGCTCTTTGCCGCCGCCACCGCTGCACTGTCACCTTAGGCTACGTTTTGTTAGCTCCCTTCACTACCACACTCCTCGGAATCTTTCTCTTTCACCGCCAGGGTTACAGGTACAGGTGGTCCCGCAAAGGGGGCCACTTGAGTAGAGCTTAGAAGCTCGAGGTAACCGTTAGGGCCTAGTGATTAGGTTAGAGAGAGCTTATTCCTGCTCTGGAACGGCGTTTGGTCATCTAGAGCGTTTCTCTATGAGCAGCTTCAGCGATTGCGGCCCTTCTGCGCCTGCGCGCATCAGTTACGCTACCGGCGAAGCCATTTACGCTGTTGGCGCACCATTACGCTCAGCGACTTCCTAGTTTGTGCAATCGCCATTTTTGCCATTTTTGGCCGTGTCATGTCTTCGACGCGAGCTTTTGAGTTTGGTATATAATTATACTTCCCCACTTAGCCCTTTTGTGGCCCTGCTTTTGGCTTTCGAATCCGTGTTTTGCAGTTCATGCGTTTGTCGTTCTCTAACTCCCTTTCAGTACTGCTGTGACGTCAATGCCAGTTTGGCGCGTCTGTAGCGCGTTCGCCTCCGAACGCCTGCATCCTCGGTTCAAACCCAGCCTCCCACATGTCTGTTGAGTTGCTCATATCCCTTTCTATTCTCCCAGCTGAGCAGTTTCCCACACCTTTTGATTCTCTTACTCACACCCCTCACTGCCTTTAGCTGGGTGGTTTTAGGCTCCCTGCACTTGGGTCCTTGCTCCCCGCTTTCTCACTCGTCCCCTGTCCCATTCCGTAACAAAATTTCCATGTGGTTAAATGTGTGATAGCCAGATACATCAACATCGCTTCTGGACATGGTTATAACATAAGGCTTCTTTTTAGCACAGTAACGTTTTAAGTGGTGTCTGTGAATGTAACTCTGTATTGTAGAGCTTGATAAAGGTTTGATAAAGGAATCCCTTGTCCATGTGGTTCTATCAGCTACTGATGAATGATGGTTCTTGATGCAGTGACGTCTGAGGGAGCAGAGATCACCCCTCTTTTGCTCTACCGAACATTCTGACAGCTTAAATAGCATCTTCATGCTTGTGTCTGCACAGATCATTTGTTTTATATTGCTAGAATCAGCTTCACTTACCTCAGCATACTGAGTAACAAAGAAACGATGCCAATTTCTATTTCAGCTCATTTCCAAATCGATGATCTGTTCAATAGCCAACAATATACATTTTACAGGATGTTCCTCATACAGTCACAGATAAACAAATAAGTCATCATTCTCACTACATGTGGTATTTCAAATGAGTCAAACCTCTCTTTCTACCGGTACTAGTTCCAGTCCTCACGCTAAGATGTTCCGGTACCAGTTCTAGTCCTCACGCTAACATGTTCCGGTACCAGTTCCAGTCCTCACGCTAACATGTTCCGGTACCAGTTCCAGTCCTCACGCTAACATGCTCCGGTACCAGTTCCAGTCCTCACGCTAACATGTTCCGGTACCAGTTCCAGTCCTCACGCTAAGATGTTCCGGTACCAGTTCCAGTCCTCACGCTAACATGCTCCGGTACCAGTTCCAGTCCTCACGCTAACATGTTCCGGTACCAGTTCCAGTCCTTACACTAAGATGTTCTGGTACCAGTTATAGTCCTCACGCTAACATGTTCCTGTACCAGTTCCAGTCCTCACGCTAACATGTTCCGGTACCAGTTCCAGTCCTCACACTAAGATGTTCCGTACCAGTTCCAGTCCTCACACTAAATGTTCTGGTCCCAGTTATATTCCTCTCACGCTAACTGTTTCCGGTACCAGTCCTCACGCTAACAAGTTCCGGACCAGTTCCAGTCCTCCCCAACGCTTAACAGGTCCTGTACCAGTTTCCAGTTTCTTACCTAAGATGTTCTGGTACCAGTTCCAGTCCTCACCTAAGATGTTCTGGTACCAGTTCCAGTCCTCACGCTAACATGTTCCGGTACCAGTTCCAGTCCTCACGCTAACATGTTCCGGTACCAGTTCCAGTCCTCACGCTAACATGTTCCGGTACCAGTTCCAGTTCTTACACTAAGATGTTCTGGTACCAGTTCCAGTCCTCACGCTAAAATGTTCTGGTACCAGTTCCAGTCCTTACGCTAAGATGTTCCGGTACCAGTTCCAGTCCTCACACTAACATGTTCTTCCAGTATCAGTTCCAGTCCTCACATTAAGATGTTCTGGTACCAGTTCCAGTCCTCACACTAACATGTTCTTCCAGTATCAGTTCCAGTCCTCACATTAAGATGTTCCGGTACCAGTTCCAGTCCTCACACTAACATGTTCTGCTACCAGTTCCAGTCCTCACACTAACATGTTCTGCTACCAGTTCCAGTCCTCACACTAAGATGTTCCGGTACAGCAGCAGAACAGAGCAGTGTTATTTGTAATTTATGGTTTTTGTAAGTGTTGCAAACAGAATTTCTCATGTACAAAGAGAAAGCAAAAAGAATGCAGGAAATGCTCTCTCTCTCTCTCTCTCTCTCTCTCTCTCGCTCGCTCACACACTGTCGCTCTCTCTCTCTCGCTCACCCCGGTGCACTCTCTCAGGATAGCACTCTCGCGCTCAGTTCTCGGCTCGTGCCAGCAGAGGACGGACGCTCGCGATGCGCTCGGGGCTGCGCTGCGTAACGTTAGCGGCACTGTTCGGTAAGTGGATTGAGATTTTAGTGCAGTGCTTTATGGAGCAGCCGGATGTGTGCGTTCAGTGCATTATTGATGGGCCCGGAGCGTTAAGAGCGTGCAGCGGTCACGAGGTTTAGTTCTGGTAATAAAGAAGCTGCTTTTTAGTGTCTTGTGATCCTGCAGGTCTGATGCTTTGTGCTGCTGAGTGTGCATTAGGAGCGCGCAGAGAGGAAACTTGTGGAAGCTTTAATACATCTTCATATCTTGACCTTTAACTGACGGAGAATTTGCCGAGAAGCGTATTTAGGATAAAGTTTTGCTTGCTTTGTTGGATCACTGCATGAACATCGAGCTTTTGCATTCTCCAAACTCTTTGGTGCTGGAGAAGACTTTAGAGAGAAGATAAGATAAACAAACTGATACTTTCACGTGAGGTCCAGTTAACAAAGCTGAATGTTTTATGTTGGAAGAGCCGGTTCAGGCAAAAGGCAAAGATGCTTGGAATATTTTAAGGAATAAGAGGAAGAAGGTCAGCAATAAAGCCACTGAGGAGCCTGACGCCGTGTTGTAGTGCTCGAGTTCGGTCTCCTCTCGGTCTGGACCCCATTTGGACTCGCAAATCAGATCGTTATTGAATATCAACAATCCATTCAAACAGAATAAACCAGTCCTTTCTCTCTAGAAATAAAACCTGCGCTCTGATTGGCCAACAGGAAAAAACAACTTCCTGCTTTTCTTGTTCAGGATCCGATCAATGAACCCGTTTTATTTGGAGTAGTCTTAATAATGTTATAAATGTGCATTTTCACCTTTTCGCTCGCTTTACTTACTTAGTTTGTTTCAGGACAGTTTAGTTTGAGGGCGGACTGAAATGTTATTATCTTTTTATATTTATAATAAATGTTTAGAATGGATGCTGTTGTTTATATTCCGGTGACTTTATGTGGTGATTCTGATGAAGTTTGATAGAAGAAGGGAAACAGAATCATCACCATCATTTACTTCCAAAAGCTACCTTGGGTTGATAATTTTAGGCTATATGTTATATTTTACAAAATGTATGATGTAATATCATAATATTTATTAATATATATCATGTGTATTAACTCCAACACGAGCCTGATGACCCAAATGTGTACTTGGTTTAATAAATACTACTAAAATCTCAGTATGCGAGCATGAGATTAGTTTAATTTAGAAAACCAACAAAACAGGGAACCAAGCTTTCTCACACTTGAGTCGTCCCTGGGGAGCCTGAATGCCTTGGCGGTTCGCTGCACATTAGAGTGTGTTTGTGTCAGACTCCATTTAATAACCGACACTCCAGACCAGAATTCTCCAATCAAACAGTCTTGCATCATTCTTATATTTTATATTTTTGGACACTGCTCCCTGCAGAAGGTTACTGGTTCTCCTGAGCACGCCTTATTACTGACCCTACTGGAGGAACTCCAGAGGCCAATGGTGAGGCGAGGCAAACAGCGACTGGGGTCAGAACCCTTACGAGAGGCTTTCAGAGAAACAGTGAAATTGACCGGCGGTGGAGTGGAACCACGTTGCTTGAAACCAGGGCTCTACCAACCGAGTCATGGTTTGTGTCCCGCCTCAGGCGAGGTTTGTCTGTCAGTTTCAAATAGTGTAAGGAACCCCGTCCCCTTATGGGGGTATGAGGACACAATGCCCATCAGTCATTCTACAGCCTTGCTACTCTTGAGGATTGATGAGAACGTGGTTCCATATCATCACCAGTCAGTTTTGGAGTTGTCTTCCTCGTGGATTTGTCTCGGTTTCTTGTCCCCTTTGTCTAGAATCCGTTCCCGGTCTGTTTGTGTTTCCAGACGTCTTTGAGAAAATACAGAAATATTATTGCAGCATGTCATTCCAAAACCTGTTTCTCCTTAAAGTTTGGTTTGGATTCAGTTTCTGACTGTGTTTTGATTTTTAGTAGAAACATTTCCACATTTTAAATCCCCCACCATGCTTAACAGTTGGCGAGACGTACGTCTCCTTTTGCAAATTCATGTTGTATTATTATTATATTATATAATAATAGAACGATATAGAACAGAAACCTCTCCACGGTCATTCATTTCTTGAGTTAGGACAGCCAGTTCCACTGCTTTACCTGCAGCGTCATTTCAGTGCCGCCATCTGCTGGTAGTGCCGTGATATGACACATGTCCTTTTGTAATTTCCGCACTAAATGTTTTCCACGGAAGAAACACAAGCGATTATTATACTCACTAACGTTTCCATTTCTACTTTCTCATTTATTTTCCTTTTCTCTCCTCTCTCATTTACTCTCTTGCTCTTAGCTTTGCTCTTACAGTCCTTTTTTCTTATCTTATTAACTTTTTCTTTTCCCTGTTAATTCACATTATGCGTAACTTTCTCCTGTTTTTTCTGGTTCTTCTCTTGCTTATCTTTAAAAACATTTCTCTTTTTGTTTTTGTGTCTTCTCTTAATGTCCCTCTCTTCTTACCTTTTGTCCCCGCTTTCTCTTTGTGGACCATTTTCTCCTTTCTGATTCTTTTCAGATTCTCTTTCCTTTTTGTTTGTATTGTTTTTTTTCAATCTAATCTTCATTTCTGGTTCTTCATTTAATGTCTTACCTACTCTTACCATTGTACCCACTCTTACTCATCCTCATTCCCGTTCATAATCCTTGTCCTTCTCTTACTATTTTCACATTAAAAAAAAATATATTATTGCTTTCTAATTTTTCTGACGTCTTTCTCATTCTCTCATTGCTGTTTCCATGTGTTTTTCTTTTTCTCAATTTCCCTTTTTTCTGGTTGCCATCTTATCAATTTTCTCACCTTTTCTGTTTATTTCTGGGCTGTTCTTTTAGTCACATCACTTTTTAAAATTTATTGATTATTTTATTAATTATTCTTTTCCTTGTTTTTGGTTATTTTCTGCATCTGTTTCCTTTTTTTTAAACATTTTTTTCATTCTTTCTAGTTCTCATCTTAACCTTCACTTCTTTTGTAACCGTTTTTGGTTCTCATCATCACTTTAGCTTTCTTTTATTTGGTTTTCTTTCTCATTTACTGTCATCTCTCTCTCTCTCTCCCTCTCCCTCTCCCCTATAAAAGTTATGAAGGGAAGGCAGGCTTCATGACACACATGTAGAATCAGAAGTGTGTTATGGATGCAGTAGCATCTGCTTTCTGCTACCACAGTATGCGTGTGTGGTTGTACGTGTGTGTGTAGGTGGGACGGTGTGTGTGTGTGTGTGTGTGTGTGTGTGTGGTTCAACGGAACAGGTGGTTTTGGTTTCACACCAAAAACCCAGCATCTGGTTTTAATGTTTGTTAGGTGTGTGTGTGTGTGTGTGTGTGTGTGTGTGTGTGTGTGTGTGTAAAATGTCTAAAAGGTGAACTCAGACACAAGTTAGTATAAACATTATAGTATAAATGTTTAAATAATGAATGAATAAATGATTAAATAAGATAATCTTATCTCAGGAGGAGGCTGAACAGCAAATACACAGGATGAACAGATACTGAATGATGACAAACGACAGAAAAGAGTTTAATAATGGCTTCATTAAGACAGTTTGTAAATGGTAGAGGAGGGAATCTCTAGGCATCTCGAGATTCAGAGGGCTGCCAAGTGATTATGAACTGACTATCACTAGATATCGTACAGTGGTGTGAGAAAGTGTTTGTCCCCTTCCTGATCTCCTATTTTTTTGCATGTTTGTCACACTTAAGTGCCTCGGAACGTCAAACCACTTTAAATATGAGTCAAAGACAACACAAGTAACCACAAAATGCAGTTTTTAAATGAAGGTGTTTATTATTAAGCGAGAAAAAAAATCCAAACCTACATGGCCCTGTGTGAAAAAGTGATTGCCCCCCTTGTTGAAACAAAACAGAACTATGGTTTATCACACCTGAGTTCACTGTCTCTAGCCACACCCAGGCCTGATTATTGCCACACCTGTTCTCAATCAGGACATCACTTAAATATGACCTGCCTGACAAAGTGAAGTACACCAAAAGATCCTTAGAAGCTAAACATCATGCCGAGATCCAAAGAAATTCATGAACAATGGAGAAAGAAAGTCATTGAGATCTATCAGTCTGGAAAGGGTTATAAAGCCATTTCTAAAGCTTTGGGACTCCAGCGAACCACAGTGAGAGCCATTATCCACAAATGGGGAAGACCTGGAACAGTGGTGAACCTTCCCAGGAGTGGCCGGCCGACCAAAATTACCCCAAGAGCGCAGCGACGACTCATCCAAGAGGCCACAAAAGACCCCACAACAACATCCAAAGAACTGCAGGCCTCACTTGCCTCAGTTAAGGTCAGTGTTCATGCCTCCACCATAAGAAAGAGGCTGGGCAGAAATGGCCTGCATGGCAGAGCAAAAAGAACATTAAAGCTCGTCTCAGTTTTTCCAGAACACATCTTGATGATCCCCAAGACTCTTGGGAAAACATTTTGTGGACTGACGAGGCAAAAGTTGAACCCTTTGGAAGGTGCGTGTCCCATTACATCTGGTGTAAAAGTAACACAGCATTTCAGGAAAAGAACATTATAGCAGCAGTAAGATATGGGGGTGGTAGTGTAATGGTCTGGGGCTGTTCTGCTGCTTCAGGACCTGGAAGACTTGCTGTGATAAATGGAACTATGGATTCTGCTGCTACCAAACAATCCTGAAGGAGAATGTCCGGCCATCTGTTTGTGACCTCAAGCTGAAACGGACTTGGGTTCTGCAGCAGGACAATGATATTTTTGTCTTGACACTGATATTATTTTTGTCTCCCTTAATAAACACCGTTATTTAAAACTGCATTTGGTGTTTACTTGTGTTGTTAGATTGGTTTGATGTCCCAAAACACTTGTGTGACAAATATGCAAAAAAAAAAGGAAATCAGGAAGGGGGCAAACACTTTTTCACAGCACTGTATATCGGAGTGGGAGGGATAGCTGTGAATACAGTGAGTGGTTTTGTTGCTGCTTCAGGTTTAGGCTTAAAGTCCATAACGAGCTGTTTACAGGACAGCGCCGTTTAACAAACAAGGTTTTAACAATTATAACAAACTATATCTGCATTTCCTGAAGGAACTACAACAGTGTGTGAAACACGGCAAGTAGAATGTGAGAAAGAATCTGGGTTTGTGTCCCAATACTTTTGGCCATGTGTTTGTGTGTGTGTGAGAGAGAGAGAGAGACTCTGTGACTATGGTAACGTCCGGTCAGTGTCCATTTGTGTAATTAAACACGTCACTTAAGATCTGAGACCTTACATAATCAGTGGATCATCTGCCCAGACTACAAATATCATGTTTAACATTTATTAGGAAATGTTTGCATCAGAATGCGCAGACGGCCCCTAGCCAGGGGTGTGTTTGTTGACGGCTGGTGGGGTTGAGACGGTGTTGTTTTCTCTGCATGATTAACTCGAGTCTCTAACTCGATGTTCTCATTTATAGCCGCCGTTCTCAGACTCTGTGCTGAGTGTTTTATGGCTGATTTAATAACTCCGTCCTTAAATAGAAGAAGAGAGAGAGGGGCGGATGGGGCGAGGGCAGGGAGGACGTACGGAGGAGATCAGTCCCGGTTCTGACGTAAACCTGGAATGAAGCTTCTCTTCCATACTTGGATGCTAATGAAAGGCATTCCGCTGCTCTCAGACGGGCTTCAGGCCTCCGTAAGGAAATGTTTTGAGGCCTTTTACAGTTCACAGTCTCTCCTCAATGACAGCTACCGGTTTATTCCTGCTTCCTCCGAAACACGTCACGCCTGATTTAATTCTGCATTGACCTGCGTTTTTGGTGATCGGATCACATACAGATTAACTTCTAACTCAACACCAGGATCCTTAGAACCTTAGAAGTTTAAACAGAACACGTCTTCTGTATCCACATAAGCATTTTCTGATGCAGCCAGTCAAGTTTCATTCAATCATTTCATATTGAGGATCTCCCATGTGTATGTGTGTAAGTGTTTGTAAATAGCTTGTAACAGCGTCGCAGTATTAAACTAGAACACTCTAAATGAGTAATATAATCACAGTTCCACTTTGAAGGGCTGTGATCGCTTAACATTCACCGTCACAACAAATAACAGGAATGCAGTTCCGCTCAGTGCGGCGTTATAGTAAAACAGAATGCTAACCGCGAACAGTAGAAATCTCAGTTCTGCTTAAACCTGGTTTGATTTGCTGTGAAAACAAAACGTTGCTGCTACCATGTGCACTGCTCTAACATTGTTTAGATATTTTATTCTGTAAAAATGAAAGAGTGCAAACAGAGACAGTGCGTTTATTGCTGAAATAAATGTTCATCTAAGTTCAGCGATTTTGTCTCGTTTATTATTATTTTATACGTTTGAAAAATAAATGTGATATCGGCATGATATATCAACCATGTTTCACCCTGCTCTCTAAATATGTCTACGTCTGGTGCTGCAAGGGAAAGAAAGACCGGTCTTCTGCATCTGTGAAACCAAATGCAGTTCTGCCTCACCAGTGCTGCCTTCTCTTTCGTGTCTAAATGCTGTCGATATGCATATGTGTAAGGGTTTTTTACAAGCTATTACTACAGACTTATTTGAGGTAGGGAGCCTTTTTGAGTCTTGGTCCTCCCAAGGTTTCTTCCTTACAGTGTCGCTGTCGCCCCAGGTTTGCTCAGTTAGAGACTCGGTTCATACTTATCTTCTTCTAAGTGCGATTGGATTGTTAGTTGTGATTAGATTATGACCCAGGCCAAGCCAGCCTCCAGTGGAGTGGTGTAGCTCTGTACGAGCTTAATCGTCCTTCTTCCTGACAGCTGGTGTCATTTCAATATTTTGACTCCCTTCCATCACCCACTCCCTTGTTTTTGATCCTGGCTTTATTGTTTGTGGTTTGCAGGTTCTGACCCTTGCTTGTTTTTCTTGTATGGTTTTCTCTGCCTTGTTTTTGTCCGTTTATCTCATGACCTCAGGCCCAGCCGTGACGTCTGGTTACTGGAACAAAACCAGCAAGACCAGCTCTGATTCATTTGTGTCTTCCTCGCTCACACAACACCGTAATGTCTTCTATTAATAGTTAATGAAACGTTTTGATCTTAACAGTGAGTTTTCT